>JARQOC010000003.1:218456014-218921666 GCA_033576535.1 Allobates femoralis
TTATCCCCATAATTGTCAGGAGCAGATTCCTTTTCCCTTCCATAACAGTGCATTATAACCACATTTTTTTTGCTTAATTTCTTTTCTATTTTCCACCTCTAAAATCTGAGTGCATCTCCTGGTCCGGTGTGTTTTATAGTCCGTAACATAAAGTAGACGACATCATAAGGAAAGAAGATTATGCGGCAATACTGAAGCAACATCTCAACACATCAGCCAGGAAGTTAAAGCTTGAGCGGAAACGGGTTTTCCAAAAGAACAATGATCTGAAACATACTGCCAAGCTTGTTATAATGTGGCTTAAGGATAATAAAGTGAATGTTTTGGAGTGGGCATCACAAAGCCCTGATCTCACTCTTATTGAAAATTTATGGGCAAAGGCAGGTGCAAGCAAAGTGGCCTTCAAAAATGATAATAATAATAATAATAATAAATAATAATAATAATCTTTATATAGTGCCAACATATTCCGTTCTTTGTAAATCATTTTGTGTCTGGTTGAGTGAATAGGCTAGGTGTGAGTGACTGTGACTAGGGGCATTATAGGCCACCCTAAAGAGATGTGTTTTTAGGGAGCGCCTGAAACTAGGTAAGTAGTGGGTAGACCTAATTTCTTGGGGTAGAGCATTCCAGAGAATTGGTGCAGCTCAAGAGAAGTCTTGGAGTCGGGAGTGGGAGGTTCAGATTAGTGCAGAAGTTAGTCTAAAATCACTTCCAGAGCGTAAAGAACGGGTGGGGTGATAGACAGAGATGAGGGTAGAGAGGTACGGAGGCTTTTTTCATAGGCCATAATATGTACTAGGTAGCTTCAGTACTGGGGTAAGAATTAACCAAGTGCACAGTGGCTCCCCTGATGATGCTAGACTTTTGAAACACGTCAGAAGGTGCATGAGTTGATATCAGGGACAGTCATATACAGTTCAGCTGTGGACTGTCCTTGTAAGGACGGAAGCTTTGTGGTTCTGGGGCTAGCTATACCCTTTCAGGGACGGATTATGCCAATTCTCCTGTCCTTACTGTGGTTTACTTGCTATTTCAGAACAGATGAGTGTTTTTGACTGTTACTTACATATTTTGGTATCACACTAAGTAAAGGGAAGTAACTTGGAAGGCGACAGGAAAGGGAAGGGAAACTCTGTGTCTATGAAAAGGGAAGATGGTGACCCCTGACTAAACTTTCCGCCGGCCTCTGGCTCCCCTGACCACTCTAGATAGGTTCCACACCTGTGCGCAGATGATACACCCCAGGCCTGTGCTACTCTGATCTCGGGCGTAGCTTTAAGGCACTGTCACTGGTGGCCTGATCCATGGCACTGGTGGTCACGAAAAGGGGGTTTAGTAAAAATAGAATAATAAAAGTTTTTTAAACGTGACGCCACTTGCAGATGGCACCAGCTCTGCTAGCAGACCTCTGGGGACGATGGGTAGGCAGCCGGATGATGTCACTCCCTGCAGGCAGAGCAAAGTCCCCAGGGCAGTGAGGTAAAGAAATGGTTTCGCACCGGGAGAGGCGCAGTCTTCTCCTTAAGACTGGAACACAGGTAACCAACTTAGTAGAAATGAGACACAGGAGACCTTCTTGCTCTGCACGGGTATTTGCTGGCAACTTGTCAAAGCAGTTCTCATCGGTACACAGTCACACAGTCACGGGTAGCTGGCCGGGTAGTCACCAAAGGATGCCAAGTCTCTCTGAGGCCCTCTACGATGTTCCTTCTGGTAACAACTTCTGTTTTTTTTTTACTCACTGCGCTCTCCTTACTATCCGTGTGCGGCCCTGCACGGAGCCCTCTTCCTACCAGGCCCATTGGGTATATAGAGGTTACCCTTCTCTCTAAGAGGCTCAACCCGGTTTGGAGCTTCTGGTGGGACTTGGTAGCCCGTCAGGCTATAGCCTCGAGCGATAACGGTCCCTCCCTCCAATGTACGCCAAGTTTGACAGCAGCCCTCTTCTGTTGCCTCCTTTCAGGCCCCTCCACCACAATCCTCGCAGGACACCTTTCCCCTTCCCTATGGTACTTCTATTTGAGCACCGTTCAACATTCAGCTCCTCCCCGGTGACCTAGGTACGGACCCATCCCTAGTCTGGATGTATACCTCGGCATCCATGCGTGGTACTCATTAGCTGATTTCCCCTCTGTGCCACGGGATTTCACAGACACAGTTGGTGCTACACTTCGTGACCACTGCTAGTGGTCACCTAGGTAGGTCCACGGCCATGCTGGATTCCCCTAGGAATCAGTTCTAGTCATGCTGAACTAACTTTATTACATATTACAAAAATGTGGATTTCTCTGAATTAGATACCGAATTACAGATATCAAGGTATCATTTTATTTAGCTTCCTATGACCTCCGTGCCCATATAGATCATTTAGGAGGGTTGATCCCACTGACAGATTCTCTTTTAGACCCTTTTCACATCTTAGGCTAGGGTCACACATAAGCCCAGGATCCGTTTTTGGCATCAGTTTTTTCACTTTTTTTTCTAAGTCCAAAAACTGATGCCAAAAATGGATCCTGGACTTAAGTATGACATGCATTTGTAAAAAAATGCATGCATTCTTTCACTGCACCAAAAATGCTACTAGCAGCATTTTTGGGGTGCAGTAAAAAAAAATGCATGCAAAAACACATGTGTTAACGCATGGTATAGGCTGGTTTCACACTGGCCATGTGAGCGCAGCCAGTGGTGGGGACTTGTGTGTAGGCCCAGGTCAGGGCTATATGAAAGGCACTCGGAGCCGATACTAGACAGGGTTCCCTCCCGGACTCACAATGTTCAGACCGGCACAAGTTTGCACAAGCCAGGGATCCCCTTTCTGTCTGAGTTGCCTTCCTTTTTCAGGCACCCTCCACCACAATCCTCGCAGGGACCTCCTTCTCCACCTTCCCTCATGGTACTCTCCTTACGTTCTGACTGTCACTCCCGCTTCTTTCACTACATCTCAGCTCCTCCCACCGGGACTGGTTACCTTGGTAGCGGGTACAGCCAATTGGTCCCCTAGCTCTAAGTGTATGAATGCAGGGATGAGGCCTCAGATTAACATTACCATCCCCTGGTGACAGGGATACTTCACACACTAGTCTGGATGTAGTACCCCTTCTGTGGCGCACTGGCCAGTGGGGTGCCACACAGAGTAGGGTCCCTGGCCATTGCTGACCCCCTAAACTAGGTTCTAGGTAGGTAACGGATGGGATGAACACTTAGTCATCTTATTTACATATTACAAAAATGTGGATTTCTCTGAAATTAGATACCGAATTACAGATATCAAGGTATCATTTTATTTAGCTTCCTATGACCTCCGTGCCCATATAGATCATTTAGGAGGGTTGATCCCACTGACAGATTCTCTTTTAGACCCTTTTCACATCTTAGGCTAGGGTCACACATAAGCCCAGGATCCGTTTTTGGCATCAGTTTTTTCACTTTTTTTTTCTAAGTCCAAAAACTGATGCCAAAAATGGATCCTGGACTTAAGTATGACATGCATTTGTAAAAAAATGCATGCATTCTTTCACTGCACCAAAAATGCTACTAGCAGCATTTTTGGGGTGCAGTAAAAAAAAATGCATGCAAAAACACATGTGTTAACGCATGGTATAGGCTGGTTTCACACTGGCCATGTGAGCGCAGCCAGTGCAAGCCCCTATGTTTATAATGGGGACGCACGGTGCTGCGCTTGACTGCGCATGACCGTGCGCTCCCATTCACTGAAATATGTGATTTATACGCAGGTGGATGCCTGTGCACAAATCTCACACTCTCGTCCGCACCAGGGACGCGACATGTCACGTTCCTGGTGCGGACGAGAGTGTGTGCACCGTATGTCCCCATTATAAACACAGGGGCTTGCGCTGGCTGCGCTCACATGGCGGTTCCCCTCCGCAGAACGCTGCAGAGGGGAATGCCAATGTGAAGCCAGCCATATATAGGCACCATGCGTTAACGCATGTGTTTTTAAAAGTCATTTTTTCCACAAAAAAAAAGCAAAGTCGAAAAAACATTCAGGGCACAGAAGGCACAAAATGCATCCAACATTGAGGAAAAACAAAAATGTTGGCATGTGTAAACCCTTACCTAAAGCCTGGTTGGCATGTGTGCGTCTAACCTTAAGCCTAAGTCATGCGTTTTTGTGCGTTGACTTTCATGAAAACCCTAAAAAGCATGGTTTTTGCCCATGATTCAATGACAACAACTGCACATTTTTTTGCAAATGTCTAGCACAAAGCCCACATTTTTTGCTTTTTTGCAAATGCACATGCTTTTTCATTTTTCAAATGAAAAACATTGCGTTTTTACATTAAATATAACATAAAGGGGGGGCAAAAAAGAAATGTAGGATAGGGTTTTTAATACAAATGCATAATCATTGACAATGGTAGAGGAGAAAAATGAAAGAATTAATGAAAAATGTTAACCGTATATACTCGTCTATTAAGCGATTCTTTATTGCGATCCCCAATTTTGAAAAATCTGAAAACTCGTGTTGACCTCTGTATAAGCCGAGGTGACCCCCCTAGTTCTAGCCCCAAATGTGGTAAAACATGACCCCCAGTGTATAAGCCCCCAGGGTGAGACACCCAGCCCATGAGTATACAGCCCCCCAATTGGAGTATACTAGCTCCCAGCCCCAGTGGTAGTATACAGCCTACCGCAGTGGTAGTATATACAGCAGCCCAGTGGTAGTATATAGCAGCCCACAGGTAGTATACAGCACCCCAGCACCCAGTGGTAGTATACAGCAGCCCCAGTGGTAGTATATAGCAGCCCCAGCAGCCCAGTGGTAGTTACAGCCACGTAATACAGCAGCCCCAGTGGTATATACACCCCGTGGTAGTAATAGCACCCAGCAGCCCAGTGGTAGTACAAGCAGCCCCAGTGTAATATAGCATCCCAGCCCCAGTGGTAGTATAAAGCAGCCCCAGTAGTAGTATATAGCAGCCCCAGTGGTAGTATAAACAGCAGCCCAGTGGTGTATATAGCAGTCCCCAGTGGTAGTATATAGCATCCCCAGCAGCCCCAGTGGTTGTATATAGCAGCCCCAGTGGTAGTATATAGCACCCCAGCAGCCCCAGTGGTAGTATACAGCAGCCCCAGTGGTAGTATATAACGCAGCCCCAGTGGTAGTATACAGCAGCCCCTGTGGTAGTATATAGCAGCCCCTAGCAGCCCCAGTGGTAGTATATAGCAGCCCCAGTGGTAGTATATAGCAGCCCCAGTGGTAGTATATAGCAGCCCCAGTGGTAGTATACAGCAGCCCCAGTGGTAGTATACAGGAGCCCCAGCAGCCCCAATGGTAGTATACAGGAGCCCCAGCAGCCCCAGTGGTATATACAGCAGCCCCAGTGGTATATACAGCAGCCCCAGTGGTATATACAGCTGCCCCAGTGGTATACAGGCCTCAGCAGTATATACAGCAGCCCCCAGGGGTTATACAGCACCCCCCAGGGGTTATACAGCACCCCCCAGGGGTTATACAGCGGCCCCCTGGGGGTACCCAGCAGCCCCCAGGGGGTACCCAGCAGCCCCCTGGGGTACCAACAGCCCCCTGGGGGTACCAACAGCCCCCTGGAGGTACCAACAGCCTCCAGGGGGTACCCAGCAGCCCCCTGGGGGTACCAACAGCCCCCTGGGGGTACCAACAGCCCCCAGGGGTACCCAGCAGCCCCCTGGGGGTACCAACATCCCCCTGGGAGTACCAACAGCCCCCAGGGGGTACCCAGCAGCCCCCAGGGGGTACCCAGCAGCCCCCTGGGGGTACCAACATCCCCCTGGGGGTACCAACAGCCCCCAGAGGGTACCCAGCAGCCCCCTGGGGGTACCAACAGCCCCCAGGGGGTACCAACAGCCCCCACAAGCTGGCACTGTCCCCCCTTGTAAGTGCCCCCGCTACTTATACATTACCATCCCGGTGTTCTGATCGGCGCCGCTCCTCCGTGCTGCGTCTTCATCCTCCCGCGCTGGCTGCATCCGGGTTCTCCAGCGGTCGCGCGATGACGTCACATCGCTGCGACAGCCGGAGATCACGGATGGAGCCAGCGAGGACGGGAGGATGAAGAAGCACCGAGGAGCGGCGCCGATCAGAACACCGGGATGGTAATGTATAAGCACCGGGGGGGGGCCCTTACAAGGGGGGACAGTGCCAGCTTTTGGGGGGCTATATGAACTGCTTCCCCCTGCCGCTGATTGACAGGGGGATGCAGTGCATATTTAATGAGCGGCCCCACGTGACGGGGCCGCTCATACAGCAGCCCCCCCCGCCTCCTCCAGCCTCCACAGCCCCCAGGACACAGCCCCCCCGTATATGACCCGTGTATAAGCCGAGGGGGGGACTTTTCAGCCCAAATTTTGGGCTGAAAAACTCGGCTTATACACGAGTATATACGGTAATTCGAGCAAATGATGAAGATAAAAAGATTAACATACCTTTATGGAAAAATAATGCTGAAAGTTAAGAAAAGCAAGCCACAGAAAAATAAAAAGATGTATAAAGGGAATGAAAATACTCCATTTTTCAGTAATAGGACCATAACAATACACAATTCCTAGGTATAAGATTTAGTACCTCATTTTTCTATTGTAATTATTCTGTACATGGGATTGAAATACTGTTTATATTCTTTAGATCGTTCACCTGTTATATGTTTCTGGATGATTGTTTTGGAAGTTGTATTTTTCCGCTGGTTTTTTTATATTTATTTTTATTATTTCTCCAGATTCCTGGAATGTGAATCTAGAAATAATGTTTGCCTGAAGAATGTGAAGTCCTTGGCACTAAAGGATAACTGACACTTAAAATAGCATCTAAAGTGTATTATTATTTCCACTGTACCAGCTGAAAACAATATTTAAAGCATGCATTTTTAATGAAAGCACAGCAAACAGACTGAAGGGCAAATACTGTACTTGTCCTTTGTCATCATTGCGTAATCTGTATCTTTTTTGTATTCATATATGAAATAGTATACAGTTACATCAGGAGAAAGCATAGGGTATGTGGTTTGTGTCTATTTCTAGAGCCTATTGCAGTCTATGAAAGCCATTTGCTGAAGAGTGAAACAGTAGATAAATCATCTAAGGGCCCTTTCACATCAGCGTTTTTTTCAAATCGCGGCAGATGCGGTGAAAAAACCGCATCTGCCGCGATAACCGCATACCGGCTGCACTTGCGGCGCAGTTGCGTTTTTTTCCATGCAAAGTATAGGCGGACTTGCGGCAGGTGCGGCAAGTGCGGTTTTGCACTTGCGGCAGGTGCGGCCACGAAAAAAACCGCGGTCAGCCGCGGTTTTTTTCGCGGCCGCACCTGCCGCAAGTGCAAAACCGCACTTGCCGCACCTGCCGCAAGTCCGCCTATACTTTGCATGGAAAAAACCGCAACCGCGCCGCAAGTGCAGCCGGTATGCGGTTATCGCGGCAGATGCGGTTTTTTCACCGCATCTGCCGCGATTTGAAAAAAACGCTGATGTGAAAGGGCCCTTAGATGATTTATCTACTGTTTCACTCTTCAGCAAATGGCTTTCATAGACTGCAATAGGCTCTAGAAATAGACACAAACCACATACCCTATGCTTTCTCCTGATGTAACTGTATACTATTTCATATATGAATACAAAAAAGATACAGATTACGCAATGATGACAAAGGACAAGTACAGTATTTGCCCTTCAGTCTGTTTGCTGTGCTTTCATTAAAAATGCATGCTTTAAATATTGTTTTCAGCTGGTACAGTGGAAATAATAATACACGCGGTCAGCCGCGGTTTTTTTCGCGGCCGCACCTGCCGCAAGTGCAAAACCGCACTTGCCGCACCTGCCGCAAGTCCGCCTATACTTTGCATGGAAAAAACCGCAACCGCGCTGCAAGTGCAGCCGGTATGCGGTAATCGCGGCAGATGCGGTTTTTTCACCGCATCTGCCGCGATTTGAAAAAAAACGCTGATGTGAAAGGGCCCTAAGGCTGCTTTCACATCAGCGTTTTTTTTAAATCGCGGCAGATGGGGTGAAAAAAACGCATCTGCCGTGATTACCCCATAACCGCTGCACTTGTGGCACAGTTGCGGCACAGTTGCGGCAAGCCCCATACAATGTATATGCGGGCTTGCGGCAGGTGCGGCAAGTGTGGTTTGGCACTTGCGGCAGGTGCGGCCGCGATAAAAAAACGCATCTGCCGCGATTTAAAAAAAAACGCTGATGTGAAGGTACCCTAAGGGGCCTTTCACACTTGCATTTTTTTCTTGATTTGGAAGATCAGGCAAAACCCGATCTTTACAGTATTTTGAACATTCACTTTGATTTTGTCAGGTAGAATCTTGTTGCTTCATGTTTTGTCCTGAAATCATTAAAGAGAATGGGCAAAAAAAAGAATCCTGTAATGGTGGGTTTACACGTCCCGATATCGGGCCGATATCGTAGCCAATAACGCGGGAGCGCGCTTTTTGAGCGCGCTTTTCCCTGCATCGCCGGTTTAGACAGCCCGATATCGGGATACTACGGCCCGACGATGTGTACACCCCCCAACCCAGGAACGACCATTTAACATGGGAGTGAATGGGTGACGTGGCAGTACACATCGGAGTTGGGCTGTCAGACGGGACGATGCGGCTACAACCGGCATCCGATATCGGGCGGTTGAATAGCACGCTCATTCGGCCCCCGATATCGTTTTGCCATCGTTCCTGCATCGCGTTGTACGTTCACACCGTACAACGCGCAAACGATATCGTCTCCAACTCGCGAACCACGTGACTTTTGGTCGGAGTTGGGTCGGAGTTGGACGCCAATATCACAACGTGTAAACCCACCATTAGAATCAGGTTTTTTCCTGATCTTCCAAATCAGGAAAAAAACGCAAGTGTGAAAGGCCCCTAAGCAAGGTTTGTGCATTGGAACATGATGTGCATTGGAACATGCACCATAAATGGTTAATTTGGGGATAGAACAAACTGTTTAGAATACTTATGATATTTAGATAAATATACCGTATGTAGTTATTTCATTGTTGGGTTATATCCAAATGTAAAGGGGATTTCTATCAATACAGAATATTTATAAAAGTCTAATAGATGCAGGAAAGATGATTGTGTATGTGCCGCCACCAAATACACAACTATGGGAGTTCTGAATACAGTGATTCACACTTGCAAGACCTCACTAGTACCTGTCAGAATAAAAGAATAATAGACCGGGGACTCCTATTCTGCAATCAGGTTGTGTCATAGAGGTGGGATCCATAACTATGAGGCGGCCGTCACACGCTACGATATCTTGAAAGATATCGCTTGAACGCGCCAGATGAAACATCGCTTGAACGATGTCTCTGCGTGTGACGGCAGGATACGACGAGCGATACATGATCAAATCGCAAGATCGAGATCTGAGCCCCGGACCTCAGATCTTGCGATTAACGATTTGACGATCTGCCTCATCGTGGTGTATAACACCACGATGAGCGATCTCCCAGCGGCAGAGCCTATGCTGGGAGATGGTAACTATGGTACACGTCAGGTTACTAAGCGACGCGCGGCGCCTAGTTACCCGATGTGTACCATAGTAACCAGCGAGATCGCGGATCCACATCGCTGGTGAGTCTGCCTGTGAGACATCTCACCAGCGATGTGAGCGATATTGTAAGCGATCTCGCGTGCACGTGATCGCTTACAATATCGTTCAAGATATCTGTGCGTGTGACGGCCGCCTTAGATGTCAATGGCATAGCTTATGGATATACCATGACAGCCCCTATAAAGTAAGATTCAGTGCTAACTGGAAGTCTAGGAATAACTTCAAGACAGTAGACTGTCATAAAACAGCCTGCGCCTGCATGTGGACCTGAGGAGAAAAAAATTCAAAGTATTCTCAGTAAAAAGTTGGTGGTGGGGTTGTTATATCACACTTGGGAAATGGCTACCAATATAATTGTAAGTTAAACTTAAAAAATGACTTGAAGTTAAATCTAAAATTTATAGCATTCATTTTCAGTCAAATGTACAACACATGACGTAGTAGTGCAGCATCTGCCACAACTTGATTTTACATGAATGATACCTGGATAACCAGCTTTATCATCCCCTTCACAACCCTGCAAATTTCTATTTTTGCACTTTCGCTCTTGCTCTCCTTCTTTCAAGAGCCATAACTTTTTAATTGTTTTTTTTGGGAAGAGTTGTACTTTTGAATGACACCATTAATTTTAGGGTGCACTCACATCTGTACATAAAAATGCCCAGTACAATCCAATAAAAAATAGGGTAGTGTCCATCTATGAGTGTTTCCTCAGTTGGAAACAGGCTGAGGAAAAAACTGCAACATGCTGCGTTTGTTTAGAGACGGGGTTTTTTTTGGGGTGCAGCTGCCTAGGCAGTGTAGTCAAAAGGGTGCTGCTTGCACAGAGGTGGTAGTGTAACTGAAAAACGGAGAAAAGCACCTCTGTATAAGAAGCGCACAACCAAAATAATTCATGCAAGGTGAAGTTTATTTAGGGAACATGTGCAGGCTAAACAGAGCCCCATAATTAAAAACAATTAAAGACCACTGAGCCCGGAACATGAAGGCTGCTATATAAGAGAATTTTACATAGGGCAGTTATTATAAAGAGTGATGATAACCCAAAATTAATATCAAGCTGTCATGAAATCAAAAAGTGACACTCAGTTGTTAGGTAAATACATAACCAAATGACAATTCTAATGTCACCAAAATAATTGTTATAGAAAGAGGATGATCTTGAGCACAGAAACCAAGAAAGAAATAAAGGGGGCAGTGCCCATATGGTCTGAGCATGTGCAATGCAAAACTTAGTTATCTGTGCCAGTCAATTGCAACATGCTGCGTCTGGCCGCATATCTTGCCGGAGACTCCCCCAATACAAGTCATTGGGTGCGAGAAAAAATAATGGACATGTGTATGACATACGTATTGGTTACACACCATTTTTTACATACCCTATAAATTGTCAATTTGAAGCTAGTTGTCACATTTTAATAAAGCAACTTTATCTAAAGAGATAGAATTGGATGTATATTTAGATGAAATAGGATGGCTAAGGCCCAGTTACACACACAGATTGTGCAAAGATTGTTTGCAGATCTCTGGTTGCAGTGAAATCATGGACACATTGTTCCATTTTGTGGCCATGTACAAATGTAACAATGTGTCCATGATTTCACTGCAACCAGAGATCTGCGAACAATCTCTGCACAATTATCTGTGTGTGTAATTGGGCAGCTAGATAGATAGATAGATAGATAGATAGATAGATAGATAGATAGATAGATAGATGTACAGTTCTGTATTCTCTATTGTATATACAGCTATTGTGTTTAGCGTTATAGAAAAGAAGTTGCAACACAAGATCAGCGGTGTTTATTCACTCTTCTTGGGTGGCGCTTCAACAGGCATACAGTTGTGGCCAAAAGTATTGACACCCCTGCAATTCTGTGAGATAATACTCAGTTTCTTCCTGAAAATGATTGCAATCACAAATTCTTTGGTATTATTATCTTCATTTCATTTGTCTTCAATGAAAAAACACAAAAGAGAATGAAGCAAAAAGCAAAACATTGATCATTTCACACAAAACTCCAAAAATGGGCCAGACAAAAGTATTGGCACCCTCAGTCTAATACTTCTTTGCCCAACCTTTAGCCAGAATAACTGCAATCAACCGCTTCTGGTAACCATCAATGAGTTTCTTACAATGCTCTGCTGGAATTTTAGACCATTCTTATTTGGCAAACTGCTCCAGGTCCCTGGTATTTGAAGGGTGCCTTCTCCAAACTGCCATTTTTAGATCTCTCCACAGGTGTTCTATGGGATTCAGGTCTGGACTCATTGCTGGCCACCTTAGAAGTCTCCAGTGCTTTCTCTCAAACCATTTTCTAGTGCTTTTTAAAGTGTGTTTGGGTCATTGTCCTGCTTTCTCACACTGGGCCCTACATTATGCTGCAAAATTTGTTGGTAGTCTTCAGACTTCATAATGCCATGCACACAGTCAAGCAGTCCAGTGCCAGAGGCAGCAAAGCAACCCCAAAACATCAGGGAAACTCCGCCATGTTTGACTGTAGGGACTGTGTTCTTTTCTTTGAATGCCTCTTTTTTTCTCCTGTAAACTCTATGTTGATGCCTTTGCCCATAAAGCTCTACTTTTGTCTCATCTGACCAGAGAACATTCTTCCAAAACGTTGTAGGCTTTCTCAGATAAGTTTTGGCAAAATCCAGCCTGGCTTTTTTTATGTCTCGGGATAAGAAGTGGGGTCTTCCCGGGTATCCTACCATACAGTCCCTTTTCATTCAGACGCTGACGGATAGTACGGGTTGACACTGTTGTACCCTCGGACTGCAGGGCAGCTTGAACTTGTTTGGATGTTAGTCGAGGTTCTTTATCCACCATCCGCACAATCTTGTGTTGAAATCTCTTGTCAATTTTTCTTTTCCGTCCACATCTAGGGAGGTTAGCCACAGTGCCATTGGCTTTAAACTTCTTGATGACACTGCGCACAGTAGACACAGGAACATTCAGGTCTTTGGAGATGGACTTGTAGCCTTGAGATTGCTCATGCTTCCTCACAATTTGGTTTCTCAAGTCCTCAAACAGTTCTTTGGTCTTCTATCTTTTCTCCATTCTCAATGTGGTACACACAAGGACACAGGACAGGGGTTGAGTCAACTTTAATCCATGTCAACTGGCTGCAAGTGTGATTTAGCTATTGCCAACACCTGTTAGGTGCCACAGGTAAGTTACAGGTGCTGTTAATTACACAAATTAGAGAAGCATCACATGATTTTTCTAACAGTCCCAATACTTTTGTCCACCCCCTTTTTTGTGTTTGGTGTGGAATTATATCCAATTTGGCTTTAGGACAATTCTTTATGTGTTTTTTTCATTGAAGACAAATTAAATGAAGATAATAATACCAGAGAATTTGTGATTGCAATCATTTTCAGGAAGAAACTGAGTATTATCTGACAGAATTGCAGGGGTGTCAATACTTTTGGCCACAACTGTACAACAGCTATATAATGTCCCACCTCCCTACATATTCTAAGTTTATTCTAAGCGTGCTGCTATTGTCTGTGGGTATCGGGTCACTCGCACCCATACAAGTTATCAAACATTGGACTGTACTTAGCACACATCTGAGTGCAGAGCGATATACACGGAGGACGGCAATGGAGGAGATGGAGATTAATCTTTGCGTCTTTTCTGCCAAAGTGATCAAATCGCAGGATCAGATCATAGTTGAAGGACACTCAGCTCACGCTCGCAGCCAGTGACGTAACTTGAATCTCATCAGCTTTGGTGCAAAAACTCCAACGGGGCCCCCAATCATTGCAAGTTTTTAATAGCATTAGTCCCTTTTTGTAGGCCAAAGGGACTTTTGGAGCTTCCTAGGCTTCAGGGCCCAGGTACGATTGCAATCCCTGCACCTATTGTAGTTATGTGCCTACTCGCAGCAGAGCCTGAGCCAAATGTCATTATCATATCACATCTGTTGCTTATGTGACTCCAGCCTAACTGATATATGTCCATAGATTTTGGAACAAATGATAAGATAAAATTCCTATTCTGATACATATCTAATTATTTAACAAGTTTTTGTTCCAGCTATAGTTTTTAAATATGGAACTCAGTGACTTTGGGTAGAGACGAAATAATTTCTTAACATAAATTTGCAAGTTTCTTTACGACTATTTCATTTGATCATTTTTTTGCTGAATAAAGTTGCATTTTCATTGCTAGATATTCATCAATGAGCTCATTTCACAATTATCTTGCTAATCATCCTATGCTTGAGCAAAACGCTCGTTCATTGGGACTTATATGCAGCACGAAGGATCATCGTTCCCAGCGATAAAGCGTCCCGTGTAAACGAGACTTGCACTACTGAGAGCAGCCTCTGCGTAATGAGCGATTTATCATATTTATGCACACAGGCATTCAGGCAATCACCGATTGGTAAATGTTTACCATCATGTTGTGCTGTCGATCTGTGTTAACTGACCCTTGTAGTGTATATTTTAGAAAAACATATATATTAGTTCACATAAAGTGGTTTCTGCTAATGTGTATATTTCATTTTGTGCAGGTCATTGTGAATTGACCCATTTGTTAATATACTCAGGATCCAACCCAAGGAGTACAGACAATTTTGGTCAGGTAAGCCACAAAGTAATGCTTGTAAGATCTACGTGTTTCTTCTGACTAAAGGCCCCATTACAAGGTACGATATCATGTACGATATCGCTGAAACATCACAGGTTTGGAGTCGTTGAAACAACATAGTTAAGACGTCGTTGCATGTGACACCGAGATACGACTACGATAAATCGTTGGATCGTTGATCGCAGATTTGAGAACATGTTCTCAAATCAAACGATCCACGATCAGCCAACCTGCAGCTTCTGTGTGACACCGCGATAAAAATGTCGTTCACTACTTCGCCCATTCACATCAGTGAACAAGTATCGTTCGCTGGGTTTTGCGAATGATAGCTGCTCGCTACTTCGTTGGGGCATCGTTTACGATATCTACACGTGTGACATCTCACCAACTATGTCAAAACGATGTCCTAACGACCGCGCCCATGAGATCGTTAGTCATATCATTTCAACATTGAAGCGTGTAACGGTACCTTTAGTAAACTTGGCATATAAACTATAAAAACTACTGTGAGTGTATTTGGGTGAAGTAGGACTTTACCACCTGCAATTATGTGTGATAGGGGGCTCACAAAGGAGTGATTTTGCTATTTAAATCTTCAGAGAGGGTTTACACTAAAAACGATAACTTTCGTGGCTTCTATTTACGAGACACACAATCAAATACTAGTAAACGGGGGCCTAACAAAAGTCTAAGGCTGTGTGCACCAGTTGCATATTTAATGCATTTTTGAGTGCATATTTGTCATAAAACTTGAAGGGAATCCTAAAGCCAGCAAAGTTACTTTGAATCCTGAAGTCATATGCACACATTGAGTATTTTTTTCTTGCAGATTTGGTGCAAATCTGTAACTTGTCATTTCTTGCTGCGCTTTTTCTGCAGATTTCACTCATTCTAATGAATGGGAAATATCTGCAGCAAAAACAAACAACAAAAACTCATAAAAATGCCCGGAAACGCGGCAAAAACTCATTATTTTGCCGTTGCTTGTTTCCTACCAAGGGATATCGAAATAGTAGAGAAATGTCTGCACCAAATAATAAATGTGTGACCAAACCCTAAAGGTGTGAGAGCAGGGTCCAGCAGGCTGCCTGATCTATCTGGACAGGAAAATCTGTAATGATGCCCTTTGTATTGATTTACCTCTCCTACAACCTAATGGCATAATTTGTGGCATTTCAGCTACTAGAAGTACAGTAATACCTGGGTTTTTGTGACTTTGGTTATCATTGGTCCCCACACACACACATTCACATGCACGCACATACACACAAGCAAGCACGCACACACACATAAACACACATATGCACATGCATACACACACAGTATAATAGCCCCACAAACACACGCCTGTGCATACACACACGTAGATATACACATGTAGATACACACATACACACACTCACATACAAATACGCATGCACACACAGTATAATGTTCCCACGCGCACACACACATGCACGCACATACACACAAACACACATACGCACAGTATAATGTCCACACACACACATGCACGCACATATACTCACACACAATAACGCACATTCACACGCAAGCACACATGCCCATGCATACACATACACAGATACACACGCAAGCACATGCATACACACACACAAACATGTGTACACACAGTGTAATATCCCCACACACACAAACACACATGCCCGTGCATACACACACACAGATACACACGCACTCACATACATAGTATAATGTCTGCACATACACATGCACGCACATACACACATGCAAGCAAGAACATGCAAACACATACACACAGTATAATATCGCCACACACGCAGATACACAGACACAAACACGCAAGCATGCACATACACGCATATGCACGCACTTACAGAGACACATACATACACACATTATAATGTCCGTGCACACACATGCGCACACACACATAAACATGCACATATACACAAACACAGATACACACACAAACATATACACACGCAAGCATGCGCATATACACACATATGCAAGTATGTACATACACACAAACATGCATATATGCACGCAAATACACACAAACATGCATACACACAGTATAATGTCCCCAGTCCCCACACATATGCAGATACACACATAAACAAACATACACACAAACACACTCACGTGCAAACACAAGCAGAAGTATGCACACGCATGCATACACAAACATGCATACACACAAACACGCATGTACTTATGCACATACAGACATGCATATAGACACCCACATACATGCACATACATTCACACATGCATACAGACACATACACGCACACACATGCACACATATGCATACATACACGTGCACACACGCGCATACACACATATGCAGCATACATACAAGCATAGATGCACACATACGCGTAGACACCATCTTTGGACACTCAGGTATACAAAGATGGTGGCCGTGTGACACATCACGCTGCCCCACTACAAGATTACAGAATTACGTCAGAGGGGAATTTGGTGGGAGCTAATAAAGTGGATAACGAGGTGTCTCTGTTTTATATGTAATAAAACATTTTTCTGTGTGTGTTTTTTTTCCCCTTTATTGAAAGTATTGCTAACAGCCAGCTGTCATACTGACGGCTGACATTAGCAATATGGCTTGATATCAGCTGCCAAAAAAAAAGCTGACATCAACCCCTTTATTACCCAGTCTGCCACCGCTACATGGCAGCTCAAAGAGTGGGGTAACTGCAAGTTTTGGCGTCTCTCTTGGAGGCGCCAATTCTGGGGCGGCTGCTGGCTGCAATTTTCAATGTGGGGGCCCTGAACGCTTGGACCTCACCACACTGAGAATTCCAGCTGCCAGCTGTCCGGGTTACCTTGGCTGGAAATAGAACATATGGCAGAGCCCACGCCAATTTTTTTTTTAGCTAATTTATTCATAACGAATGTAACACCATGCAGTGGGGGTTGGCAGCAAGTAGCTGCTTGGTCTCCCTGCGCTGGTAAGACAAAATACAGCGAAGCCCTACACATTTTTTACCAGGAAATTAAATAGATTGACACTTTTATGATCAACCCCTTCCCCACAGAAACAGGTTTTTAACTAAAAATACATTTACTTACATATGTAGCACCCCAGGATATGGGAAATCGGATGTCTGGGCCCTCTGCTTCGGTGGGGATATCGCTGGTGGCCTGCCCAGAGCCGTAATCCTGTGGGACACCCCACAAGAAAGGGTTGTTTTAGTATTTACAAAGGGAGCCACGACATGTTGCGTTCATGGTGCAGACGAGAATGCATGATTTGTACACAAGCATCCGCATGAGTACAAATCACACATGGCGGGCAATAGGTGCGCACGGCCATGCGCACCCGAGCGCATACAAAGTGCGTCCCCATGTTAAACATAGGGACGCGCGGTGTATGCGCTCGGCTTGCGCTTCCCCGCCGCAATACGCAGCGGCGGGAAGCGCAAGTGTGAAGGCACCCTTACTGGCTTGTAGCTGTAATATGCATAGGATCTGCCTTCTTAACATATCACTGTCCCATACCCTTCTATAATGCACATATTTAGTGTTTAATTGATTTTGAATGCTACGTTCTTCTGATTAGGAAGTTACTGACATTTTTGCTTAGCTAGAATAACAGTATGTTCCCTGAGAAAAGGCAAGCTACTTGGCAGAAGTGGACATGCCCTAATCAGTTTTAGCTAGTGAGAGGAATAGCTTCTAAATGTGATGTGTTTTTTAGAAGGGCTATACATCAGGAAATTCTTATGAAAATGCATTACCATGGGAGTCTGCTGTGTCAGGAAAACCGAAACAAAAGTTCTGACTGGTTTCTAACCACAGGAATGTCGATTATTTTTTTACTTTAAAAATGTTCACGAAAACACAGTGAAAGGCAGGAGTCGCACTACATTTCTTTTTATTATCTGAAGAAGCAGCTTGCAGGCACTTTTGCTATTATTGGTTTGTGGTTTGAGCAATTTCCTAATATAGTATCATTATTGCAATCGCTCCCTCGTCAAACTCCTCTGCTGAGAATCAGAAGTCATAAGCAGGATACAGATACGGTTTACAGCAGCCTGTTTTCTATGGATCACTAGGAATCCTTTCTTCAGATTTGTCCAGAACATATGGATTATTTATATTTGTATTATAAAGTGCCTATACAATTAGCAGCAGAAATCAGATACATGCATATGCTGTTAATTATATCTACAACAGCTATGTGCTCTTTGGTTTTCCCACTCATTCAATTTTTCCTATAACAATTTCTGACTTGAAAAGGGCAAATTCATTAATTTAAAGCACCACTCCAATGATTTTTTTTATTCAACACTGGAGTGGTGCTGAAGCATTTTAATTACTTTCTAGTGTCTCCCTCGGTACGCGGCGCTATCATGTGTCTGTATCTTCTGACTGACCAGAAGTCAGGTTACAGGTTACTGCACAGTAGATTGACTTAAGATATGGGGACCTGACAGCTAGTTAAAGAAAGATCTAAATAAGGGCCTTTTCACATCAGTGGTAAAACGCTGATCGCGGCAGTTGTGGTGAAAAAAATGCATCTGCCACAGTTATTGCATAACGGCCGCACTTGTGGTTCACTAGCGGCAAGCCCCATGCAATGTCTATGGGGCTTGCAGTAAGTGTGCGGCAAGTGCGGCAAGTGTGGTTTCGGCACTTGTGGTAGATGCGGCCGCGAAAAAAACGCGTCTGACCGCGTTTTTTTGCGGCCGCATCTGCCGCAAGTGCCGAAACCGCAACTATACCACACTTGCCGCACCTGCCGCAAGCCCCATAGACATTGCATGGGGCTTGCCGCAGGTGAACTGCAAGTGCGGCCGTTATGCGATAACTGCGGCAGATGCGTTTTTTTCACCGCAACTGCCGCGATCAGCGCTTACCGCTGATGTGAAAGGGGCCTAAGACACATTGTACAGGCACCTTCCAGTCGGGGTAGGATGCATTAAATACTCTGTACCTTTGATCCATAGGCTGAGAGGCACTTCCAGCTTAGGGCGCCATGGCCCTTTAAGAGAGGGAAAACAGTGCAGTCACACCCTAAGCATGTTCCCAAGAGCTCTGTGCACATGTGCAGGCCCCAGGAGCCAACAGATGTAGCAAGAGCCTGGACGAATGGGGAACAAGTGCAGTGAGTATGTCAGCACCCTTAACATGTGGCGTGTGTGGGCGCTAACAGTGTAACAAATATATATTGTAATCACACTCATTTGCTTTTACCTTGCTAATAAGGTAGTTACAAGTGATAGGGATTGTTTAGGACTTATTTATTAATAAAGTATGCTTAGTATAGGTCATTAATATCAGATCAGTGGGGTCACAGCTGTTTCAGCTCCCTCTGTGGTTTGATCTGCGGTACGGCAGATCAGCTCCCATTCACTCCAGTGTATAGAGTTTTTACACCTCTGTACACTGTGTACATCAGCTGCAGAGGGAGCTACAGTCAGCGGATTATGGGGGTGCTGTCAGACCCTCAATGATCTGATATTATTTTAATGCCCAATCATTTAACCTATAGTAATATTAATAACTGTTTACTTTTAAAGGAGTTGTGTGATAATATGATGAATATGGCAACTTCCTAGGCAAGTGTCAGGGTGGCTGAATAAAGAGAGCCCAAGGCTATCTCAACTCTCTAGAGATGCTGCGGTCATAATCACACAGTTCTCTCTTAGGCTGGTTTCACACTGCGGTCAGATCAGGTCAGGTTCGATCAGGTTTTGTGTTTCAAAACCAGGAGTGCCTCCAAAACCTAGAACAGGTGTCAGTCTTTCAATTATAGTTTTTCTCTGCAAGTTCCTCTCCTGGTTCCTCTCCTGGTTTTGGCTCACAAACCTGATCGAACCTGATCAGTGAAAAACCGCAGTGTGAAGCCAGCCTTAGCCAAACACTGATGTGAAATCGATTAAATCATCTCATCGACTGTGAAGGAATTCTCTAGCTTTGGTACTCCGCAGAAGAGGTATAAAAGTGCATTGCAATAATTTAGAATATCGTCAAAAAGATAATTTATTTCAGTAATTCAATACAGAAAGTGAAACGCATATAATACAGTTAGGGCCAGAAATATTTGGACAGTGACACAAGTTTTGTTATTTTAGCTGTTTACAAAAACATGTTCAGAAATACAATTATATATATAATATGGGCTGAAAGTGCACACTCCCAGCTGCAATATGAGAGTTTCCACATCCAAATCGGAGAAAGGGTTTAGGAATCATAGCTTTGTAATGCATAGCCTCCTCTTTTTCAAGGGACCAAAAGTAATTGGACAATGGACTCTAAGGGCTGCAATTAACTCTGATGGCGTCTCCCTCGTTAACCTGTAATCAATGAAGTAGTTAAAAGGTCAGGGGTGGATTCCAGGTGTGTGGTTTTGCATTTGGAAGCTGTTGCTGTGACCAGACAACATGCGGTCAAAGGAACTCTCAATTGAGGTGAAGCAGAACATCCTGAGGCTGAAAAAAAAGAAAAAATCCATCAGAGAGATAGCAGACATGCTTGGAGTAGCAAAATCAACAGTTGGGTACATTCTGAGAAAAAAGGAATTGACTGGTGAGCTTGGGAACTCTAAAAGGCCTGGGCGTCCACGGATGACAACAGTGGTGGATGATCGCCGCATACTTTATTTGGTGAAGAAAAACCCGTTCACAACATCAACTGAAGTCCAGAACACTCTCAGTGAAGTAGGTGTATCTGTCTCTAAGTCAACAATAAAGAGAAGACTCCATGACAGTAAATACAAAGGGTTCACATCTAGATGCAAACCATTCATCAATTCCAAAAACAGACAGGCCAGAGTTAAATTTGCTGAAAAACACCTCAAGAAGCCAGCTCAGTTCTGGAAAAGTATTCTATGGACAGATGAGACAAAGATCAACCTGTACCAGAATGATGGGAAGAAAAAAGTTTGGAGAAGAAAGGGAACGGCACATGATCCAAGGCACACCACATCCTCTGTAAAACATGGTGGAGGCAACGTGATGGCATGGGCATGCATGGCTTTCAATGGCACTGGGTCACTTGTGTTTATTGATGACATAACAGCAGACAAGAGTAGCCGGATGAATTCTGAAGTGTATCGGGATATACTTTCAGCCCAGATTCAGCCAAATGCTGCAAAGTTGATTGGACGGCGCTTCATAGTACAGATGGACAATGACCCCAAGCATACAGCCAAAGCTACCCAGGAGTTCATGAGTGCAAAAAAGTGAAACATTCTGCAATGGCCAAGTCAATCACCAGATCTTAACCCAATTGAGCATGCATTTCACTTGCTCAAATCCAGACTTAAGACGGAAAGACCCACAAACAAGCAAGACCTGAAGGCTGCGGCTGTAAAGGCCTGGCAAAGCATTAAGAAGGAGGAAACCCAGCAATTGGTGATGTCCATGGGTTCCAGACTTAAGGCAGTGATTGCCTCCAAAGGATTCGCAACAAAATATTGAAAATAAAAATATTTTGTTTGGGTTATGTTTATTTGTCCAATTACTTTTGACCTCCTAAAATGTGGAGTGTTTGTAAAGAAATGTGTACAATTCCTAAATTTTCTATCAGATATTTTTGTTCAACCCTTCAAATTAAACGTTACAATCTGCACTTGAATTCTGTTATAGAGGTTTCATTTCAAATCCAATGTGGTGGCATGCAGAGCCCAACTCGCGAAAATTATGTCACTGTCCAAATATTTCTGGCCCTAACTGTATATAGAGTCATTACAAAAAGAGGGATCTATTTCAAGTGGTTTTTCTGTTAATGTTGATGATTATGGCTTACCACTCAGGAGCCGCAGGAATAGCAGCGCGGTAAGCAGGATGTTAACTCAGGTTATCTAAGGACACCGTTGCATTAATAACCGCTTGTTCGATTACTATGGTAATGGTGACCTCGGTGACATCACCTCTTACCCTGCAACAGGTCTCCCTACTGTCATTCAGTAATTAGAGATCACGGTGAGAGGACATGTTCTTTCTCCCTGTGATCTCTAATGTAGCAGAGCTGAGTTAGTGCAGGTAGACATAAGACAGGATTGTGGATGGTATGAGGGTGGGGAGAGATTAATAAATATGGTGTCTCTAAGTGTCTCTGTGTATTTATTTCTAATAATTTAATTTTCCTCTGTGTAGTGTCTTTTTTGACCCTTTATTTGTGATACTTAATGGCCGGGTCTAACTTGGTCTGACATTAAGAATCTCAGGGCTTAAAGCCAGCTGGTAAAACAAAGCTGATATTAACACCTTATTACCCAGCATGCCACCTGCCACCGGGGCAGCTGTAAGAGCCTGGCAAAGTGCCTGGAAATGGCGTTTCTTATGAATGCGCCATTTTCAGGGGCGGCTGTGGGCTGATATTCATTTGTGTGTGTGTGGGGGGCTCTAAAACAATGGGCCCTCACCCCGCTGAGAATACCAGCCCTTAGCTGCCTAATTTTACCTTGGCTGTCAATTAAAAATAGGTTGGAGCCCACAAATTTTTTTTGCCAGCCAAGATAAAATTACTCAGCTTTCATCAGGTAGACTTAAAATACTGTGAAGCCCCACACATTTTTTATTATTATTTATCTATTTAACATCCTATGATGGCAACCAATGTGTATGGCAACCAAGCACAATCACTGTTCAGATTGAAGAAATACAGTCTGACTGCAACAGCCAATCACAGAGGCTTTCACAGAGTGTGAAGTGTCTGTGATTGGCTGTTTGCCTGTCAATGCAGGGAATATGCATGTAGTTTAATGGGCGGCCCCAGAATTAGCAGCGGGGTTCTGGTAATCCCAATCTACCTATTCTAGAATCTATCTACCCATGCATCCCATCTATCTGTCTATTTATCGATCTGATTTTTTTATCTATCTCTCTATATAGTCTAACTTTTAATAGCATGGGATTAACCATGCTAAAAAGCATGTCATGGGAACAAGAACCATTAGCACAAGAAGGGGATCAAAATGAGGCCATTACTACAAGAAGGGGAGCAGGATGGGGATATTATTACAAGATGTTGGCCAAAATTATTTTATGGTACTAATTGTAAGTAATATTGGTTGACAGGAAGGGGATAAAATGTAAAAAATATAGAAAAAAAATCAAAAAGGCATGAAAATATTTTTACCATTAAAAATACTGTTTGAGGGTGGCTTCACACCACGGCAGCGTCTGATTCGGGGCTGTCTGGTGTAAACCAGAGAGCCCCGGACCGGATTTTGGCCCCATAGTATCCTATGCGGCCAGATGGCAGCTATTTTCCATCCAGTTTCCATCTCTCCGGAAGAATCCGGGAGAATTCAGATTTTTCATCCGGACAAAAAAACGTTGCTTGCAATGTTTTTGTGTCCGGGGGAGAAAAATCTCCCCAAATTGCGGTCTCCCGGATCCTCCTGGATACCCCCGGAACCAGTGCAATCTAGCGCTCCCTAACATGGGAGCCTATGGGGCTGGATTGCCCCGGTCCAGGAGGATCCGGGAACCTGACACCTGCGGCTGCACGCCGCTGTTGTTTCAGGACCGCGATTAGCTCCCTGCGAGCCGCGGTCCTGATTCATCAGCAGCTGCGGCTGCGTCCGGCTGCACACCAGACCGGAGGGCATATTAGCACTCCGGTTCTGTGTGCTGATCCAGTCCAGGGCTGTCAGGTTCGGATCGGATATCGCTGTGGTGTGAAGCTAGCCTTACATATAAAACAAAAATGCTGCATATTTCTTGTCACCACATCTGCAACAACTAAGGAAATAAAACTTCCATAACCCATATGATATAGGAGCAAGACAGTGCCATTACTGCAAGAAGAGGAGCAAGACAGGGCCATTACTACAAGGGTAGCAAGGTGGGACATTACTACAAGAAGGAGAGCAAGATGGGACCATTACTACAAGATGGGGAAAATGTTACAAGAAGGAGAGCAAGATATGTCCATTAGTACAAGAAAGAGGGCAAAATGGAGCCATTACTACAAGAAGGGGAACAAGATTGGGCCATTACTACAAGAAGTGGAGCAAGATGGCACCATTACTACAAGAAGGGGAGCAAGTTAGGGACATTACTACAATAAGGGGACCAGGATGGGGACATCATTAGAAGATGAGAACCAAGATGGGGACATTACTACAAAATGTTGGCTAAAATTATTATATGGTGTAGTTGTAAGTAATATTGCTTACGAGAAGAGGATAAAATGTAACATATAGAAAACAAGTTCAAAAAGGCATTGCATTTTTTTACTACTAAAATTGCTGTTTTACTTTTAAAATAAACCAAAAAAGTGCATGGTTCTTATCACCACATTTGCAACAACTAAAGAAATAAAACTACTATAACCTATACAATGAATGCAATTTAAAAATATAAACTAAATGAGCAAAACGTTCATAAAAAGTGATCAAAAGGTGTATAAAAAAATATGGCATCACTAAAATTGTCACTTTATCCTGCAAAAGAGTGCAGTCCCTCCAAATTAAATTTATTTCTATGTGCGGCTCATATCTAGATTGTGAGCCTCAATGGGGACAGTATTGCTGATATGTGTAATGCGCTGTGGAATTAATATTTTAATAATACAATTTAATAAGTGAAAATAAAAAAAAAATATATATATTATATATTATATATATATGTGCCCAGCCAAGTTTTGAGATCCCGGGTTTAGATGATAGAACATAGTAGTTTTGCTATTTGTCTAAACCAGGCATGAACTGACCAGTGGTGTATATCCGAGATGACTGATGTAAGGGGATAGTCGGAAGTGAAGTTGCAGACTGATGACATTTGCTTGTAACCTTTACTAAATAAAGAACAAATGGAACATCTTGTCAAGTGCTTATATCAGAAAGTTGGCTGTGTGCCTGCTGCCCGGCAGATAGCACCGGAGAGCTATTCCATACTGCATGCTTCTCAATACTCTGCTTTTCTGACAGAGGTAGGAAATACTGTAGATTTAAAAAGCCAAGTTCTTGACAATTGATACTTGCCGCAGAATGTGTTTCTGCAGAGCGAAATCTCCTGTTAGAAAGAGTTCCGAAACTCCCCAAAAATGTTGCAGACCAGGTAGCATTGTGTTTAGTAGGCAGGTCTCTCAGTAACGGTATCAACAGTGATTCCATCCATCAAATGGTGCAATCATAGTGTATGGGAAAATGTTATGCTTTTTCTCAGCTATAGCATATCCAGTTTGTTGTGGTTTCCCCACTGACTAATCTCGTCTAGTATTAAAAAAGCAGTGTTGAAAACTGCATAATAAACACTAAAGTGTTTTTCATAGACATAGTTATTGCACAGTTTTTTTCTACAGCAGCTTCCATTGTAAATCACAGTAGTGGCTAAACCCCTGCAATAGTTAGTTCTATGTTTATCTCCTCTTCAGTGCAGCTTTTTCTTGCAATACTGCTATATCTACTGTAAATGTACTCTTAACTGTCTTTGGCTACCAAGTAGAATACTTACACTAATTCAGTTTATAGAAAGAGACCTAATAAAATGTATACAGTAATTACACATGTAGTCTTGTATTTCAGTAATATGGTTAAAACATATGGCTAAAGAAAGCCTTCTTGTCTTCAGATGCACATAGCATTCCAATTTTCCATTTAGGGACCCAAACCTAGACACAAAAAGAACATGTTTGTATAAGGTTCCACTCCACTTACAGTCAGAGACCCGTAAAGAATATTTAAAATAACATTAATACAGGGGTTTCCAGAGATAAAAACAAAGGATGAAAACAGCACCTCTTTTGTGCATAGGTGTGTCTGGTTCATATAAATGAGGCAAAATTTCAATACTAAACGCAGCCCAGAAGTGAGACTGGTACTTTTGGATAAATCAGACTTTATTCTAATCTCATACAACTCATTAAAAGGGATTTTCACATCAACAAAGTTCATTTTAAAGGGGTTGTCCAGGATTTGTATAGAATCTAAAGTGTATATCTAAGCTGCAAAATTCTGAGTTTGTAATTTACACCCTTAACTTAACACTCAACTACTCCTACACTGAAATCAGCTTTCTGGACACCATCATTAAGCTACAGAACAATGAAATAGAGACATCCCTGTACCGGAAGCCAATTTGACCGTCCAGCATATCTCCGATGGGACAGTTTTCATCCAAAGCACATAAAAAAACTCTATTGCGTACAGCCAGGCCATCAGATACAATCGGATATGTTCCAACCCTTCAGACAGAGACAGAGGCAATCACCTTGAGGACCTCGGAAAGACCTTTTTGAACAAGGGCTACTACCGTGTTTCCCCGAAAGTAGGGCGCCCCCGAAAGTAAGGCATGGTGCCGGTTTTAGGGGGGTCGGGTAATGTAAGACATACCCCGAAAGTAAGACACTGTCTTACTTTCGGGGGCGCCCTACTGTTATATACAGCTGCAGCCCCCACCCATGAGTATACAGGCTCCCCCCCACCGCGCTGCCGCCAACCTGTAAAGTAAAATAGCATTCTACTTTTCCCCGCCGGTGTCCCGCTGCTGTCCCGCCGCCATCACGCTCTTCCGTCTTCATCCGGCTTTATCCGACTTCCTTCTCCGGCGCACAGACTGACGTCATTGTCTGTGCGCCGGAGATGGAAGACAGATGAAGGCGAAGGAGCGTGACGGCAGCGGGACACCAGCGGGACACCAGCGGGACACCGGCGGGGATAAGTAGAATGCTATTTTACTTTACAGGTTGGCGGCAGCACGGGGGGGGGGCGCCTGTATACTCATGGGGGCGGGCTGCAGCTGTATACACCACTGGGGGCTGCAGCTGTGTATACACTGGGGGCTGCAGCTGTGTACACACTGGGGGCTGCAGCTGTGTACACACTGGGGGCTGCTGCTGTGTACACCACTGGGGGCTGCTGTGTACACCACTGGGGGCTGCTATATACACCACTGGGGGCTGCTGTGTACACCACTGGGGGCTGCAGCTGTGTACACCACTGGGGGCTGCAGCTGTGTACACCACTGGGGGCTGCTGTGTACACCACTGGGGGCTGCTGTGTACACCACTGGGGGCTGCAGCTGTGTACACCACTGGGGGCTGCTGCTGTGTACACCACTGGGGGCTGCAGCTGTGTACACCACTGGGGACTGCAGCTGTGTACACACTGGGGGCTGCTGCTGTGTACACCACTGGGGGCTGCTGTGTACACCACTGGGGGCTGCTGTGTACACCACTGGGGACTGCAGCTGTGTACACCACTAGGGGCTGCTGTATACACCACTGGGGGCTGCTGTATACACCACTGGGGGCTGCAGCTGTGTACACCACTGGGGGCTGCAGCTGTGTACACCACTGGGGGCTGCAGCTGTGTACACCACTGGGGGCTGTTGCTGTATACACCAGTGGGGGCTGCAGCTGTATACACCAGTGGGGGCTGCAGCTGTATACACCAGTGGGGTCTGCAGCTGTATACACCACTGGGGGCTGCAGCTGTATACACCACTGGGGCCTGTATATACCACTGGGGAGGTTGCTGTATACCACACTGCTGGGGGCTGTATTTTATGGTTAAAACAAAAATCGACATTTATTTTCCCAATATAAGACATACCCCGAAAGTAAGACATAGTGGGACTTTTTGGGGTAAAAAAAAATGTAAGACAGTGTCTTACTTTCGGGGAAACACGGTATCCAAGAGCAATTGAAAACCAGATTACAAGAGCCACCAGATTATCAAGGAATCATCTCCTACATTACAAAACTAGGCAAGAAAACAACAAAGTTCCTCTTGTAGTCACCTACAATCCAAGTCTGGAAGTGCTAAGAAAAGCTGTGCGGAAATTGCAACCACTCCTACAAAAAGATGCCCAACTAAAATCAATATTTCCAGATCCCCCACTCGTGCTTAAGACAACCTCCGAATCTAAAAAACATCATTGTCAGATGCACCCTGTCCTTTCCAACAACAACAGGAACCTTTCTCTGCAACCAGAACAGATGCAAAACCTGTCCATCTATAATGACAACAGACAAGATAAAGATTCCTGGGACCGATCAGGTTCTTAGACTGTGAGCCCTCGTGGACAGGGTCCCTGCCCCTTCTGTACCTGTACGTCCTGATCGCCTAGATTTAGTGTACTTGTTCTTGTCTCCGTCATCCTCATGTAACGCGCCATGGAACCTAATGGTGCTATATAAATAAATACCGCATATACTCGTGTATAAGCCGAGTTTTTCAGTCCAAAAATTGGGCTGAAAAGTCA
Organism: Allobates femoralis; assembly: GCA_033576535.1. NCBI lineage: Eukaryota > Metazoa > Chordata > Amphibia > Anura > Aromobatidae > Allobates > Allobates femoralis. The sequence goes on from JARQOC010000003.1 coordinate 218,484,352, forward strand.
CCCCCTCGGCTTATACACGGGTCAATACGGTAATCCTGTAATACGGGTGCTGGGGAGGCTGGAGGAGGTGGGGGGGGGAGGCTGCTGACAGCGGCCCATCACGTGGGGCCACTCGTTAGATATGCATGGCTCTCCCCGCCCATCACAGCGGCAGGGGGAGCCATGCATACAGCCCCCCAGTGTATACAGCAGCCCCCCAGTGGCACTAGCCCCCCCCATCATGTTAAGAGCCCCCCACACTTTGCAGAGCCCCCCGCTGCATTATCTTACCATCCAGGGTCTTCTTCACCGGAGGTCCTGCAGTCATCATCGCGCGCTGTGTTCAGGTCTCACGTGACCCGGCGCGATGACGTCATTCCACTGCGACCGCCGGGTCACATGAGACCGGGAACACAGCCCGCGAGGATGGACTGGAGGACCCGCGGTGAAGAAGACCCTGGATGGTAAGATAATGCAGCGGGGGGGGCTCTGCAAAGTGTGGGGGCTCTTCACATGATGGGGAGGCGAGTGCCACTGGGGCCTGCTTACACCCCTGGGGGCCTGCTGTATACCCCTGGGGGCCTGCTTACACCCCTGGGGGCCTGCTTACACCCCTGGGGGTCTGCTGTATACCCCTGGGGGCCTGCTGTATACCCCACTGCTGGGGCCTGCTGTATACCCCATTGCTGGGGCCTGCTGTATACACAACTGCTGGGGCCTGCTGTATACCCCACTGCTGGGGCCAGCTGTATACACCACTGCTGGGGCCTGCTGTATACACCACTGCTGGGGCCTGCTGTATACCACTGGGGGGCCTGTATACCTGTGCTGGAGTCCACCCTCGGCTTATACGCGAGTCAATAAGTTTTCCCAGTTTTTGGGGGCAAAAGTAGGGGGGTCGGCTTATACACGGGGCGGCTTATACATGAGTATATACGGTAATAATAATAATGACTACAAGATCCCTGGTAGCTGCAATTGCACTGGTCGGTGGCGTTCAGACGCAGAAAGGTGATATCTAGGTAACCCTGCAAAATGCTGACAGGGTGTAAATCACAAACTGTCAGCATTTTGCAACCTAGATATACACCTAAATCTTATAAAAAGCCTGGACAACTCCTTTAACCCCTTTGACCCCGTACAATTTTCTGTGTTTCAGTTTTCTATTTTCCCTCCCCTTCTTCAAAAAGCCATATAGACATATGACGGCTTGTCTTTTGTGAGACAAGTTGTACGTTTGAATGACATCATTAATTTTACCATATATTGTACTGTGAAAAAATTCTGAATGCTGTGAAATTGCAAAAAAAGTGCAACTACACAACTGATATTTGGGTTTTTATTCATAATGTTCACTTTCTGGAAAAACTGACATGTCAGTATGATGCCTCGGTTGGTATGAGTTTGTAGGTACCAAACATGTATAATTTTACTTTATCTAAGTGGTGAAAAAATTCAGAAGGTTGTCAAAAAAAGAATTGCACATTAGACGCCATTATTAATTTTTTGGGATCTGGGGCTGTGTGACGGCTTATTATTTGTGTCTTGAGCTGACATTTCTAATTATGCTATCCTTTAGTAAATGTGCTGTTTTGATCACCTGTTATTACATTTTATTGCAAGGTTGCGGCGACCAAAAAAACGTTTTTTACTTCTTTTTCCCGTTGCGCAGTTAAAAGATCAGGTTAGGGTGCTTTCACATCAGCGTTTTTTTCAAATCGCGGCAGATGCGGTGAAAAAAACGCATCTGCCGTGATTACCGCATGCCGGTTGCACTTGCGGCACGGTTGCGGTAAACGCCATACAAGGTGTAGGCGGATTTGCGGCAGGTGCGGCAAGTGCGGTTTTGGCACTTGCGGCAGGTGCGGCCGCGAAAAAAAACCGCGGTCAGCCGCGTTTTTTTTCGCAACCGCACCTGCCGCAAGTGCAAAACCGCACTTGCCGCACCTGCCGCAAGTCCGCCTATACCTTGTATGGCGTTTACCGCAACCGCGCCGCAACCGAGCCGCAAGTGCAGTCAGTATGCGGTAATCGCGGCAGATGCGGTTTTTTCACCGCATCTGCCGCGATTTGAAAAAAACGCTGATGTGAAAGGGCCCTTAGTTAATTTTATATTTTGATAGATCTGGCATTTCTGAGTGTGGCAATACCAATTATGTGTATTTTTTAAAATTTTTTAAAGTTTTATTTCAAATGAGGCAAAAGGCCGGTAAGTTAGGGGCGCCCCAATACCACTGCACAGCCTGATCACCTCCCGTGTTGAGCACGGCTCTGAACAGAAAAAATGATCACTTTCTGTAAGCGAATCTGCTGCAGCATCGCTTACAGGAAGTAAGTCGTGACAGTGTCCAGGGTCATTAGTTGACCCCGCACTGTCATGGAAACCTGTCGGCAGCCTGTGATCGTGTAACATAGCCGGCAATCACCACAGGGCACCCCCTGCTGCACCTCCTTAAACCGCATTGTCAGTGATTGACAGCTTGATATAAGAGATTAACAGATGTGGGCGGAACACTGATCCACCTGCATCTGTAACCTGCACATGTCAGCTGGTGAGATCAGCTGATTTGTGCAGGGGAAAATGTGAGATCAGTTTGTGAGCTCACATCATTGTAGGGAGCTGATACATGACGCACCCAGTACATCCAATGTCGGGAAGAGTTTAAAGTTGATTTTAAACAATACAGTAGATCTTGAAATAATAATGAGTTTCAAAATTGGATGTGTTTAAAAAAATGTTCCCGTACTATGTACTGTACCCCTGCTACATACTGTGTAATGGCCGTATCTGACCATACAGGGACATGTTCTGATCATATCACATCTCCTGGGACATATACAGCATACAGACTTTATAGCAGGGGATCATAGCTTCTTTTTGTGAGGGAAAGCATTTCCCTACCTGCTTTTAAAAAATGTTTTACCTCAAAGAGAACAATTTGCGATCTCATGCAGTAATATCTGTTTACTCTTACTTCCTCCCCGGCCCAGCAGATGTGGTATGATCAGACCATGTCCCTGTATGGTGAGACATGGCCATTACACAGTACACAGCAGGGACACATATATAGAATTCTCTCAGCACAAGAACATTTTTTTTAAACACATCCAACTAGGACACATTATTATTACAAGATCTATTGATTAAAGGCCGCTTCACACGCCAGGATATCGTTAACGATATCCTTGAAACGTCACGGATTTGTGAACGTTCTAACGATATCGTTAGTGCGTCCTTGCGTGTAAACGAATGATGTAGGATGATAAAATCGTTGGAATGGTCATCACAAAAATGATATCCTGACCTGAAATCTATTGTTCATCGTCCAATTAATGCTGCATGAAGAAACCACATCGTTCAGTGGGACACCTTTTTGAACGATGTCGTTCAAAAATCTCCTATTCCTGCCGCTTTAAAAGATCGTTCGGTCCTTGCTCTCCTATTTAACTGGTGCGTTGCCGAATGGGATATCGTTAATGATATCCTTGTGTGTGACAACGCACTAACGATGTCGGAACGATCACTGTCACGTGATCATTCTAAGGCTATCGCTAACGATATCCTAGCGTGTAACGGCACCTTAAAATTAACTTTGTTAATTGTAAAACCCTTTTAAAGTCTTTAATGATAGGGTGCTGTTAGTTTTTTTGCACTTTTGTTCTCTTCCCCTTCTTTAAGAGCCATAATTTGCAGAGCAAATTGTAATTACGAATTACACCATTCATTTTAAAGCACAAAATATTGCTAAAAGTAATACAAAATGCCAAGTGTGGTATTCTTTACACTTTTGAATGCACATGTCCAACCGTTCAGTGTGTCAGTACTTTTCGCACAAGGTGCTGTTCTGTGACAAGGAGTTTAATGACAAAATTCATAACAGGTGTATGATCCATGAATCGCCCAATAAATGTTTTCGTTTAATTAGAATTGATATTTTAATTGTCCTCCTCATATTGTTTACATTTTAACATGAAACAAGACGACAGCTAACAATTTATCAATAGCACTTTGTCATTGCGAAGCTGTAAGGTTGCTTTCACATAACGATTTTATCAGTTCCGATGCTGTCCGATAAAAATCGGACAGCATCGGACCGATTTTGGGCCCCATGCAGCCCTCTAGCCCTAGCGCTCCACAGACCAGGGATTTTTTTACTCTCAGCTTCTTGCACTTGTGCACACCTGGCAAGAGCAGCTCTGGACAAGAGATACCATTAATCCTAGATCCTGAGTTCCATGACCTAGCAATACAACACGGTCACCGTTGTAGGACCTGTGGTGACATCATTCCGGTCATTGATCGCGACAGAGCTGGAGCTCCCGGAGCAACTTTCGGTGCCTCCACTATACCTCCAGGCGGAGGTGGATTCACAGGCGTAAGACCGCAGTTGTGCAGGGTTGCACAACCACCTCTGGTGAGTGGCTACACAGCCCTGGGCCTAAATCCACTTCAAAAACTTTCTTCACATGCGCTCCCACCCCCTCCCCCTTTTTGTCTTAATAGACAGGTAGGCATAGAAATAGGCATCCTTTATCCACACCACACACTGATGACCACTTCACTGTGATGAATTCCCTGCAAAACCGGATGATGAATGCCACACTTAAGGAAGGTGAGAGACACCCAAGTGTCATGTCAGACCATTAGAAACTGTTTACATCAACATGGTCTGAATGCTAGTGGCATTATCTCCCTCCGTGGGGGTGAGGTCATGCATGGAAGCAAGCAGGGGTCTTCACATGAGGTAAGCCCACAGCATGCAACACTTTTCCTGACTCCAGGCCTAAAGGGGGAGCTCTGAACCTGGTTTCAGGGGAGCTTCCCTATAAATTCTGGTCTGGAAGGGAAGTGGCCCTGAGGAAGAGTACTAAACTTGAAATGTACGTTGGCTGGAGGGGTGAGGTGCCCGTGTAACAGGACAGCTTTGGTGCAGCCTACAGTCTAAGGTAATGTGAAGCAGTAATCCAAATTGGTGTGCTGCTGGGGGGACCTCTTGAAAATTATTATAGAGGTTTAGAAAGAGCCCCTTTGGGAGTAATATATTGTACCTAGGCACTGCAGGATAGGCAGTGTGTGCTATTGTCAGCACCACTATATAGCTGTCAGACATAATACAATCGTATGAGCACCCACGTATACTGTTGTTTGATTTATTTGATGTATTTATAAAGAATTTTAAGAGGATTATTAACTATAGCCTGTAATATTGTGGTACTTTGATAGATGTATTATTCATTTATAAGATAATAAAAGTAAACTATTGTGAAAGAAGCAGCAGTTTAATTTATCTTCCGTGGGCTCTTATTTGGAGGATGGACGGGAGATTTTGGTTTTATTCATTTTACAGTGAAAGTTATTATAATTGGACAGTTTGTTTTTACTGGAGGGGAAGTTAGCCAGAAAGTCTGAGAAAGTCTGGGCAGAAGAACAGGACAGACATCTTGGGGACTGGAGCAGTGTCAGGCTCATCCCAGGACAGGAGTGAGCATGAGGGACCCGTTGGAGAGGGTCTGAGGAAGTTGAGAAAAGGGCCTGGAGAGTAGAGCCAGTGATGGGCTTACCCCAGAGCAGTGCGCCAGAAACGGACACCGGAGTTCGAGGCTGTTAGTACCCTAACGACCCAGCAGCAAATACCGGAGGATGGGAGATTCCAAGTCTCTCGGCCACACCAAACACCTGAAGGCACAGCAGCGCACTAGAGCCCAGGACTTCAGCCAAGCGGGATGTGCCAGAGAAAGGCTCAAGGTGCCTGCCATGCTGGTGAGAGACTTGTCAGCAGGAAGAGAGGGCCGCAGCTTAGCTACAGGCAGCAGCAAGGTCCCACATAGAGGACCGCAGCAGGGAGGCCTCAGAACTCATTGGGTGAGGGGATCCCCAACTTGCTTCCAGGCTGCCCGGACTCACGAAACCACCTTTTGTCAGTGTCCCGATCTGCACCTTGAACCAACAGTAAAGGTAAAGGAGACTGAGAACTCTGTGCCTGTTGGTTATTCTATGCCTTAAGTCCTACACCCCACCAGCCTACCACCACCATAGACTTTAACATTGGCCTTGGGGAACCGCTTGACCTGTGGGGAGAGACACCATCATACCTGCTATACCATCATCCCCAGAGGTCCCACACAGCAGCGTCCATAACCGAACACCTCAGGTCACATCACAATTTAATTCTCAAAACCATAATCCCCGTCCTTTTATTGACACTGCCAGGGTTAAGGAGCCAGGTCTCGACCCCTGTGACTCCCCAGCAGAACTGTTGCCTGGTTCTGAGTATCCCACGGCGCTGGGGGGGGCATGTCACTAGATGACATGCAAATGATGTGCCCCACAGGGCTGTGGGGTACTCAGAACGGGGTCTTCAAACTCTCTTGGGGATGTCACGGTGGCTCACCCAACTACATGACCATCGGACAAGTGACATTGCGATGTCTGATGCTGACGAGTTGTAGGTTCCTGAGGGAGGGGCTACAGTTGATGCCTCCTGTTTCAGAAGCTGAGCAGCGCAACGGTACAGTGCTGGGACCCTGTTTAATCTGTGGGTTATAATGTGCCTGTGTATCTTATGTTCAATAAGGCTTGAACATGAGGGGAAGGATATGTGATGCAGCAGCTCGCTGCATTGCAAATATCTATGCTGGGACTTGTAGTTCAGCATGTTTCAGTGATGCATTATGCTGGGACTTGAGGTTCCACAAGTTCAGGTAATGCATTACATGTGCTATGCAGCAGGTGATTAAAAAGCCAGGGGAGTGTTTGACAAACCTTAATCCTCCCCCAGGTCTGCTCATGTGGAAAAGGTGGTATATCAGCTGACTAGTGCTGTGTGAGGCAGCCTTCCTATATTCTGTAAAGGGAGCAGAATATACTATGCTGGACTGGAAACTCAGCCTCTGTGAGGATACTGGGAGAAGCTGAGTGGTGAATGCTGCCCCAAAAAAACCTCCAGAGACGTAACGGACATGAAAACCATGAGTAAAGGCTGAGCGAGCAAAAGCCAATGGAATCTGTATGGACAATTGGACAATTCCAGCAGTGAAAAGCCTGTGTACGTATAAGTGTGTGTGTGTGTGTGTGTGTGTGTGTGTGTGTGTGTGTGTGTGTGGAATACTGCCCTGGGACACTTAGGGAAAAGTGTAGCTCAACCGGTACGGGAATATAACTATTGTGAGAGATAAATGGACTACGCATTATATAGACATTTATGTTGAATGTAAAGGAAAGACTTATGTTTATGTTATGGAGCATGGTTTATGAAGACTGGAATAAACCTGATGAACTTTTGTATAGAATCCATTGCTGTGAACATCAATTCCACTGTCAAGCGAGTATCCTGTAGTACCCTCAGCGAGCGCTACCTCACACACTTAAACAAAAATAATATATACACCACACACAATACGTTAGGGATATTTGGCTTTTGAGTGAAATTTATGGGAAACATAAAAAGTTCATACTACATTGATATTTTATCATGAAAGTAGGACATTTAAGTAAAAGCATGCAATGATGATTCCCTCATATTATACAATTTATTGAAACCAAAGCCAACAGCAATGTCAATACCTCTATAACTTGTCATGTGGTCTTACATCAATTACAACTTGGCAATGATGTGTCATGCTGTTCACAAGTTCAGGCATGTCGCTAGGCATTGCATCCCACTCTTCTGAAGGGCGACCCTCAAATCGTTGAAAATGCCATCTGCTACATTGATTGGTTCCATCAGGGTGTCATCTGAATCACATTTTTGTGGAATTTACACGGAAACCCAGACATAAGGGCTCAGTGTAGAACACAGGAATATGATTCCAGCCTTTTATTATTTTTTTATCCCTAACTTGTTCCCAGTGATAGATGATTGATCTAAATTGTGGCTGGCTTTGTACGGGATATCGGGAGTTTCCATGTTATCGGTAGAACAAAAGCTCTGGAAATGCAACAAGGCTTCACCACCTCAAATAAAAGCCAGTGAAATCTGCACTACCAAATCCAAATGCCCCCTTCTTCTGAGCCTTCCTGTGCCTTTAAGGGGTTTTCCTACTAACAAAGTTAGTTTACAAGTTCATTTTAATCAATAGATCTTGGAATATTAAAAATTTCCAGAATTAGATGTATTTAAAAAAAATGTTCCTGTGCTGAGATCTAATATATAAAGCTGAATGTGTATGTGTGGTTGTGTGTGTATGTATATCCGGGATTGGCATCTACACCGTCGCAACTACAGCCACAAAATTTTGCACAGTCACACGTCTGCACCCCGAGAGCGTCATAGGATATGTTGTGAGGCGGAATTTTAACCCTGCGCGTTCCAGTTCACCAAACAATTTTGCCCCTATCTACATAATGGGGAAAAAGTGAATGGAAAAGTGTTGGAGGAAAATCGACAGCTGTCAGCTATAGCCACAAAATTTTGCACAGTCACACGTCTGGACCCCGGGAGCGTCATAGGCTATGTTGTGAGGTGAGAATTTTAAACCCGCGCATTCCAATTCACCAAACAATTTTGCCCCTATTTACATAATGGGGAAAAGTGACAGTTACCAGTTGACAGTTGTGAATGAGAGGGGCTTAATGATAGCGCCAAAGACTAACAGCACATACCAGCATATAGTCACTAAGGTGGGGCCCCAACAACAGATATTCACCACGCACAGGGACATGTATACACACCACACGCACACAAAGAGTAACAGCCAGTGTATAGTCGCTAAGGTGCAGCCCCAACATTGGATACTCACCACGCACCCGAACAAACACACACACACCCCAAAGAGACACACACAACACAGAGACACACACACACCCCCAAGGGGACACACACACCCTATAGCGACACATGCACTCACCCCACAGAGACACACTCACCCCTAAGGGGACACACACACACCCTATAGCGACACATGCTCTCACCCCACAGGGACACACACACATCACAAAGAGACACACACAACATAGACACACACCACTCCGGCCTCCCCCCCACAAGGACACACACACATAGCCACCCTATAGGGACACATGCACTCACCCCACAGGGACACACACACACCACAAAGAGACACACACCACACAGACCCCCCCACAGGGACACACACACATACACACCCTATAGGGACACATACACTCACCGCACACGGACACACACATACACACACAAAGAGGAACACACACAACACAGAGACCCCACACACACACCCCACACAGACACCCCCCACACTGGGACACACACACATACACACCCTATAGGGACACATGCACTCACCCACACAGGGACACACACACCCACAAAGAGACACACACAGCACAGATACACACACACCACACAGACCCCTCCACAGAGACACACACATACACACCCTATAAGGACACATGCACTCACCCCACAGGGACACACACATACACACACCCCAGGGACACACACACCACAGACAGACACAGATGTGCACAAATCACCTCACACAACTCGCCTCATACGTGTGCTATCTTTAGTTTCCAAAACATAAACATCTGATTAAAAACAGCCAATGTGCAACACATGTGCCATATAGGGAATTAAGGCAGATGTCAGTCACATGAACTGTCTATTATGTGTATGTGTTAGATAACATATACTGCCCGGCCAGGGGGAGGGTTTACTGTTGGCTGGAGATTTATTAGGCTGCCTATAGCAATCAATCACAGCTCAGCTTCTGTTTTCTTACAGGTCATTAATATGACATATTCAAATTCTATTTTGTTATAGCTAACATCAGTTATTTATTAACCCGGGCGTAGCCGGGTACTACAGCTAGTAATATTATAAATGTGCTCCTGCTATGTACAGTTTCATTTTTGTTTCTGACCGTGCAGGGAGCATTGGTTTGATCCTGGGCAGGGAAGGACAAAATAGAGTATACAGACATTATAGCATGGGATCACAAATATTTATCTTGGAGGTAAAATACTTTTTACAAACAGGCATAGAAATGTTTTACCTCGTAATAAAGAATTATCTGTGATTCCGTGCTGTCATATCTGTATATTCTTTCCCTCCTCCCCTGACCAGGAGATATGGTATGATCAGATCGTGTTCCATGTTCTGTGCACGGTCAGAAATAAAAATGATATTGTACATGGTAGGAGCACATTTATAAAATTATCTCAGTAGAGGAACATTTTTTAAACACATCCAGTTGTGGAAATTATTATTATTATTATTCAAAGATCTGTTGATGAAAATGGAAAGGAGGAAAAGGGGTTGCAGTGTCAGGGAGAAAAGGGCAGCAAAGAAGGCTATATTCCCTGTGTTACAGTAAAGTGGACTTTGATTTCCTATGAGCTGTCCAGGCTGCAATGCTGTTAATACAGTACCCCGGCTGGGTTGTGCCTGCTTCAGAATCAAGTAAAAGGGTAAGAACTGCAAGAACTCTGTGTGTTGTCTGGTCCTTCCTGCAGCCCCCTGCATCCGCCTGCAGTGCCAAACCACCTTACATCATTACAACTTTGCACTGCAACTTCTTATTGATCCTCATCATCTTATACCTACTACTACTCCCAGGGGCCCGCTCTGGCTAAGGGCAGTGTGCCATCAAGTTGCATCACCATCTATCCCCTGGGACTCCTATTTGCAGCCCTGACCAGAATCCTTAGCTGGTGTAACGACAAACCTTTCCCCTTTAAAATCCCTTTAAGATGTCCAGTATGGGCCATGACCTCTGGGACCACCATCATGATATCCCTTGTACTGTATAACCCTGGATGGTCGAGTACCTCGACTCGGTGACCACGGCATAAGAAATATTATTTATCCATTATTTTGTACAGCATGACTAACTGGTTTAAGGATAAAAAAAAATTTTATAAAATGTTTATTTTCATATATTCACCAAAATTTTAATATTTTCACGAATAAACGCAAAAAATGACCTACATTTACAAATAGCATAAAACAAAAAAAGTAGTCTCAGAATCAGTGGGATCCGTTGAAGCGTCCATAGTTTTTACCAAATAAAGTTACACTGGTCAGATTTCTCAAATTTGGCTAGGTCATGAAGGTTAAAATTAGCTCTGTTACTGAGGGGTTAATTCTGTAATCTTTATTAAGTGTACTTTTTATCTCTCTACAGACCCCACTACATTTAGCAGTATTAAGTGGAAATCTCCCTACTGTTCAACTTTTATGTGAACAAGTAAGTAAAGCCTAATGCATCCATAAGTCTAACTACAATGATAACTTATACATTATATAAACTCATCAAAATTGAAATTACAACACCGAGGAGGAAAGGTTGTTCAATTCTGGAAATCAAAGGATCAATGACATTTTTATGATACGCAAATGATAGAAAATGGCAGCCACTCCTTGGACATGAAGCTGCCTTTCTGGAGGGATGTCACATCAAATCTACTCATGGACTTATAGTGTGAGGTGTCATAATGTACACGGTACGCAGACCCCTCTCATCTTCATTCCAGGCAAAAAAGCAGCTTGGCATTACATTGATTTGGTCATGGAAATAGTGATAAAACCAATTTGTTAATCTGTACTAGTGACTCATGCTACTATGAGCAGCCTACATGGACTAAATATGTTTACCATGGCCTGCTGCATCTCCAGAGTTATCTCCCATTGAAAATACCTAGGACATCATTGGTCAGCAATTACAAAGGTATACACATTAATACAAAAAACTCCATATGCCATTTAATTCATAGCACATCAATTCATTGCAAAAGTACTTCAAAGCCCCAAACGTGCATGAAAAGACAAATAAGACACTCTAAAATCTCCAAGGATTGAATCCAACCCTTTTCAAACTTTTTAAAGCACCATTCCAGCAATTTTTTTTAGTGCACCATTAGATTTTAAACATCACTCCAAGTCCCCTGCCCCCTCTTTTACTTTCCGGTGACTTCACCTTTTTCCAGCGGTGCTCCAGCCGGTCTGCGGAGATTTGTGACCTGCCAGCAGCTCCAGTGTTTCATGGAGCGTGCCGAAAGTCACAACACAATGCATCTCTATGGGAACCTTGTTCTAACTTCATTCTGGCCTTCATAAACATTCATTGAGAGCTTGTGACGTAACTTCTGACTTGTGACCAGATGGTAAGAGGTGAAGACACTGGAAGGTGAGTATATGATTGAAGGCAGGGTCTTACACTTAAAACGCCACTCCAGCACTGAAAAAAATGCTGTAGTAGTGCTTTAAAGGGAACTTGTCAGGTTCCCTGTGCGCCAGAACAACGACCAGGTCTGAGTGCAGATCTCAAATCCATGTCCCAGCATGTTGCAGCTTACATAAACTGATCTTTAGAAAAAGTATTTCTAAACATCGTTTATGATATGCTAAATGGGGCTTTAATTGGTCGAGGGGACGTTAGTTCCCACAACTAGTCAGCCCACATAGCATGTTACCACATCCCTATAAGCGTGATAAAGCACCACTGCCCCTAGACAGTATGACCAGTAACAAAGCAATGGGAAGCACCAGGGCCTAGGCCCTAGACCAGGGGTCTCAAACTCCAGGCCTCGAGGGCCGCACCCAGTCCAGGTTTTCAGGATTTCCATAGTATTTGACAGTTGGTACTCAAATGACCAACTGTCAAATTCCAAGGAAATCCTGAAAACCTGGACTGTGTGCGGCCCTCGAGGCCTGGAGTTTGAGACCCCTGCCCTAGACAGTATAACCAGTAAAAAAGCAATGGAATGCAACAGGGCCTAGACAGTATGACCAGTAAAGCAGCAATGGGAAGCACTGGGGCCTAGACAGTATGACCAGTAACCAATCAATGGTAAGCACCAAGGCCTAGATAGTATAAACAGTAAAGAAGCAATGGGAAGCACCAGAGTTTACTTAAGGGCCCTTTCACATCAGCGTTTTTTTAAATTCGCGGCAGATGCGGTGAAGAAAACGCATCTGCCGCGTTTGCCGCATAACCGTTACACTTGTGGCGCGGTTGCGGTAATCCCCATAGAAAGTATAGGGGGACTTGCGGCAGGTGCGGCAAGTGCGGTTTTGCACTTGCGGCAGGTGCGGCCGCGAAAAAAACCGCGGCTGACTGCGGTTTTTTTCGCGGCCGCACTTGCCGCAAGTGCAAAAAAACCGCACTTGCCGCACCTGCCGCAAGTCCCCCTATACTTTCTATGGGGATTACCGCAACCGCGCCGCAAGTGTAACGGTTATGCGGCAAACGCGGCAGATGCGTTTTCTTCACCGCATCTGCCGCGAATTTCAAAAAACGCTGATGTGAAAGGGCCCTTAGACAGTATGACCAGTAAAGAAGCAATGGAAAGCACCAGTGCCCCTAGACCAGGGGTCTCAAACTCTAGGCCTCGAGGGCCGCACACAGTCCAGGTTTTCAGGATTTCCTTAGAATTTGACTGTTGGTCATTTGATTACCAACTGTCAAATACTATGAAAATCCTGAAAACCTGCACTGTGCGGCCCTCGAGGCCTGGAGTTTGAGACCCCTGCCCTAGACAGTATGACCAGTAAAAAAGCAATGGGATGCACCATGGCCTAGACAGAATGACAAGTAAAGAAGCAATGAGAAGCACCGGGGCCTAGACAGTATGATCAGTAAAGAAACAATGGGAAGCACCAGAGCCTAGACAGTATGATCAGTAAAGAAGCAATGGGAAGCACCAGGCCTAGATAGTATGACCAGTAAAGAAGCAATGGAAAGCTCCAGGGCCTAGACAGTATGACAAGTAAAAAAGCAATAGGAAGCACCAGAGCCTACATAGATTGACCAGTAAAGAAGTAATGAGAAGCACCAGGGCCTCCACATTATGACTAGTAAAGAAGCAATAGGAAGCCTCAGGGCCAGACAGTATGAAAAGTAAAGAAGCAATCGGAAACAACAGGGCTAGACAGTATGACCAGTAAACAAGCAATGGGAAGCACCAGGGCCTAACAATAACAGGACCAGGGCCTAAGAGTAACAAAGCAAGGGGAAACACCAGGGCCTAGACAGAATGACCAGTAATGAAGCTATGGGAAGCCCCAGGGCCTAGACAGTATGAACAGTTAAGAAGCTATGGGAAGCCCCGGGGCCTAGACAGTATGAACAGTAAAGAAGCTGTGGGAAGCCCCAGTCCAGCACCCAGGCAATGTCACCAATTAAAAAAATGGCTTGTTTTTATTGTAGCATTAGCCCTGTCACAATGTTTTCCTTTCCTGCACCAAAAATGAAGGTGTGTAAAATGCTGATGACATTTCAGCGACCGATGACTAAAACATGTAAAAGGTTTTGGGTAGCAGAGCAGTAAACATTTATTAGAAAAAAATTATGAAACTATCTTAATGATGGTGTGAACTACAGAAAAAAACAAAAACGTATTTTAGCACCTCCATGACAATAGAAATAAAAGTTTCTTGCCCTTTGCAAAAATACATTTTCGCCCATGAAGTTAGATCGACTTTTAACCCCTTCTTGATAGTGTAATTTTTAATCAACATGGTTTTTCCACCCTTTTTACCAATAACCAGCACTATTTTATTTTTCTATCCAATAGCGATTTTGGGGCTGGTTCATCATTTTACCATTTAACGTCCAGGAAAACAGGAAATAAAGCTCAAAGTGCTGTGAAATTGCTCAAAAATGCAATTCTTAATTGAACATGAACATGACAAGGATTCTCCTGGTTAGTACGATTAGTGATACTAAACTAAACTTTTTTATTTTTTTTTGTAGAGAAAAAAAATATTTTAATTTCATTGAAAAAAAAAATGACCTTGTGTCACCATGTTCGGAGATTCATAATGTTTTCCTTTTTCCAGTTTATTAAGCTGTCTGAGGGTTTGGTTTTTGCGCCACTTTTTTATTGATACTATTTTGATGTAGATAAGAAGATTAAAAAAGAAAGTGAAAAAAAAATTGTTTCAATTCTTTTAAAAAACATATGAAAGTTTAAATTACTCATCTTTTCCCCTTCCAAAATAAAGACATTAAAAAGTAAATGGTAAATATAAACATATGTAGTATCAATGTGTCCGCAGAGGTCCAATCTATGAAAATATACAATTATATAAGCCATATGTTAAATGACAAATAAGATAAATAAATACCAAATTGCCAAGTTTGGTCACTGCAGTCCATAAAAAATGATAAAAAATAGTCAAAACATCCAATCAAATCAGACATCCGGAGGAAGTGAGAGCAGCCAGAGCTGTCACTCCCTCTGGATGTAAGATATGTCTGAAGGAGCAGGACACTGAAGTGGCCACAGGTTGGTAACAATGTGACACAAGTCCAGAGAGGCAGTGCTCAGGTGTTATTACTTGGGGAAAAGATAGTGATTGAGACAGGGTTGTCCAAGTAGAGGACAACCTCTTTAAATCTGTATTCATTTCTTTCCTTCCGACACTAACCTCCGTCACTGCTGTGCTCTCACATATTTATATATGGTAGCTACTTCAGAGTTTGATGGACTCAATTAGGAGTATACAGGTGAAAATTTCGTATGATAGGGCCTCTGTGACTGCATCATTACTGTCAATGGCCCTGTTAGCACATACCCCCGAATCCCATTTTGCAGGGGTTGAGATGTAAGTCCCGGGGAGCCACTGAACATAATATAAAACATGATGTGAACATAATCTAATTTGTATTTTTTCCACCTGTAGGATGGAGTTGACCTGGAATGTGAAGATAACAATAGAAACACTCCATTACGCCTAGCTAAGGCACGTAAATCAAAGCAAATCATTTCCTTTCTACAGAGCTGTATTACGCACACAAACGATCTACATTCAACGTTTAACTGGAGGTAATTGATATTTTGTTTTACACCTTTTCAATCTTTCTCCTACTGTTTCTGAGACAGTTGTTGTCTTACAGGGAATCTGTCAGAAGGTTTTTGTTATTTAATCTAAGAACAACATAATGTAGGGGCAGATTGACTGATTCCAGTGATGTATCTCTTAGTAGGATGTGTGCTGTAGTTTCAGTTTATCATTGTCTGACTAGGTGTTGTAAGCCAGCACGCCAACTAATCTGTGTCACCCCACCCAACCACAGCTCGGCAGCTTGTTGATAGTGCGCAGTATACACAGGAAGCTGCCAATCACTGATGTGGGCGGGTTATACAGAGATCAGCTTGCTGACCATTACAACATCTATAGCAGAGAAAACAGGAATTGCAAGCAGTTCATGAAGTGATGCATAGCTGGAATCAGGCTCTCTGTCTCTACATTATGCTGCTCTCAGATTCCATAGCAAAAACCTGCTGAAGGATTCTTTTTAAATGGTTGTATATTTAAGATAGCTGTCAGACAAAAACTATTTCTCCTGACACTGCTGGGGAAAAAAGGGCACCCCCATCCATCTTTAATGGTTCAGCCAACATTCTTTATCATTTTACATATTTATGTAATATGATTAATTCCAACAGCAATTAACAAGAACATAAATTGTTGGAATTTTAAGTGTAGAAAAAAATTACTAGTAAATTATAAGATCACTGATGAAAATGTTGTTTTAAATTGCCACCAGTTAAATGGAGACTTTCACCCTCAACATTAAATTTTTGTTTGGTTCCGTCAGGGTCTCCGGTTCCCTCCCACACTCACTTTCTATGACATTGTTGACCATTCGGACAATTTAGGATGCTGGATCCTACTGACAGATTTCCTTTAAGTCACAATATTTTATGCTTTAACAGATCTGATTAAGATGCTTTAACACAATACAATCTTTGGACTGGTAGATGAATTCAAACTCAAGTTCAGCTAATTCTCTGGGAAAAAACATGTAGGCTATGTGCGCACTTGCCGGGTTTTGGCGGTTTACTGTGTAAACCGCCGGTTGTTTACATTAGTTTTATGTAAATTTATGTTAATCCAAACCGGCGTTTGGATTAACATTAAAACCAATGTAAACCGACCAAGGCTGTGCACACACCGGCGGTTTACACAGCCTCATCCGTTGCTAACCGCAGGTTTCCCAGCGGGTTAGCAAAGAATGAGCTTGTTCTATAAAACGGCGGTTCTGCAGCGGCCGCAAGCAGAATCATGTGCTGCTTCCAGCCGCAGCAGACCCGCCGCCGAGAACCCGCTGTGCAACCGCCGGCTCCCGCCCGTCACCCGCCCGGCTCCCGCCGCACATACCCGCCCAGGAAGCGGTGGACGGCGCCGGAGCTTCCTGGCGGGTTCCGCCCAGCCGCCGCCGACCAACCCGCCGGTAAGTGTGCACATAGCCTAAGAATTCAACTGAATTACCATTATGCATAACATCTAAAATGTAGAGCCAATAAGAAAGAAACTGGACAAATGACTTTATGTACCACAGGACCCTTGTATACTCCTTACACAAGGAAGTAACACAGGGAGACAACCTTCTTATACAAACATTTATATGACAAGACTCAAAATATCCTAATAAAAAAGCTATTACAGCTCTACACCCCTAAAAAAACAACACCCATCTTATTCTTGTGTAACGATCTGAACTGTCTTACCTCAATTTTTCCAAAAGGTATTTATGTTACCAAGGATAATCTTCACAGAAAGTGCTTTATTGCTGTGAGGAAGACGCTTTAATCCATCCATTGACTCCTCCACTCACTAGAATTAGAGACTACTTCATTCACCGACTCCAAATTAGGAACATAAACTAGTCTTTCCATATTTGTTCCAGTTTGCTGAAAAACAGGACTTTACTGGCTTTGCCAGACTTCACTGTATTGTCCTATGCCACTTCCCATACAAATACGTAATGGACAGAGGATTTGAAACAAACAACCCATATCAAAGGGTTTTTATTGGCCATGTCACTCCTCAATGTTTGATTGTGTCACATCAGACTACTGCTATCCTTCATGATCCAGGGACGAAAACTACGTCCCAATGCACTTGGCACTGACTCAGGGGTATGAAGCAGTAGACCAGAGGTCTCAAGCTCCAGGCCTCGAGGGATGCACCCAGTGCAGGTTTTCAGGATTTCCATAGCATTTGACAGTTGGTAATCAAATTATCAAATTCTAAGGAGATCCTGAAAACCTGCACTGTATGCGGTCCTCGAGGCCTGGAGCTTGAGACCACTACAGCAGACCAAGCCATTAATCTGCAAGAAAAACCTAGGCATGAGGAAACAGGCTAAGTATAGCCAAGAGGCATGAAGGCAGCAAGCCAGGTCTAACTAAGGAGTATGAAGCAGCAGGCCATGTCTAGCTAAGGGGTATGAGGCAGTAGGCCAAGGCCTTCTTTTGCTTACTGACAGTTGACTGACGACTACACAACTAGGCAGGGACTAGAGCAGGAAATAGACTCTGGAAGAGCTCCATTCATTCTCAGAGCAAGTTCAGCATCACTTGCATATGATTAAACATGGCTTTATTTTTTTGTTATAATAATAATAATAATATAATAATGCTTTATTTATATAGCGCCAACATATTCCGCAGCCTTTACATGTAGGGTTAGATACAGAAAATTACAGTAAGTAATTACAGTAGAGAACAAATAAAGTACAATATTGGATACAAAACAATAGGCATAGAATCAATGTGAAAAAATACAATAATAAAGCAAGAATAAGGTGACCTGCTCAAAAGAGCTTACAATCTACACAAATAGGGTTGCACAAGGTGCAGGGGCTTATAAGAAGCAATTGGTGTATCTTCAAGAGCTACATAGAGCTATATGATATTTGGCTTTTTTTGTTTTGTTTTTTAGAAGGAGGAGGGGTCATTATTGTGACAGATTCTCTTTAATGCAGATAATTTGATTTCTCTTTGCAGTTCATGGCTTTGTGGTCGTCCAGGCAAGTCGAAAGCCCCCATACTATTCTTTTATGGTAATCTATTCCTTTGGGGCTACCCTACATACTTTTTTAAGGTACTGTCATTTGTCGAGATATATAGTTTCTACATTGTATTTAAAACTATTGAGACTTAACAGTAAATTGAAATTTTTTGATATTTATTTTTTTATTTCTCACATATGCTGTTCTTGATTGTATGTTTAATTGTATAATTTTTGCAAAATACCTTAACAATTTGTATGTATCATCCAATATTCTCAAGGACAATACCAGAGCTACATTCCACAGTTTTGCCTTAAAATAAACTGTGTAGTATGATTTAAAGCCATATAGAGTACATTATGTCTCATATACATGCTCTTTAATGTAACAGATGCTTAAAGCGATATATCAGCTTGGAAATGGTGTGCAATCTTTGGGTGTTGTACTATGGAGTCGAACAAGCTAAGTAGATTGTTTGATAGGTTTGTTGGTCAAGATTCACTGTGATTCATATACACTGGCAATCAAAATGAAAAAACAATACACAATTCCCTTTATGTTAAGGTCATTGTGTTGTCCTAGGTGAAAATATCCTAACATGAGTAAAATAGCAGTATTTTAAACTTATTTCAAAAATGTAATATATTCTAAAGCACAGAATAAAAATGTAAATAAAATAAATTAAAAAGAACACTGATCAAAATTAGAGAACACTTTCAGATACCTGCAAGTTTTTGTTATTAATCTGTCACCTGGTGCTAATTTCTTTATTTATCTGACAATCCCTATTTAACTGCTAGCCTAATTGTACGGTTTGCATTTACTTTTCAAAAATGTTTTGCCGTTCCAAACTGACTAAAACCCACCGGTAGCAAGTTGTCAATATAAAGGCCAAAGGCGTCTCCCTATCAACCATAGCAACAGAGGTTGGTCGTTCCAAGTCTGTCATTTCTAAAATATTGCATCTTTACAACATCACAAACTCTTTCAAGTCCCTCAAATAGGTTTGTTGCCCATGAAAGTCAAATGCAAGAGAGGACAGGATAATATAGAGAATCTCCATGGGTAATCATTTCAACACTACAGCTGGAATAGCTTGCCAGTTCAGCACTGAACGGGGAAGGATCTTTCTCGTCATACAGTGTCACATCATTTAAGAGCATTTGCTTTGAAAGCCCACTCTGCTGTGACCAAACCTCTCATTATCAGAAAGAATAAAAAAAACTAGACTCACCTTTGGTGAGGAGTATGTTATGTGGACAGAGAAGTGGTCCACAATTAATTTTAGTGATACAATTAAGTTTACTTTATTTGGGTCTGGCGGAAAACATTGTTTGTTGACAAACTGGGGAAACAATTAATCCAAAGTGTGTAAAGAGGTCAGTGAAAGGTGGTAGAGGAAGTGTCATGGTTTGGGGAATGTTTTCTGCTGCAGGGGTTGGACATCTCATACAGCTACATGGCAGATTGAATGCAATGGTTTATCAGAACTTTCCTCAACAACACGTGGTTCCTTACGTGCATTCATCACTCAAATCAGCCAGCAATTTTCATGCAGGACAATGTCCCCCTGTCACACAGCAAAACAGTTAATGCAGTTCCTTGACACAATGAAATGGCCACTCAGAGTCCTGATCTAAACCCAATAGAATACCTCTGGAAAATCCTTGGTGACAAAGTTATGGCCAAGAAAGCCACGACAGTCACAGAATTGGGGAAGAGACTGGAAGAAAAGTGGACCAAAATCACACCAGAGCAGTGTGAGAGACTGGCGATGTCCTGTGGATGCAGATGTGCTGGAGTCATTCAAAGCAAAGGCCTGTACACTTCCTACTGATTCATGACTGTTGTAACCCTTACAAAATTTAGTTTTAATCTTTCTCTTTTCTACAGTCATTGCTGTTCTCCAATTATGATTATCACGTTTTGCGTAAAAGAAAGGTTTTAAGTTGATAAATTTTGTTTATTTTGGAAAACACTGTTCTAGTGGCATGGTGTACCCTTAAACAAAAACCTTCAAATGATGATCAATGTAGATTACATTGAGTCTGAAAAAATCAAGTGATCATACATTCTTCTCTAATTTTGATCGCCAGTGTATTCTTCCTTGCAAATCTTGTTCATTCTGAGCTTAAAGGGACTCTGTCAGCACAGACTGACAGTTCAAACCAAGTACAGGTCGGTGCTTCATGGCGAGGCTAATCCTTTATATACACCTTCCCACCTGCTTGTTTTCCCTCTATCTTCACCTTCATCCTTTAATTTGATTAACATCTTTGGCTTCATAAAGCCAGAAAAGAATAAAGATAGGTGAAAAAAAGCAGGTAGGAAGATGTATTTAAATAATTAGCTCCTCCAAGATGCATGATCACCTGTACTTGGTTTGAACAGTCATTCTGTGTTTCCTTTAAAGTGAATCTATCATTAGAAAATGACTTATTGTTTAAAGGAAGCCTATCATGTCCCAAAACACTATTAACTTGCAGATATTAAGATTAATCTGCAGGTTATTAAGTTATACTTCTGTCCGGGTACTTTACTAAAAGTGTGACTACCAAGAGAAAATTACCTTTATTCTTCCCAGGAGCTACTGGCTTTCAATTATAGAGGAGTAACGGTAGCAGCTACAGTCACCAAACAGTACATAGTGATCAGCGGCTGTAGGTACACACCAGCACTGTAATGGACAGCTCACCGGCTGTGACAAAATGCTGGTGTCAGAGATTGACAGCGGCATCTAAATGGTTATCAACTGTGAATAGTGCTCAAATTGAAGTATTTCTCTCAGAAAGTTATTGCAATTACACACATTTTGTCATACACATGTTTATTTCCTTTGTGTGTATTGTAACAACACAAAAAAAAGACAGAGTAAAAAAAGGCAAATTGAACATAAGTTCACACAAAATCTCAAAAATGAACCTAACAAAATTGTTTGCACCTTTCCAAAATTGTGGGTAAACAACTTTTGTTTCAAGCATGTGATGCTCATTCAAACTCACCAATAGCGAGTATCAGATGTGGGCATTATGAAAATCACACCTGAACCAGATAAAAAAAGGAAAAGTTGACTCAATTTTTGCATTGTGTGTCTGTGTGTGGCACAGCAAGCATGGAGAACAAAAAAAAAGAAAAGACAACTGTCTGAAGATATGAGAACACAAGTTATTGAAATATATCAATAATCTCAAGGTTATATGTCTATCTCCAGAGATCTTATTGTTCCTTTATCCACTACGTGCAACATAATCAAGACGTTTACAACCCATGGCTCAGTAGCTAATCTCCCTGGACATGGACGACAGAGAGAAATTGTTTAATAGTTGAAACACAGGACAGCCCAGATGGTGAAGAAGCTACCCCAATCAAGTTCCAAAGAAGTTCAAGCTGTCCTTCAGGCTCTGGGTACATCTGTGTCAGCGCAAAATATCTGTCACCATTTGAATTAAATGAAATGTTATGGCAGAGGACCCCACTACTGACACAGAGACAGAAAAAAGCTAGACTCCAGTCTGCAAAAATGTACGTAAGTAAGCCAAAGTCCTTGTTGGAAAGCATTGTGTGCACAAATTAGACCAAGCTAGAGGTTTTTGGTAAAACACATCATTCTACTGCTTACTGAAAATGGAATAAGGCCTACAAAGAAAAGAACACAATACCTACAGTCAAATATGGTGGTGGATCAAAGATGTTTTGGCTTGTTTTGCTTCCTCTGGCACTGTGTTCCTTGACTGTGTGCAAGGCATCATAAAATCTGAAGACTACCGAAGGATTTTGGGTGACAGTGACAGAAAGCTAGGTTTGCATCCTAGGTCATGGGTCTTCCAGCAGGACAATGACCCCAAGCATACTTCAAGAAGCACCCAAAATTGGATGGAAACAAATCACTGGAGAGTTCTGAAGTGGCCAGCAATGAGTCTGGATCCAAATCTAATTGAACATCCGTAGAGAGATCTTAAAAGTGCTTTTGAGAAAACACACACTTTAAATATGAGTGGCCTGGTTTTCAAAATATTGGTGATCCAAAATTCTAGTTGAGAAGTTAAGAAGCTTGTTGATGGTTATAGGAAGCAACTTCTTGCAGTAATTTATTCCAAAGGGGGTGCAACCAAATATTAAGCTGCACTTTGTCCAGCCCATTTTTTGCAGCTTTGTGTGAGAATATTTCTAATTTGCCTATCTGTCTCTGTTTTCTTGTGTTTTTCCAATTCAAACAAACTAAATAAACATGTGTGTAATTAAACATGTAATTGCAATAATTTTCTGGGAGAAATAATTTAATTTCTGGATCAATGTTAAGGGTGCCAACCCTTTTGACCATGACTGTCCTTTGACATGTCCATATGGTTGTATAATCTAATATATAAAGCTGAGTGTATGTGTGTGTCTTCGCTAAAGGAATCTGCACCGTCGCATGTACAATCACAAAATTTTGCACAGCCATCTTATTTGACTCAGGGAACATCAGAAACTATGTTTTGAGGGGAATTTGTAACCCCCTACAGTCATTCACCAAAAAAAAAGCTTATTTACTGTTTGTATGTGTGAGGTAATAGATACTTTCTTGACTGTTTTGACAGTTAGCCTGGATCTTTTTCAGGTGGCCTATAGCAACCAATCACACGCTCAGCTTCTGATCGTTTACTATAGAAACGAAAAACATTCTTACTATGAGACTGCCTATGCATGCCTTGAAACATTCAGGGAAGCTTGACGAAAACAAGGGCTTCGGAAAATGGTGCACACTGGGACATGACTGTCTGTGAAGCAGCAGCCACAAAAACCCAAAGTGACAAAGACACCTCTTTGCTATTGTTCTAACAACCTGTAACATTTCAAATCCAATGGAGATTTGGACAAAGTACAAAACTAATCTCAGTGAGGACCAGGGCATATTTAAAGTAGCCAGTGCCCTGGGCTGTTTAGAAGGCGAGGGCCCCCCAACCCCAAGTATTATCTGACATGTCATGTGATCAATTTTTGAAAGATCTTGTGATAGATCACATGATTAGCACAAAGGGACAGATCCATAGAGGCAAAAGAAGAACAATTGTGATGCGTGTAGCCACCTACCCCCAGTATATAGCAGAAGGCCCCACACAGCCCAGTATGCAACAGGAGACCACACACAGCCCCCAGTATAAAGCAGGAGATCACACACAGCCACCAGTATACAGCAGGAGGCCCCACTCAGCCCCCAGTATACAGCAGGAGGTCGCACACAGCCCCCAGTATACAGCAGAAAGCCACGCAGCCCCTGATATACAGCAGAGGACCATGAATTTCAGCTCACTGTAAATAGGACTTTGTGGAAGAGAGACAATGTTATATTAATTGAATACATGAATCCCATTATTGCCACACTTGTTACAAACATAAAATACTTAGTTAACTAATACTTAGTTTTGGGGATAATTTTCTTAAAGGAGTTATCTGGGATTTATAAAATAAAAGAAAAATGTGCCTAAGCACTAACAGGCAGGTAGCTGCCACCTACCTGTCTTTTGTGCCCGACACCATTCACCGCCATTCATCCCCGCCACAGACTGCTTCTGCCGGGGACAGCGTGGCAGGGTAAACAGAGCGGCTTTTCCGCTCTGCTCTGTTCAAGGGGAGGGACAGTCGGTCTCCTGCTGATTGATATCCGGCTCCTCGATACCTGATTGGGGGAGCGGGTTATCAATCAGCATGTCGTCGGCTATGCGCCCATCTACAGAGTGGAAAAGCCGCCCCTCTGTTGACGTGACGTCAGCAGAAGTGCAAAATAGCTGACAGGAACGGTCTCAGACCGCTCCGTGTCAGCGGTGACTGGTGCCGGGCACAACTAGCAGGCAGGTGGCAGCTACCTGCCTGTTAGTGCTTAAGCACACCTTTTTTAGTTTTAAAAAATCCCGGATAACCCCTTTAATGCTACAGCAAGCAGTTCAGTAAATGATATATTGCTGCCGTGCCACCAGTTGCAATTGAGTGTATTCATAATTGTGTAACAAATCCATGTGCTTTGAGAAAGTAATGTATTTGCGGATAATTCTGACTAAACACTGCTTCTGTTTCTTATTCTTTGCCTGTGTACAGATTCTACCCGTGTTATACAATGCGTTCTGGCAGTGGCATATCATGTTCTTATCCAGCAATCTATTGATGTGGATCTTTTTCTTAAAAGCTTCCTTGATGGATCCTGGCTTCCTCCCTCAGGACACTGAAGATTATCACTATGCTGTCAGGCAGGTGCTGTATTATTGGGCTAGACAACTGGGGCAACACATAATAAACTAGTTCATGATAATGAATGAAAGGTAATGCATGTGAATAATTAATTTATTGATTGGAAAAATTACAAACTGGAATGTATATATTAAAATAATTGGCCAAGAAGAGAAAACACCTTCTAAAATG
This sequence comes from Allobates femoralis, assembly GCA_033576535.1. NCBI lineage: Eukaryota > Metazoa > Chordata > Amphibia > Anura > Aromobatidae > Allobates > Allobates femoralis. Next base: position 218,509,453 of record JARQOC010000003.1, read on the forward strand.
CAGCTGTCAGGACAATTAGTTGATGGTCCAGCACTTAGCACCCTGGTAAACAGCTGTCCTTGCCATGATATCCAAGAATGGTAGTCTGCCAAAACAGGAGCTGCTTCTACAGAGTGACTCTATTTTCTGGCATACAGCGCTCTGACCAAGACATATGCACAGCACCTAATCATCTATGAACGGGATCATTTGTAATGCTCCACTGATTGAATAATCAAAATTTACTTTTGAAATGTGGTTTTCAGTTTGGAAACATTTGTACTCTATTATGCATTCACTAAATAAGTTTCATATTTTATTATCTTATTTATTATAAATTAGTACTATATCATATATAAAGTCACTTTAAGGCTATGTGCTCACATTGTGCATTTTGAGTTTTTTCCCTCAGTAATTATAAGGCAAACCCAGGAGTAGGACAATCAGAGGAAGAGTAGAATAGTGTTGGAATATGTTAAATGCAACAAGTCCAATCCTGTATGTATAAGTGTTGAATTGCTAGGTTTGTGTATTGTCAGTAAAGTTAGTTTAAAAAAAGAGAAGAGGAACACTCCGAGAGGCTCACACACAGGAAATACCATGTGACTGTAACCAGTTTCCTGTGTTTGTGCATGTGAAGAAAAGCACAGCAGCTTGCTGATGCTGCAAAGGGACATTTAAGATGTATATTCCTGTTTCCACAAAGCTCTTCATATCTGTACCTGTTTGTTGCTAATTAAAGCTAAGTTCTGTTGTCAACACACTTTCACTGTATCCTAAATGATCTACTGCCAACAAATAGAAACATGGGCACCACTACTGCACTTTTTACTTTCTCCTGGTTTTGGCTTAAAAATACTGAGGTGAAAAAAAGTCACCAAATCCTCAATGTGTGCCCATGATCTAAAGGAAAAATCACTATTTGCGGAAATATAATAGTGATTATGTAAGCAGGTCAGAAATTATACATGGCCACTTTACCCTGAACACTGCTACCAGTTTGAGTATTGACCAACACAAAGCAGGGTTAACTTGGAGAAGTTTTTTCCCCACACAGGCAAGGCTATAAGTTAGGTCAAATGGTGAAGCAGAGGTTGACGCAGTCCACAATGACACATACTGGCCTTTCCCGAAAAATTAAAGTCTCTCTGTGGTGGCTAAAGTTGATAAAATTGGGTGATCCATAGTTCTCAACACGTGTCACACACATCCAAGGTGCACCTACTGAGATGATGCTTCCTAAATAGTGATCAGCTTTTTGTTGCATAGTTAGAAATTAATTTTCTAATGACTTTCTGATTGGTAATGGCAAAATCTTGGAGCCAAATAGGCAAGGCAATTAATTTATAATAATGCAACAAAACGCCGTTATGGCATATATAAAGTGGCATAACAGCAAACGCACTATGGACAGGTTCTACAGGGTCACAGGACACCATGTGTGACCTCAGTTTTGGGCCTCCGGACAGGTGTCCGTCTTTTTCCATGTATGTGAAAAAATGTTTTTTACATCAGTGTTAGGTCAGTGTGTCCTTTTCACCATTATTGTTTTATTATTGATTTTCTCATGCAAAAAAATAAATAAAAAAAGTTTACCCTGTCTGTTTAAAAACAGATATCACCGTAATTGCATACGGTTGACATTGGTTTGCTATCCGTAATTACTCAAAGACCCATAGACTTGTATGTTTATGGATTATTTTAATATGTGAGTCGATCAGAAAAACATATGTCTATCATTAGCCAGCAAAACAAAAACACACATGAAAAGGTATATTCATTGTAATGGGTCCGTGATCGATCCACAAAAGTAATGGATAGTGCACAAACTAAAAATATGATGTGGGAAACTGGCCTAATGATTGTACAGTGTTGAAGAATATTGAGAGTACTACAGGACTTGATTTTTACAGGGTTTTGCTGGACTAAGTGGCCCCAGAGAGGCCTCGAGGCTTGCCACTAAAGGTGCCCCTGAAGGGATCCCAGGGCTCACCAGAGGATTCTATGGTTTTCCAGTGGGTCCTTCTAAGCTTGAGTATAAATGTGCACCAAACCTTTAAAGCAGTCTTATTAGTCAATATCTGGATAATCAACATTTTCCACATTAGTATTGACCTAGACCAGGGATGCTTGTATAATGAACTGAGCCAAACAACCAGCCCCTTAATACATGATACCAGCACACAGGGATGAGTTAAATATCACTAATCTGCAGAGAATACTCCTAAAGGACCTAGTGATATGAATACAAATGGTTTTAAAGTTGTCACTGTGTGTTTCACCAAACACAGCCCTACATCTGCCTTGAAAACAGATATGTCCTGCTTGTGAGAAGTTTCTCTAATCTGCCCAACAGAGTGTTCATCTCTTGTTTAGTTGGAATATCCCTTATATGTGCTTTCCAGTCCCAATCCTCCTCCATCAACTGAGGTGACCTAGTATTTTTTGGGATTGCCACCTGTTACTGCAGAGTTACTGGAGGGAGAAGGCGACCCAGCCCCATGCTGCCCTAGTGGTGAGTTCGACCCAGTCAGGGATGATGGCATGTTGATAGATGAAGCTCTTTCCACAGTAGGAGCTACCATCCCCTGGGTTCAAGCAGCCATGATCTAAATAATTTCCCCGACACTCTCTGCAAATGAGTACGGCTCCACCTCAAATGTGCATGGTAATAAGGGAATGCGCGTTGGCACCATCTTCAGCATGTCGCTACCCCTCAAGTTTATCGGGAGTCCCGAAAAAATATATCTACCCCTTTCTTTTTCCACCGCCTCAATTGTGGACATTCTCCTATAGACCGTCCCACAGATTGAAGCCAAAATAGTGATACATTCTTTGTGTTATGATGTGTGCGGAAGCTTAGAGCTTCTGCTGCTTATCCTCCTATTATAAATGTTTTAAATATTTTTCAGGCAAACTATTATTAATAATGCATAATATTTTCTTTTAGGCTATCAACTTTAATGACTGGAAAAATGGCAGAAATCCTCTAAGCAGACTGTGTCATACCTGTCATCTTGTGAAGCCTCTGCGTTCAAAGCACTGTCGCGTGACAAACCGCTGTGTGACACATTTCGATCACTACTGTCCTTACGTCTACAATGATGTTGGTCAGCGCAATAGGTTTGGATGCTTTTTTCATTTACAGTAAGTTGTGAGGTTTGTAGGATGAAACTCAATAAATCTTCAACATCCTACATTGATTTCTCAGTCAGAGTAATGTTAAAGCAGGAAGCACTTATCTTACATTCTGCAGCTGTGTTTTCTTTTGTATGTAAGACCCCAGAACACCAGGAAAAAAGTTTGTCCTCTGTTTATCAAAAAGTGATCTAAAGCTTTGAAAAGTATATTAACCTGATAACGACAGCCTTACATCTACAGACGTCAGAGAAAAAGGGTACTTATGCCTAGCTGACGTCTGTAGACGTCAGGCAGGAAAAAGCCCTGTAGCGCCGCCCCAGTAGCTAAGATCTCTAGGTGTCAGCGTACTGATTGTAGCTGGGACCCTAGAGATTAGGAATTACCATTAGGAAGCACCATTTACCGGTCATCACATTAGAAAAAGTGAAAGTGCCGGTAAAAAGTATTTCACTTTGATCCACATGAAAACACATGTCGGATCAAAGTGAAAGCGTTAACCCCCCAATGCCCCAAGACCCCCAGTACTGGGGACCAGCCCCCCACCTCCCCTGGGGATCACCCACCCCCTGAACATGTAAAAATGACGGCGGCCGGCGGCAAAAGCCTCCACCTCCGCTTCATCTCTATGCGATCTGACAGGTCAGATCGCATAGACATGCCGCCATTCCTAGGGGGCCACTGGTCCCCTCAGTGGCCCCCCAATGTTATCCCCCTCACCCCTGATCTCCCCCTCCTCCCTGCTCTGGTCCCCAGCTCTCCCTCCTCCCTGCGCGGCTCCCCAGCTCCCCCTCCTCCCTGTGCGGCTCCACAGCTCCCCCTCCGGTATTCAACCCACCCCCCCCTTCCCCAGGTCTTCCCCAGGTCATCCCCTCGACCGCCCCGCCTCCGATCCGCACCCCCCCCCCGCTCTGCTCCGCTTCCCTCTTCCCTGCTCTCATACTTACCCGTCCTGCAGCGTCACCTGCCGTCTTCGCTCTGCCTCTGTCCCGGCGCCGCTGCTCTGCGTGCGCCGGAACAGAGGCAGAGTTAACCCTTGAAGGACCACACAGGGGTGATCTGCAGTTAACCCCCTGTGTGGTCACAAGGGGTTAACTGCAGATCATCATCCTTGTGTGGTCACAAGGGGTTAACTGCAGATCATCATCCCTGTGTGGTCACAAGGGGTTACCGGATCTGCCGTTAACCCCTTGTGACAACACAAAGGGATGATGATCTGCAGTTAACCCCTTGTGTGGTCACAAGCGGTTAACTGCAGATCATCATCCCTGTGTGGTCACAAGGGGTTACCTGATCTGCAGTTAACCCCTGTGTGACAACACAGGTGTGATCTGCAGTTAACCTCTTTGTGACCACACAGGGATGATGTTAACTTCAGATCATCATCTGAATGAGAATCGTCGCGGGACCTCCCACTGGACTACGTCGGACCTTCCCAATGGACTACGTCAGACCTACCCACTAGACTACGTCGGACCATCCCACTGGACTACGTCGGGTCACCGTAATAAAGATGGGGTCTAAATATGTGTTTGTGTTTTTTTTCCAATAAAAATATTTTTCTCTGTGTTGTGTTTTCTTTACAATCTACTAGAGATTCATAATGGTCCGCTCCAATATTGGCCAGATGTTATGAAACTCGAGCTTAGTGCCAGCTGCCAAAAAGCTGGCTTTAACCCCTTATTACCCAGTCTGCCACCGCTACACGGCAGCTGGAAGAGCTGGATACAGCTCCAGAAAATGGCGCTTCTATGAATGCACCATTTTCTGGGGCGGCTGCGGGCTGCAATTCGCAGCGGGGGGGGGGCCCAGAAAGCGTGGGCCTCCCTACGCTGAGGATTCCAGCCCCCAGCTGCCTAGTTGTACCTGGCTGGCCCAAAAATATGGTGAAGCCCACGCCATTTTTTAAAAAAATTATTTCATGAAATAATTTAAAAAAAAAGGGGCTTCCCTATATTTTTGGTTTCCAGCCAGGTAAAACTACGCAGAAGGGGTTGGTGGCAGCCCGTAGCTGCCTGCTGTACCTGGCTGGACCAAAAATATGGCAAAGCCCCACGTCATTTTTTTTTAAATTTAATAATGAAATAATTTTAAAAAAATGCAGGAGAGGAGACAGCCAGGACACGGTGTCTCCAGATCTAGCGCACATGCCCTAAAAGTGAGAAATTGTGTGAAAAAAAGAAAATGTTCAATATGATGTTCTTAAGTGATCCCATTTTGGAAACTAGACCCCCCAAGGAACTTATCTAGCTGCATAGTGAGCACTTTCAACCCCCAGGTGCTTCACAAATTAATCTGTAAAAAGGTTAAAAAGAAGATTTTTGTGAAAAAAAGTACTTTTTCATTTTTACAGATCAGTTTGTGAAGAACCTGGGGGATCAAAGTGCTCACTATGCATCTAGATAAGTTCCTTGGGGTGTCTAGTTTCCAAAATGGGGTCACTTGTGGGGAGCCCCAATGTTTAGGCACATAGGGGCTCTCCATACATGACATGGTGTCCGCTAACAATTGGAATTGTAAGCGCATACCATGTCATGTATGGAGAGCCCCTGTGTGCCTAAACATTGGAGCTCCCCACAAGTGACCCCATTTTGGAAACTAGACACCCCAAGGAACATATTTAGGTGCATAGTGAGAACTTTGAACCCCTAGGTGGTTCACAAATTGATCCATAAAAATGAAGTATTTTTTTTTTCCACAAAAATTTTCTTTTTTCATTTTTACGGATTCATTTGTGAAGCACCTGGGGGTTAAAAGTGCTCACTATGCATCTAGATAAGTTCCCTGGGGGATCTAGTTTTCAAAATGGGGTCACTTGTGGGGGAGTTCCAATGTTTAGGCACACAGGGGCTCTCCATACACAACATGGTTTCCGCTAACAATTGGAGCTAATTTTCCATTCAAAGTGTTAGCGGACACTATGTCGCGTATGGAGAGCCCCTGTGTGCCTAAAAATTGGAGCTCCCCACAAGTGACCCCATTTTGGAAACTATATACCCCAAGGAACATATTTAGATGCATAGTGAGCACTTTGAACCTTTAGGTGGTTCACAAATTGATCCGTAAAAATGAAAAAGTATTTTGTTTTCACAAGAATTTTCTTTTGGACTCCATTTTTTCATTTTTTACATGAGCAACAGGATAAAATGCTTCCTAAATGTGGTTGGGCAATTTCTCCTGAGTACACTGATACCTCATATGTGGTCATAAACCACTGTTTGGGCGCACGGCAGGGCTCAGAAGGGAAGGAGCGCTATTTGACTTTTTGAATGGAAAATTAGCTCCAAAAGTCAAATTGCGCTCCTTCCCTTCTGAGCCCTGCAGTGCGCCCAAACAGTGGTTTATGACCACATATGAGGTCAGGAGAAATTGCCCAACAAATTTTATGATCCATTTTATCCTGTTGATCATGTGAAAATGAAAAAATTGAGGCTAAAAGAACAATTTTGTTGGAAAAATTAAAATGTAAAAATGTTTTTTCCACTTTGCTTTAGTTCCTGAGAAGCACCTGAAGGGTTAATAATCTTCTTGAAAGTAGTTTTGAGTAGCTTGAGGGGTGTAGTTTTTGGAATGGTGTCACTTTTGGGTGTTTTCTGTCATGTAAACCCCTCAAAGGGACTTCAAATGTCAGTATAAAAATGGTTTTGTAAATTTTGCTGGAAAAATGAGAAATTGCTGATGAACTTTGAACCCTTATAACGTCCTAACCCCCAAATTTTTTTTCTTCCAAAATTGTGCTGATGTAAAGTAGGGAAGTGTTATTTATTAACTATTTTGTGTCACATAACCCTCTGGTTTAACAAAATAAAAATTCAAAATTTGAAAATTGCGAAATTTTAAAAATTTTTGCCAAATTTTTTATTTTTTTCACAAATAAACGCAAAAATTATCAACCTAAATTTACTACCAATATGAAGCCCAATATGTCATGAAAAAACAATCTCAGAATCGCTAGGATCCATTGAAGCGTTCCAGAGTTACACCCTCATAAAGGGACACTGGTCAGAATTACAAAAAGCGGTCTGGTCATTAAGGTGGAAATTGGCTCCGTCACTAAGGGGTTAAAGTTAATTCCTGATGTTACCAGCAATGCTAATACTGTCTGTCTAAATTACTTTATAGAGCACATTTTGTTGGATTTCTGTTTGCCATGTGCATCAACTGTCTCCTGGGTATCTACCTGTGTTGGAACTGGTTTCAAGTCGAAGGTCGGAGTCTGTTAATTGGATTTGGTTTTCTATTCCTTACCATCATTGGCTTTATTTCTGCCATGATGAGTGGAATGTGTGTAAGTATTTCTTGGTTTCTAAATATTCTAGCAAATAAGTTGAATTATAGGAATTAAAATAATTAAAAAGAGGACACTTTAGGGAAAATTTATCAAGACTGGTTTGTTTATGCCAGTCTTGAGCAAAGCCTGCTGGAGTAAAGGTACTTCAACACAAGCCATTAATCGGGAATGAGCGTTCATGGGAATGTTCATTCCTGATTATCTGCAGTTGAACTGTGAAAATACCTATAAGCAACCAACAGATGTGTAAAATGTTTATTGCTTGATTGGATTTTTATACATACACACCTAGTCAAAATTGTTGGTACCCCTCGTTTAATGAAAGAAAAACTTACAATAGTCACAGAAATAACTTGAATCTGACAAAAGTAATAATAAATAAATAAATATATGAAAATGAACAAATGAAAGTCAGACATGCTTTTCAACTCTGCTTCCACAGAATTTTTTAAAAGATTAAACTCATGAAATAGGCCTGGACAGAAATGATGGAAATGATGGTGCACTTAACTTAATATTTTGTTGCACAGCGTTTTGAGGCAATCACTGCAATCAAACAATTCCTGGAATTGTCAATGAGAATTTTGCACCTCTCAACAGGTATTTTGGCCCACTCCTCAAGAGCAAACTGCTCCAGTTGTCTCATGTTTGAAGGTTGCCTTCTCTAGACGGCATGTTTCAGCTCTTTCCAAAAATGCTCAATAGGATTTAGGTCAGGGCTCATAGAAGGCCACTTCAGAATAGTCCAATGTTTTTCTCTTAGCCATTATTAAGTGTTTATAGTTGTGTGTTTTGGGACACTATCCTGTTGCAAGACTCATGACCTGTGACTGAGACTAAACTTTCTGACACTGGGCAGCATATTTCTATCTAGAATCCCTTAATAGTCTTGAGATTTTATTGTACCCTGCACAGATTCAAACACCCTGTGCCAAATGCAGCAAAGCAGCCCAAGAACATAACAGAGCCTCCTCTATGTTTCATAGTAGAGACAGTGTTCTTTTCTTGATATGCTTCATTTTTCCATCTTGAACATAGAGCTGATGCTTGTCAACATGTAGTTTGGCAAATTCCAGTCTGGCTTTTTTATGATTTTTTTTCAACAATGGTGTCATCCTTGGTCATCTCCCGTGAAGTCCACTTTGGCTCAAACAATAACGAATGGTGCAATCTGACACTGATTTTTCTTGAGCTTGAAGTTCACCTTTAATCTCTTTAGACGTTTTCTGGGCTCTTTTGTTACCATTTGTATTATCTGTCTCTTTGATTTGTCATCAATTTTCCTCCTGCGGCCACATCCAGGGAGGTTGCCTACAGTCCCATGGATCTTAAATTTTGAATAATATATGCAACTGTAGTCACAAGAACATCAAGCTACTTGGAGATGGTCTTATAACCTTTACCTTTACCATGCTTGTCTATAATTTTCTTTCTAATCTCCTGAGACAACTCTTTCCTTTTGCTTCCTCTGGTCCATGTTGAGTGTGGTACACACCATGTCACCAAACAGCACAGTGAGTATCTGTAGCCCTATATACAGGCCCACTGACTGATTACAAGATTGTATACATCTATGATGCTAAATAGTGGACACACCTTGATTTAACATGTCCATTTTCCCACATTATTTTTAGGCGGCCGTCACACGCTGAGATATCTCTAGCGATATTGTAAGCGATCACGTGCACGCGCAATCGCTTACAATATCGCTCACATCGCTGGTGAGCTGTCACACAGACAGACTCACCAGCGATGTGGAGCCGCGATCTCGCTGGTAACTATGGTACACATCGGGTAACTAGGCGCCGCGCGTCGCTTAGTTACCCGACGTGTACCATAGTTACCATCTCCCAGCATAGGCGCGGTCGCTGGGAGATGGATCATCGTGGTGTCATACACCACGATGATGCAGATCGTTGCATCGTTCATCGCTAGATCTGAGAACCGAACCTCAGATCAGCGATGGCACGATCAAGCGATTTCACATCGTGAATCGCTTGTTTACATGCAACGATTTCTTGCCCGATATCGCTTAAGCGATCAAAAAGGAGATCGCTTAAACGATATCTGGCAAGATATCTCAGCGTGTGACGGCCGCCTTAGGGATACCATCATTTCTGTCGAGGTCTATTTCATGAGTTTCATTTTTTTTAATTCTGTGGAATCTGGGTTGAAAAGCATGTCTGACTTTCATTTGTTCATTTTCATAGATTTTTTTTATTTATTATTACTTTTGTCAGATTCAAGTTATTTCTGTGACCATTGTGGGTTTTTTCTTTCATTAAACGAGGGGTACCAACAATTTTGACCACGTGTGTACATATAAAATCATCACTACTGGCAGCACAGGGTGCCATATTAACAGGGCTTGCAATGCCAATAACACACACTGCATTCAGAGTACAAAACAGTCATATTAGTGCCAAACTACATTAACATAGTCCATCGGCACTCGTTACTGACTTGAAATCGATCAGTGTAAATAGCCCATTGGATATGCTAAATTTAGGGGGCTCATGCTATTTATGCCTCAAATAATGTGGAATTTTGCCCCAAATTTAACTTGCACAAAAATTATGAGCCCAGTTCATGAAGCTGTTTTTGCTAGAATACTCGTGAAAAACATCTTCAAATGTCACACATTTTTTTGTGCAACATGAAGGTGCCCAAAAAAAATGTGATTTGTGTTGTTTTCAAGCCAGTTTCAGCCATCTCCACCAAATTTGGCAGAGTTGAAGTATTACAGGGCATGGTGAAGTCCAAGTAAGAATTTCTTAAAACTTGTGGCATAACTTAAGGCCACTTTACACACACAGATATCTGTGTCCAACTTCTGAACAGATCTCTGGTTGCAGTGAAATCATGGACACATTGCTCCATTTTGTGGCTGTGTACAAATGGAACAATGTGTCCATGATTTCACTACAACCAGAGATCTGTTCAGAAGTTGGACACAGAAGTTGGTGTGTGTAAAGCGGCCCTTATTCATTGTCTGACTGGAGACTCATTTCATGCACAGCACATAGAAGAGCACAGCATGCCAGTGAAAAAATGCATCTAATTTATTAAGTGCGCTTCCTAATGAATTAAGCACTTCTTACTCCTGCACGCCCTTTCTGAAGACTGGCTTACAAAACTGAAGTCATAATGAGTTTGTCTTTTTTCATGTCAGAAATTTCACTGAGAGGCAATGATAACTTCCATTGCTTCTATGAACTCTTTAGGAGAATTAGCTAAATCATGAATTTACCAGTAGGTTAACATGACGTCATATAGAGCAGTAGACACCTTCCACAGTTTATAGTTATTTAATCGGAAAGTGACCAACAGCCCTTATGAAAACTTTCCTTTGTTTGGGATTAAATGGAGGCCTCAGCAGCTTAATAGACACCATCAGGATGAGAATGGTGATATATTAAGATATAATATGTGATTTTATATTTACAGCTATACATGGCAGCCACAAACATAACAACAAATGAGAGAATGAATGCAAAGAAGTACCTATATCTGATGGACGAAGAAGGAAAATTTTACAATCCATTCGACAGAGGACTGATTTTGAATATCCTTGAGTTTATCCATTTAATTCCACCACTTTCTGAAGACACAGTTAAAAGAAAACAAATCAGTGAAATATAAACAAATATCTGCTAATCCTCCATTCACATCTGTGATCAGCGTCTACTAGGAGGCTCTATCAGAAATGTGGTCATTTTTCCTATTAAAGTGCAGAATGCTGTGCAGTAAAATAAGAGACACAATGAAAAATCTCAATAGAGGTTAAGATTCCAGGATGAGTTTACGTTTTGGAGAGTTTTTAGTGGTGTGTGTGACACGCCCACTCCTGGGCCGGGGAAAACTCGGGAACAGGGCGGTTACTCGTTGTTCTACTTTACCTGTCTTCGGTTCTTTTCACGGGGACAGACAGGGGCCGAAACCCAGTCCTGTGACCCTGGCGGTGTCATTTTAATAAAGGGGTGTTGTTAGGGAAAGCCTGAGGGGATAAAGGGGTATTAGTGACGCCACCTGCGGTATGCAGCCAGGACGGCGGCCACTGCTGCAGAACCTCTGGGGATGATGACCGGCAGTATAGATAGTCTCGCTCCCCGCAGGCGGAGCGCAGTCCCCAGGGCTGTGGAGTGGTTCACCCCCAGCTCGTACCTTGGCAGATGTTCACTCCGTCAACAGTACCCTCAGTGTTCCGGGTGGCCTCTGTGTACGGGTGATGGACACCACGAATAAAAGGCTCACACACCACAGCTGCAGTTCCGTTGCTTTTACTCAGGTGTTAAAACATGACCACCGGGTACGTTCATTGCTACTCTCCGGTACAGCACTTTATCCAGAGCCGGGTTAGTGCAGTCAAGCCACAATTGGTGCCCTTTCCTTCCCTTCTAGGTATCTCAGTCTCTGGTGGGTCTTCGTTCTCTCACAGCGTTCTAAGGTGTAGTTCACATCTGAGACGAGCGGGTCATCACTCTGCTCCCCAGACTTTCAGCGCTCTCTGCAGCACAGAGCTCAGGTACTGACAGGCATGACTGCTTATTTGTGTCCTGGGTGCCATTAGGTTCATCTCTCGGGCACTGCTCTCTAGTTCAGCCACCTTCCCCAAGATGTGTCACATCTCCCGTTAGAAGTCAGGGGCCTCCGGATTTATGGCTCGGGCATGAAGTATCCGCACCGTGTTCAGGGCCGGGTTCCTGGATCATCCACCAACCCCTCTGTCTCGTCAGATTCGGGCGTATGGGGAATCGATGTCTCATTTGCACACCTAGGGCTCTTCTCTCTCCGTCAGTCAGTCTTTCCCTCCATGGACGAGCGGGATGGCAACCTACACCGTCTCGACTACCACTCCTCGGCAGTCGATGTTGCTCCTCCGGTCTCCTTTACTGTCTCTACCACTTCCTGTTTCCCCTTTTTGTGACCTAGGCCCTCCCTCCGTGCTTTTCTATATGATGCATTTTGAAATTCACAACATATCAATTTCTCATGGTGGTACGCTGAGTTTTATGTGCATATTTTCTCCATATAAGTGCATTAGATGCAGAAAATCTGCAGGTAAAAACACATGTAATTACACGCAAGACTGTACCAAAAAGTTGTCAAAAACAAATACTAGGAAATATCAAAAACAAAGGAGTGGAGCAATCAGAGGAAAAGTCTAATAGAAACACCTGCACCTCTTCAGCATTTAATCATCCACTCCTGGTTTTGGCTAGAAATCCTGAGGTCAAAAACTCATCAAATACTCAGCGTGTGCACGTGGCCTAATAGGTGCAAAAACTCACCAAAAGCTCATTGTGGAAATGTAGCTTTTTAGTGAATGTGGTCTGTTACCTGCTGTTTGTGTCCATCATGTTTCTGAAAAATGTAGATGTGAACAGAGTGTAAGTTCTTTGAATGTTTACTGGCTATTATTTATACCTCTATTTATACAGATCAATTTTTATTGTGTTTTTAAAATAAATTGTACAAAAATATCAAATGGAAAATATATTTCATATTCACATTATTTCAATACTCCCAAGTATTTTAGCATACAGTCATGGCAGAAAGTGTTGGCACCCATGAACTTTTTCCAGAAATTGAAGTATTTCACCCAGTAAAATTATGGCAATTACACATTTTATTGTACACATGTTTATTTCCTTTGTGTCTAAAAAAAAAGGGAATTGTTGGCACCCTCAAATTATTATTTGGTTTGCATACTCTTTAAAAAAAATAACTGCAATTAATCAGTTCCTATAACCATTAACAAGCTTCTAAGGCTCCCTTCACACTGCATGATTTCACTGATCAGGTTCCATCAGGTTTGTGTGTCAAAGGATAGTCTCCAAAATACAGAACAGGAGTCAATCTTTCAATCCTAGTTTTTCTCTGCAAGCTTCACTCCTGGTTTTGGCACACAAACACTGATGGACACTGATCAGTGAAATCATGCAGTGTCAAGGGGGCCTTAGGCCGGCTTCTCTCTGCGGCGTGATCCGGTCCGGGGCTGTGCGGGAGGACCCTGACAGCCGCGGACCAGATCAGCACACCGGACTGGAGGGCTATTATGCGCACACAGCTGCAGCCGCTGACAGGTCAGGACCGCAGCGCTGTGGTCCTGACTTATCAGCAGCGGGTACTGCGTCCGGCTGCACACCGGACCGGGGGGCATAATAGCCCCCCAGTCCTGTGTGCTGATCCAGTCTGCGGCTGTCAGGAGCATCCCGGACAGCCCCGGACCGGATCGTGCCACAGTGTGAAGCCAGCCTTAGACTGGATTCATGCTGCAGTTTTTTCCCTGATCAGGTTTGTGTGCCAAAACTAGGAGAGGAATTTGCATATAAAAACTATAATTGAAAGATTGACATCTGTTATGAGTTTTGGAGACTATCCTTTGACACACAAACCTGATGGAACCTGATCAGGGAAAATCAAGTTCGATCAGGTTTGTGTGTCAAAACCAGGAGTGTCTCCAACACTCAGAACAGGTGTCAATGTTTCAATTATAGTTTTTCTCTGCAAGTTCCTCTCCTGGTTCCTCTCCTGGTTTTGGCACACAAACCTGATGGACCTGATCAGGAAAAAAGGGCTGCCTAAAGGCCGCTTCACATGCAAGGATATCCTGAACGATATCCTTGAAACGTCACAAATTTGTGATCGATCAAAAGATATCGTTCGGTCGTCATTGCGTGTAACCAACGATATAGGAAGAAAATCGTTGGATCCTTCATCAAAGATTTGAGATCCTGACCTCAAATCTATCATTCGTCGTTCAATTAACGCTGCTGGAAGAAGCCACATCATTCAGTGTGACACCTTTTTGAATGATCTCGTTCAAAAATCTCCTATTAAAACATCGTTCAGTCCTTGCTCTCCTATTTAACTTGTGCGTTGCCGAATAGGATATCGTTAACGATATCCTTGTGTGTGACAACGCACTAACGATGTCGGAACGATCACTGTCCCATGATCGTTCTAAAGATATCGTTGACGATATCCTAGCGTGTGAAGTGGCCTTAAGGGTGGTTTCACACTGCAGTTTTTTCCCTGATCAGGTTCGATCAGGTTTGTGTGCCAAAACCAGGAGAGGAACCAGGAGAGGAACTTGCAGAGAAAAACTATAATTGAAAGATTGACAACTGTTCTGAGTTTTGGAGACACTCCTGGCTTTGGCACACAAACCTGATCGAACCTGATCAGGAAAAAAACTGCAGTGTGAAACCAGCTAAGGCTGCATACTCATGATCAGTGTACGCAGCGTTTTGGACGCAGCGTCTTGCCACTGCATCCAAAGCACTGCATAGTACAGTATAAGCATAGTTGATGGGATTTCAAGAAATCCCATCCTCACTATGCTTAACCTGACCGCAGCGATCTGACAGCTGCAGTGCGGGTTGCTGGCATTCCACTCCTCCTCCGCATGTTCATTTCATGCTGCGGAGTCGGAAGAGGCTCCCATTGGGTGACTGCAGGGAGAAGCCGCCCTGCACCCGCCGCACATGGTGAGTACAGGGCGGCTGAGGTCTCCCTGTGGACACCCGCGGCTTCACTCAGGTCCGGAGGAGCTGCGTCCAACACGCAGCTTCTCCGGATGGTGAGTACACAGCCTTACACCTCTCAACTGGAATGTTAGACCACTTTTCTTTTGTAAACTGCACCAGGTGTCTGATATTTGAAGGCTGCCAGCAATTTCAAGATCTCTCCACAGTTATTTAATGGGATTTAGATCCAGATTAATTGCTGGCAACTGCAGACGTCTCCAGTGCTTTTTGTTTCCATCCATTTGTGCGTGCTTCTTGAAGTATGTTTGTTGTAATTGCTCTGTTGGATAACCCATAACGAAAACCCAGCTTTCTGACAATGGACACTACATTGGGAACCAAAATCCTTTAGTAATCTTCAGATTTCATGATGATTTGCACACAGTCAAGGTACCCAGTGCCAGAGGCAGCAAAACAACCCCGACACATGTTTGAAGCTCCATCATATTACTGTAGGTGCTGTTTTCCTTTCTTTGTAGGCCTTGTTCTATTTTCAGTAAACAGTAGAATGATGTCCGTTACCAAAAAGCTCTATTCTGGTATCATCTGTCCAAAAGACGCTTTTCCAGAAGGATTTTGACTTTCTCAAGTACAAACTGCAGACTAGTTTTTTTTTATGTCTCTGTGTCACCAGTGGATTCTCCTGGGTCTCCTGCCATAATGTTTCATTTCATTGAGAATTCGAAGGATAGTGTGTGCTGACACTGATGCACCCTAAGCCTGCATGTCAGCTTGATTTTTTTTGGCACTTGATTGGGTCTGCTTATCCAACATCTGGACCATCCTGTGTTGCAATCTTTCATCAATTTTTCTCTGCCATCCACATACAGGGAAATTAGCTGCAGTGCCATAAGTTATGCACCATAACAAAAGGACAAAGATCTCTGGAGAATGATTTGTAACCTTGAAATTGTCGATATTTTTCAACAATGTGTGTTCTCAAGTTCTCAAACTGTTTTCTTCTCTTTCTGTAATCCATGCTTATTGTGGCACACACAGACACAATGCAAAGATTGAGTCAACTTTTTCCCTTTTTTTCTTGTTTCAGGTGTGATTTTCATATTGCCCACATCTGTTACTTGCCACAGATGAGTTTGAACAAGCATCAAATGTATAAAACAAAGTTGTTTACCCACAATTTGGAACGATACGAACAATTTTGTTCAGCCAACTTTGGGGGTTTTGTGTGAAATTATGTCCAATTTGCCTTTATGTCTATTTTTTGTGTTGTTCCAATAGACATAAAGGAAATACACGCATATAACAAAACATGTGTAATTACAATTTATTTTTAGTCACCACTTTCAGCTATGACTGTATATAACATGTGGTTGTATAATAAATCAACAAGTCATTTTATCAAGATAGAAATTATAAAAAGTATCTGCAGACATCTTTTCAATCACAACCTGTAGCAAAGCATTGCTTCTCTTTTCCTTCATAAGAAGGTAAAATTATTATTTTTTTTTTACAAATACCTGTCTAATATGTCTAGGAACTATCTGTATTCTCAAGTTCTGTATTTTGTCTTTCAACTCTTTTTTTTCTTTTCATCAGAAGTCTACCAGCACACTAGGTATTGATAGTTCCTTTTACATTGCTCTTTCCATTGTCTACACTGAAAGCCCTCTCAGGTGCTGTTTGGTTTTCATGATTAGCTGAAGCTGTGATGTCACGTCGACATCACTGCAGCCAATCAGTGGGCTTTGGTTGCAACAGTAATGTCACATTCGCTGCAATGAACCTTGTCAGCAATAAGAAAAACTCAGGGCTGCAACAGAGAGGCAGTCCTTGTCCCATTAAGGCAGGAATCACACGAGCAAATTAAAAATGTTACAGATTTTCATCCAGGAGAGTAAGATGAGTGAAATCTGTTTGGTATATCATATGTCATGTGAGTGCTAAGCAAGTTCGCGATTATTTTCTTGCCTAGTATCCATTTTACTTTTGTATGACATCCATGGGGCATGCATATTTTTTCTCAGCAACTAATTATTCTACTAATTTATAGAAAAATACAATGGAGCAAGCTAAAAAATGTCTTTGGGGTGAGGGTAACCCCAAATACAGGTTGCTGCTAGGAGGTCCTAAGTACACCTGTGCTCTTATGTCTTAATACCTGAAGGTTTGAAATGTTATTATTGATGGACCCAGCGCAAACCAGTTTAACTACACCTGGTGATGTTTCAATACCAAATAACGGGGGAGATGACAACCGTGAATTTTTCAAAACCAATTTGTCATGCTTTATTTATAAGCTCAGAGTAACAATAAAATTAATTTCGTAAAAGGGTTTCTTAACAAAAAAGGGGGGTAGAAGGGAAGGGAGGGAGGAGGGTGGGGAATGGTTAAAAAAGGGTTTTACTACGCCTCATCGATTAAAATACAATTTCAATTTTTGTGGAATTGATACTAAAAGGCTTTTGTCCAACTGTGATTTCTATATCAGAATCTGTGTCAGTTCCAGGGCTGTGCTTTGAAAAGGACTGTGATTCTTAAACTTTCTGCCACCTCCTTCTGTATAAAGAGAAAGGGGGGGAAGAGGGGAGGGGGAGAAGTTTTTAGTGCTTACCCAAACAGAGGCTATACAGCTGACTATAACAGTTGTCGTATTGGAAATACCTGTGTTGCACACTTGATAGGAGGCCCGTGGTTTTTGCCTATAACCTATTATTTTCTGGCTAATTGTCCTTAGTCCAAGGGTACAAACTAAAAAGGGGGGGAAAAAACAGGGGGGGGTCAAAATGTGTTAACAATCATAAGAGAAAAAGGAGCTGGTTGTACCACTTAAATTACAAATGTACCTGTGTTGCACAAGTAATAAGGAGACTTGTGGTTTCTTTCTTTAAAACTGTAATTGCTTTCTGGCTGAAAAACCTTTTATCAATGTCTTGTACTGTGTAGGATGGTGCTCAGACGAAGGTGCCCTCCTTTCCAGTATTGTTACACTGGCTAACTTCCTTATAGTCCAGACATATGCTGTCAGGGACCTCAACAGTTAATGTTTTCTCAGTTTATGTCCGTACTCCTGCTGTTAAGCTGGCTTGCTCAGAACGCGAGCAGGCGTGCAGGCTGTTATTCTACCTCAGCTGGCTGAGAACCACATAAAGGACTGGCCCGCATGCAGAGCCACAGAAGCCCCCCCCGTGCAGTGTCAGTTACAATTGCCAGGCTGCGATCGTAGCTCTACTTACTGAATGATGTGTCCTGCGGTCAGGGGTTTCCTCATAAGTCCGAGGTCTTCTAGAGTGTATGCCGTGGCCAGCGGCACACACCCGGTCTCCTCGTCTGTCCTCGTGTGTCGGCGTTCGCGTCCCCGGATGTTGATGCCGGATGTGACGCGACGGCACACCGGCACACAGGATTCGTCCTAGCTTACACGTCACTGCTGGGAGGTGCTGTACTACGTCAGTCTGAAGGGATTCTGCAATGAGTATGCATCTTGAAAAAGTTGACCGAGATCAACGAAACGCGTTGATCCCGCCCACCCTGTGCATACTCATTGCAGAATCCCTTCAGACTGACGTAGTACAGCACCTCCCAGCAGTGACGTGTAAGCTAGGACGAATCCTGTGTGCCGGTGTGCCGTCGCGTCACATCCGGCATCAACATCCGGGGACGCGAACGCCGACACACGAGGACAGACGAGGAGACCGGGTGTGTGCCGCTGGCCACGGCATACACTCTAGAAGACCTCGGACTTATGAGGAAACCCCTGACCGCAGGACACATCATTCAGTAAGTAGAGCTACGATCGCAGCCTGGCAATTGTAACTGACACTGCACGGGGGGGGCTTCTGTGGCTCTGCATGCGGGCCAGTCCTTTATGTGGTTCTCAGCCAGCTGAGGTAGAATAACAGCCTGCACGCCTGCTCGCGTTCTGAGCAAGCCAGCTTAACAGCAGGAGTACGGACATAAACTGAGAAAACATTAACTGTTGAGGTCCCTGACAGCATATGTCTGGACTATAAGGAAGTTAGCCAGTGTAACAATACTGGAAAGGAGGGCACCTTCGTCTGAGCACCATCCTACACAGTACAAGACATTGATAAAAGGTTTTTCAGCCAGAAAGCAATTACAGTTTTAAAGAAAGAAACCACAAGTCTCCTTATTACTTGTGCAACACAGGTACATTTGTAATTTAAGTGGTACAACCAGCTCCCTTTTTCTCTTATGATTGTTAACACATTTTGACCCCCCCCTGTTTTTTCCCCCCCTTTTTAGTTTGTACCCTTGGACTAAGGACAATTAGCCAGAAAATAATAGGTTATAGGCAAAAACCACGGGCCTCCTATCAAGTGTGCAACACAGGTATTTCCAATACGACAACTGTTATAGTCAGCTGTATAGCCTCTGTTTGGGTAAGCACTAAAAACTTCTCCCCCTCCCCTCTTCCCCCCCCTTTCTCTTTATACAGAAGGAGGTGGCAGAAAGTTTAAGAATCACAGTCCTTTTCAAAGCACAGCCCTGGAACTGACACAGATTCTGATATAGAAATCACAGTTGGACAAAAGCCTTTTAGTATCAATTCCACAAAAATTGAAATTGTATTTTAATCGATGAGGCGTAGTAAAACCCTTTTTTAACCATTCCCCACCCTCCTCCCTCCCTTCCCTTCTACCCCCCTTTTTTGTTAAGAAACCCTTTTACGAAATTAATTTTATTGTTACTCTGAGCTTATAAATAAAGCATGACAAATTGGTTTTGAAAAATTCACGGTTGTCATCTCCCCCGTTATTTGGTATTGAAACATCACCAGGTGTAGTTAAACTGGTTTGCGCTGGGTCCATCAATAATAATTATTCTACTACATTGTTCTGTTTCAAAATGGTAGTGTATCCTTAAGAAACAGATAGCATGCAGATGGTCCATTTGCTGTCTGTTTTTTATCGCACCCATTGACTTATATTGACAAGTCTCGTATGATTTACATATCCACTCGCAGCACACTGCAACTTTTTTTCTCATCCAAAATCTGGATGAGAAAAATCACTGACCTGCTCTGCCTCATAGACTAACATTGATCCGAGTATAACGTGAGATTTTCTGCCATTGCATTCGTCCAGTTCATATGTTCATGTGAGCGATTCGTAAAGCTGAGTGAACACTCATTTATTACTTTAGATCACTTTGAACCTATGGGAGTTTTAAAAGTTAAAACTGAAAATTCTTTTATGTGACTAAAAAATGAAAGTAAATGAAAGCTCTGTAAAAGAGGTGAACGTAATTATTTTCTCATGACAAAACTTGTGATGGAGCCGCCAAGGGTGAACCTGGCCACATCTATATTAAAGGGCATTTCCCCTACTATAAAACTTGTTTATAGGTCCATGGTTGGGAATCACCGAAACAGGACATTGTGGCACCTGCATCCAGCCATGCTATCAAGGAGGGGACTGGTGGTATCTATAGACAACAGGCTTGGCTCTGACACTGTGCTTCACATGTACGTGTGTGACTGATGCTCTTTTGGTGACCTGATGTCTATAGATACCACCAGTCTCCTCCTTGATAGCATGGCTGGACTCAGGTGCCACAACCGCCCCCATTGCTTGGGTTGCAGGGGACTGAGCATCGGTATTCAGACATCTGTGTTACCTGCCAGTGGAGTTGGCAGCCTGCTGCTGGGTGCAATGGATATTTGATCTGGCTGATTTTTGGTGAGTTTTTTCCATGGTGGGAAATTAAACAAAATATGTAGCCATCTTCTGGACAGGCCACGGTCTTTTGCAAGAACTATTGTGAACTCCGCTAATTTCCTGACATATCATGTGATAGCTGCAACCTTCATATTTCATCTGAACAGGACATCATTTGTACAGGAGATTGGTAAGAGATCCATTAAACCAGTGCAGAGGTGTGGTGCCAGTCCAGGATCTGAGTACAGGTGTTTTTTTGTTATTCTTCTCCCTGGGTCACACAAGGAGAAGACAACACAATACTAAGTTTTCTGCTAGAGAAAAAAACTTTCAAAATTTTAAACTAAATATGCCTATGTGGTTTACAGATATGTCAATAGGTGGCGATCTTACTCTTTTCAATTACAGAAAAGTTTAAAGTACATATAGAATACTACCACAGTCATTATTAGTGTTTTTTTTTTCACTTTAGTTTTTTATACCAGAGCTATATAATAAACTTATACAGACAATAGATTGTTGTTCAGTTTTTAAAGCATTTGCAATAGCAGGAAATTAACACGTTAACTTTTTTTCTCCTGGTTACCATCATTAAAGGGATCCTGTCACCTCCAAAACACCTCTAAAGCTATTAAAAGCTGTCCCTAGAGCATAGTAATACTTACCCTACACTCCTTTTAGCTCCTAAATGCATCTACTGAGAATGAAGATAAATGTTATTACAGTACCTCATTAGTGATTATAATTAGTGACTATTGTATGCATAGTCACCCAGCCAGGCTCTCCCTCTTCATGAGAACACGCCTCAATAGGCGTGATCTTTATCTCTAAATCAAATGCGCCGCCTCCCCGCTCTGTCATGTGTCAGCCGTGCTGCAGTGGGGCTGTGTGACGCGAATCGCGTCAGTTCCGGCGCCGGGTGACGTATTACACCTGCGCCGCTCTGTTTGCTTCAAGCCCACCACTGCGGTGTCATGCAGAGGACACTGCGGATCCATTGAGATCAATGCATTTTTTGTGCGCTTGCGGGCGCTTGCGGATAGAGCAAGCGCCGCGAACGCACAAAAAAATGTTGCAAGCTGCATCTGGAGTGCGGTCGGAGGGCACATAAATTATGCGCATCCAAACGCAAATGCGGCCAAATGCAGCCATACGCAGGCACATGCGTTCCCATGTTAAACATAGGAACGCATGTGCGCAAGCGTTTGTCTGCGTTTGGTACGCTGCGCTCCATACGCAAATGTGAAGGCAGACTTATAGAGGAAAACAGAAACATAAACTTAGAATTAACACTTTGGCTGGAAACACACGAGTGTATGAAAAATCTGACCATTTCTCATTCAGGAGAGCAGGACAAGTGACATCCATTTTTTGATCCATGTGGCATGCGAGTGCAATGCAATTGTGCGTTTTGTTTTCTCAGCTAGCATCAGTGTGACATCCATGTGGTGTCCGAGTGCAATGCGGTTTTAACATGGTATTTCCCATACTTTGTAAAGTTAGAAAAGAATAAACAGACAGATAGGATAGATAGATAGATAGATAGATAGATAGATAGATAGATAGATAGATAGATAGATTGAGTAGAATAGACAGATAGATAGGATTGATAGACAGATGGTAAGAATAGCTAGAACATCTTACCAGTCTCCGGCTGCATGCTTCTGGGGCCGCCCATTAAACTTTATGCATATTCACTGCACTGACCTGCAACAGCCAATCACAGATGCTCACTCTCTGTGAGAGCTTCTGTGATTGGCTTTTGCATTCAGGCTGCATTTCCACAATCTTTTTTTTTTAACCATTAGATCTTTATTAAATTTAGCAAGAGAATCGAAACAAAAATAGAAGACCTCAAGTGATATAATACATGGACAAGTAACAGTTACTAAAATTTGAACAAGAGAGAGGGCAAGGGGCAAGGAAGGGGGGGGGGGAGTGGGAAGGGGAAGGGGGGAGAGGAGTATATACAGTGGGAGAACAGAAACATGAGTTATGCAGGGTTATATTCAAATTAAGCATGCGTTTCATCTTTGTAGTCTTAATAAGAGTCTTTCGCGCAAAGCATAGATCCAGAGTCTAATACGATTGACAGAGAAAATTACAACAATACACAATTTGAAGTTAACGTTGAGTTTTAACAGTGTTGTGAATCGAGTCTACCCAGGGGTCCCACCAGTTGAGAATTTTAGTCCTATGGGAAAGATCATGTGCCAGGGTTAGTTCATACTGGAAATGTAAATTAAGTTTCCTTAGAAGTTCGTCGTGAGCAGGCAACGAGGGGAGTCTCCAATGAGAAGCTAAGCACATACGAGAGGCCACCAGGACATTGGTCAGAATAGGTCATAGGATGCGAGGGAAATCCGCTATACCGATACACAAGAGGGCCATCTGTGGGGTTAGTGCACAAGGGAGGCATGTTATCTTCTTCAATAGTGCCTCCACTTTATTCCAAAAGGATACAACTTTCGGACAAAACCACCAGATGTGAGCGGGTGTTCCCATCCCCTGCATAATCTCCAACACAGAGGCGAGGCTGGCGAAGATCTACCCACAAAGCTGGCTAGAAGGACGGGGGTTAGGTACCAATCTAATTGTAGCTTTTTTGCCTGCTCCAGGTGGCCTATACAGGCACTATAGGTAGCAGCATGTTGTGCAGCAGCTTGCCATTCATCCAAGGTGGCAGAAAACAATAGCCTTGACTCCCATTTAGTCATGTAGGGCAGTTTGGCGGTGTTACTATGACGTATAAGGGCTTTATATCATATTGAAATACCATGTTGGATGGATGTCCCCTGCTTGAAGTAAGCCTGCTGAGCAGGGTCCCATTCCTCACTCTCCTCCCGACGAATCATCAGAGAGGAGAGGAGATGGCGCACCTGTAAGTACTGGAAAAATGCCGAATCAGGTAGTGAGTACCTTGAAACTAAAGATTCAAAAGGCAGCATAACCAGATTATCTGTAATATCAAAAAGAGTGTTGATGCCCTTTACCCTCCAGGAGGTCAGGGACAGTGAATCAATTAACTCCTCCAGTGCCCGTATAGAGACGGAGCGGTACAAGAAGCCCAGATGTGTCTTCTTTAACGGAGACCACACTCTCAGTACAGCCTGCATGGAACGCAACAAGTCACTGCGGCCAGCACCGTCTAGAAGATGTGTCTCCAACAGAAGTCTGGCGGAGTGTCTCGGTGCAAACCAGGACTCTATATGTTGCCATTATGACACAGTGGAGTCAGACCACCAGATCTGTGCAATTTCAAGAAGAATCGCTTTATAATATGTTCGAACATCTAGCGCTCAGTCCCCTCAGCAACACCAGTATATTATTTGCCACCCTATGTGGTTTATTATTCCAAATAAATTTATTCAACATAGTTTGAAATCGAGCCAGTTGTTTTGTGGGAAAGTAAACGGGTAAGCAACGAGGTAAGTACAGGATTTTTGGAAGGAGGGTCATTTTGACCAGTTGTATCCTAGCCATCCATGTTAACTGTATGGAGGAGTACGAGGAGATCAGAGATGCCAGGTCTCTTGCAAGTTTGTCACACTTAACTTGTAGTATGTGTTTCGTGTGGGTTATATTTATTCCTAAGTATGTAAAACCTTTGGAGGCCCAAATAAAGGGGAACCTCTGGCGTAGCTCCCGCTGAAGTGGGGCAGGTACCTTAACTGGGAATAAAGTGAGGTTCAATTTATAATAGGATACCCTGGAGAAATCATCCAGGATACCCATTATCTCAGGGATGGTGGTGGATATATTTGTACACGTAAAAATCACGTCGTCGGCATAGAGGCCGATCTTATGCTCAACCGCACCCAAACATCCTCCCGACACAGTGGTGCTCGATGTGATGAGGGCAGCCAGTGGCTCCATCACCAAGGCAAATATGATTGGAGAGAGGGGTCAGCCCTGACGAGTGCCATTAGTTATAGCGAAGGGTGATGACATGAACCCCAAAGCACGGACCGAGGCACCGGGGGAAGAATATAAGGCCATAATGGAGTCGTAGAATCGACCCAGTATAGCAAATTTGTGCAAAACTGCACTAAGATGTCCCCAGTGTATTCGGTCAAATGCTTTCTCGGCGTCAAGGGAGAGTAAGTCACCCGGGGTACCCCCCTCTCCAGTATCTCCAGTAGGTTAACCAGTCTCTGTGTTCCGTCACGCGCCTGTCTGGCAGGTACAAAACCCATCTGGTCTGGTGCAATGAGGGAAGGAAGGACCACCTGCAAACGGGTGGCCAGTACCTTAGCATAGAGCTTTAGGTCACAGTTGAGCAGGGCGATCAGCCGGTAGTTACCAGGGAGTGTAGGGGTCTATCCCGGTTTGGGTATTGTTGAAACAATAGCCTGCAGTCCCTCACTGCGGATTGCACCTTTTTCCTGCCAGTAAATAAATACTTTTAGAAGGTGTGGTGAGAGTGTATTAACAAATGTGGAGAAGTACTGATATGTAAAGCCGTCCCGACTCGGAGCAGAATGTTTTTTAACCGACCGAATTGCATCACGGATCTCCTGTTCAGTTATTGGGGTGTTTAACCAGGACCTCTGTGCCGCCGTGAGGGCAGGGAGTTTAGCTCGGTTTAGGAAATTTCGGATGGCATCCGTCGTGGGTTGTGGAGTGTCCGCAGAGTCACACAGATTATATAGATTCTTGTAGTAGGTTTTAAACTGTTCCGCAATCTGTATCGGGTTTCGGACGTGCGAACCATCTGGTGCTATTAAGTGGGCAATTTTGGTTTGCATCTCCTTCTTTTTGACCCGACGAGCAAGTAGTGCTCCCGCTCGATCCCCCATGCTATAGTATTTGGCTCTGGTTTTCAGTAGGTTTTTTTCCACCCTTGTAAGCATTAAAGTTCGAAGTTTGTGGCACAACTGCAGAAGGGCCGCGCGTAGGGTGTCCGAGGGGGATCTTTTATAGTTAGATTCCAGAGACCTGATCTGCCGAATGAGGGCTTGAAGCTAAGCATTATATTTTTTTTGGTATAGGCAGCCAGCTTTAAGAGAGCCCCTCTCATGACTGCCTTGTGGGTAAACCACAGGATTTCGGGAGTCACTGATTCAACGTCATTCAGCAGAAAAAATTCTTTCATCTGTTGAGTTAGGTCATCTACATTTGAAGGGAAGGTTAGCAGGGATTCGTTAAGTCTCCACACAGTCGGTGGCGTTACAGCCAATGAATCTGCAAGTGTCATTGTGACTGGGGCATGATCCGTCCATGTGATAGATCCGATGTCCACCCCTAGACAATGAGGTAGAAGACTATCGTCCATAAGGAAAAAATCTATGCGACTGCAAGTAACGCCAGATATCATGCAGATGGTAGGACGATATCAGAGGCCCCAGTCCTCATCTAGCCTCCGAGAAGTGCGATCAGTCTAACATTCTATCCATAGGGGCGTTAAAGTCACCCCCCACGAGCTTACGTCCACATGTCTGAGGAAGTAGTTTGTCTAGCGTCGACCTTATGAAGTTAATCTGTCCCGAGTAGTATAGTGAGATCAGTGAATATAAGACCTCGTTAAGAGTGCCTATTACCATTAAATAGCGCCCTCCTGGGTCAGCCAGTACCTCCTGTAGTTTAAATGCAATACGTCTATGTATAGATATATAGCAACGCCCGCCTGCTTCCCTGACGCGGAGGCAAAAAATTGGTGTGGGTATGCCGGGGAGGACATTCTGTGTGTATCACTAGACAATAAATGAGTTTCTTGTAGGAACACAATATCCCTATGGTCTTTCAGTAGGTGGCACCAATCTATAGATCTCTTCCCTGGTGAATTCAGCCCATTGACATAAGGGTGAGTCCTGTTATACTCATTTTAGATATGGGGGGTGAACAATTTGCAGGCTGCAAAAGAATTTGCCACATTCAATCATTATATATAGCAAGTAGATACGGGTCTGGCAAAAAGGAGGGGGGGGGGAAGGTAGAGGGAAGGGGAGGGACAGGGTAGCATAACAGACAAAGATGGGGATAAAGAGATAAACAAAACAAGAAAAAGAAAAACCACATCAACCTCAACATTATCAGGTGGGTACGCTGCCACCAAGGGGGGCATGCCCATCCCCATTGCTCCCAAATGCAATAAAGGAGCCATCCAGCTCATAGGAAGTTCAGCTGGATAAAATACCCTCCAAGTATGTCCAGAGAGTCTCGGTAGCCAGAGGGGGGAGGGCAAAATAACAAAAAGAAAGCATGAGACTCACAGGCCGCCCGGCCCAAAGATCAAAAAAGTCAACTAGCCTTTTCCCACTCCTGTATCACCAAGCGAGCAGAGGTCAAGGATCCTGGACTGGAATGTTGTGGGAATTTCTCTGTAGTTGGGACTAAATTCCAGTCTTTCAGAGCTTTACCCAGGCGACTGGGAGAACGGAACACTTAGGTCGTGCTTTTATACCGAACATGGACTGGCCAACCCCAACTGTACTGGATGCCTTTGTCCCTCAGTAATTTGCAGTACGGGGCAAATTCGCGCCTGTGGGCCAGTGTGCCTGCTGAAAGATCCGGGAATATTGCTACTTCCGAGTATGGAGACGGTAAGTTAGGGCTTTGTCTCATGGCACGCAGGACAGCTTCAGCAGTGTTGGATTTGTTGAAGGCAATCAGGATGTCTCTGGGGAGAGCTTTATTGACATGTACAGGCTTTGGTAATCTTAAAGCCCTGTCCGCAGTTAGGTCACCAGTGGGGGTTTCTGGCAGTATCAGTTGAAGCAGTGGTTGAACTATGGATGGTAGATCCTCTGAATCCTGAGGGTCAGGAATGCCTCTGACTCTTATATTTCCCTTGCGCAGCTTATCATCAAGATCACTGATTCTAAGTTGTTCTTGCTTAAGTTCTCCCTCCATTTGCCCGTAGTCTGTGGCCAGTTCATTATGAGCTGTTGCATATTCTGTCATTTTTCCCTCCAGCCGCAGACTCCAATTGCAGTCCGGGAACCCTTCAGATTGAAAAAAACGGTCAGGTTTAATACGGTTACATATACCGTCATGTTAAAACAAATCGGATTGTCCCGGTCCGGTTCAAGCTGGTTAACTTTAACATGACTGTCTATGGGACCGGATTGAACCGGACCGGTTCAATCCGTTCAATCCGTTTTTTTTTTAACTATTCTTTAAAAGCCTGCGGCTTTTTGCTGCTGGCTTTTAAAGAATAAAATGGGGAATTGCAGGTTTTTCCTCTGCTGCCAGACCCCTTTATGGGGTCCAGCAGCAGAGGAATCGCTGCAATACTCGCTTCCCCATTCATTTACATTGGACTCGCTAGACTCGCAACGAGTAGCGAGTATCGGGATCCTACTCATTAGAGTCTAGCGAGTCCGAGTAATTTAGTATTCGCCCATACCTAGTTACACATAATCCTCAAATACACAGTACATACGGGGTTATACTGCCTGATTCCATAAGACCCCGCGCTCACAGATGTTTTATTCAGCCTTGCACATATCAAAGCGGTGCCACTCGTATAGTATATGAAGACCGAGGCGCCTGGTTGCGGGGCATTCGTACACACATTGCATGCAAGTGCACATATCTCTGCTTTAAAAGTGCAGGTGCATATGCGCACATATATATATAAAAAAAAAAAAGAGCTGTGTGTTTAAGAAATACCTGCACACACACAGCTAGAGTTAGCAAACTTAGAGGGTATTGTCATACGGTACCCACTGTCCGCATATCACCATTTGGTCATTGGAAATGTTTTCCTCAAATGCTGAACAAGTTCCATAAATACATTCAGTTACACAACTCACACCCAGTTAAGGGAACAGGTAACAGATGCTGGGGCATCTCACAGATAGACGAAGTTTCATAGCTGCCGGCTTCTCCCTCCGGGGATTTATAGAGGAAGCCTCATCACTAGCATCGGTCAAAGAGAAGACCCTATTCTCCCACCATATCACATGCTCATCACGTGAGATTTATCATACTAAAGCAGATGCTAATCCTCAGTCCCTGTTACAGAGGAGGAGACTTTCACATATCGCAAGGAACAACCTCTCCTGTCAGGATAGTATGCACACAGACATGACCCAAGTGCAAATCACAACATCATCTGTCAGGATAACAGGCAAGCGCTTTCTATAGTGGTTACCACACACGGTTATGAGATCATGGAAACTGATGCACAATTCAGCCATACACACACATATATATACATGGATTCAGCCATTCAACATGTGTGTATCAAACACATTGCAATGTCAGCTAGGTGCATACAAGCACAACTCGCACACAAAGTAAACAAATTAATATTGTGTCCATCACAAGTACACTTCATTCTGTAGATTTAATTTGCAACATCATCTAACCACTAGTATCTATTTCTGGGGAATGCCACAGGTACAGGTCGGCACAGTTACTGGTACACAATCCCCCAGGCCGCTTGATGGTGATTCCAGCCTTGGCTTGGTATGCATGATGGTGAGTCCTGCCTTCTTGGTATGTATGATCGTGAGACCCGCTTCATCCTGTTACACAAGATAGGTATTCAGCTCCTTTCTGCATTAACATTGGGGGACAGCGAATAAGCTCCTCCAAGAGACTCTCACTCTCATATCTCTCCCTTCCTTTCAGGGCTGTTTATGTAGATAACCGATTTCAGGCTCAGCAGATGGGACACATTGGGCATTGATCATTAGTTCTACCTCCCTCCCATGCCCATGCTGGCTCACTGTGGTGCACAACCCCGCCCAGCCCGCTATATGCCACCTCCCGCATAAGGTCAAGTTATCGTTTAACAGGGCCACTGCTCACCAGACATCCTGGTCAGCTGCACAAGGTTTTTAATTGAATACAAAAAAAAATTATATATATATATATAATGGGACAACAACAGATTTAATTAATTTCAAAGGTAGTGGCACTACAAGGAGGAGACAAACCCCTTCCCAACACAATTGACAAGCATACCCAGTAGTACTACCATAATGCTTGGGTTATAGATCCGTTCTTACAATAAAAGGCAACAGGTGGTTACAAGCGAGTTAGAGTGGACATGTGCAAGTTCACAGGCAGCGATCGCACACGGCTTAGAAGCTGACCTGTTCTTGGGACATACACGTTTTAGTCTATGGCACTCAACATTTCACATAGCAGCACTTTCCCGGACTTGTAATAGCAACGTTATCATTCACTATTGGCCCCGCCAACATATGATATGTTAGGTAGGACCTGAATATATCGGGTTATGCATGGTGGACAATCACGTGGGTTGCCAGTTTTGGCTGAGTTTGCACGGCAGGATAACACTAATCGGAATAGACTATAAAAAATAAAAAAAAATAAAAAAAGATCGAATGAGATTAATTTCAGTCTCATAATACGAGTCAGCAAAGTTGTGCGAAAGGTGTTTTCCGCCGTGGTTTTCTGCAATGTATTGCATTATCGCCCCACAAATCAGAGGTCCTTTCTTAAACTGGATGAAGCTGAATTACCTGGGCGATCTGGAATGGCTATGCCTCCCAGCAGACATTCCCACAGCAGCGCACCTATATGCTTTAGCCCTATGTCACCTTGTTTTCCAATCATACATCAGTGTGGGTTACGATTTGCAATGCTTTGCTTCGATATACGCAAGTAAATCACACGGGTGCCACCAATATGCGGAGGGGCCAGGATCAGGCGCATAGACAAACCCACGTGCACTCACCTGGGAAGGGACCCACGCAGGTACACAGGTTAGGCACACATTTGGTGCGCGTCCTTACAGACACGTAGTAACGGGGAACAGTCGAAATGGGGAAGGGTGCATGTGACCGGACAACTCAGACATAGTATATTGAATACCAAGGAAATGCTAATTGTTGGCTCTTTCCAGATGGTGTCGGTCTGAGTAGGAGAACTCTGACCATGGTTGGCTACGTTTATCATTGTGCGGCGGGGAGAACCGATGGTGGGTCTCGCCAGTCTGAAGGGCACTGCGTCTGCGTATGCTGCCTGCTGCCCCTGACTGCTGAGACCTGTTTCTAAGCAACCCCTGCTCCTCCCTGCCGAGTAATGGGTGCTGCCCCCTCCAGGTCACTCTGCAGCCCTGGGCCTTATAAGCCTTGTCCCTTGACATCCTCTTCCTCTTTACCATACTGCTCACAGGGTGAGCATCGCCCGCCCTCCCTCTCTAATGTTTGGTTACTCTGAATTATTAAGTCACAGCTGGTAGATGAGGGCGCTGGTGAGAGTCAACCTGCCAAGGACGGCTGCGGCATCGGACCTCTACCCCTCTGGTTTTATAAGGCAGATTTGTGCCTACGGTTGAGCTGTGGCCAAAACAATCCAACCCCCTGTTTTAAATACATGAGTGGTGTTACATTTATACCCTCAATAAAGCTTGAAAAGATATTCCATGTGTCTTTGTTTATCATTGCGCGGCGTGTAGAACCGGTGGGTGGATCTCGGCAGTCATATTATATTGGTGTAATTTACATGTTTGTTATTCTGCCGTTTGACCTGCAGAATATTCGCTGTTTTTTAGAATTTCGGTTGCCACTACAAGCTGTTGTCATATGACTGCCTCCATGTGATTTGTTTATTTGTGAACATGTGTTGACAGACGTCTCCTCCTGCTCCCATTCTTATAATTTTAAGTTGATAGAAGCAGGAGGAGATGTCAGGAATGCTTTGGGGCAACTAAGGTGTGCAGTATGAGGTTCTGCAGTAGCTGAGGTGTCTATAATGTTCTGTAGCAACTGAGGTACCTCATATAAGGTTCTGCAGCAACTGAGGCATGTTCTGCAGTTCAGAAGTGTGAATTAGAAGCTTCTGCAGTGGCTGAGGTATGTGTTGTGGCAGCTGAGGTGTGCAGTATGTGGTTCTGCAGCAGTTGAGGTATGCAGTATACGGCACTGTGCTGCTGAGGTGTGCAGTATGAGGTTCTTTGGCAGCTGAGGTGGGCAGTATAAGGTTCTGCGGCACCTAAGGTGTGCAGTATAAGGTTATGGGGCAGCTGAGGTGTGCAGTATGAGGTTCTACGGCAGCTGAGGTGTGCAGTATAAAGTTCTGGGACAGCTGAGGTGTGCAGTATGGAGACTGCAGTAGGGAGAGAATAAAATGTAACTTGTAATAAACTCTAAGGTAAATATGTGAGGCTCAACAGGGAAGAAATGTGTGGAAGGATGATAGAGAATCTAACAAGATATCTTCAATGTTAGCCTGTGTTTTTAGCTTATGGATGGGGCCACACATCCCTCCCCTGATGAGCCTCACATATTGAGGCAGAAAGGCATTGGGAGGGCTAATTGGGGAGTACATAGCACCTACTTGTGTAGAATGGAAGCCACACAGGGGGCACGACAGGGTTTTCAGCAAACATATTGTATTGTACTGTGACCCATCCCCTTTGCATTGACAGCTTCATTTCTGGTTCCCCTCCATGCATTTTATTGGCTTATTTGCACATTTTTCACTCTTGTGTTCATTTCTGCACATTGACCCTTTATAATTATGCCAGGATCTATTTTACCTTACAATTTATTAAAGGTTATATTTTATTATCTTCCTCCGCAGTATGAGGTTCGGCAGCCACTCAGATGTCCATAATGTTTTACAGCAGCTGTTCTGTGTATTATGAGGTTCTGCAGCAGCTGAGCTGTGTACGATAAGGTTCTGCAGCAGCTGAGCTGTGTATTATGAGGTTCTGCAGTGACTGAGTTGTGTATTATGAATTTCTGCAGCAGCTGAAATGTGTATTATGTTGTTCTGAAGCATCTGAGGTTTGTATTATAATGCTCTGCAGCAGCAGAGGCTTTAGTGAATTCTCAAGTTCTGTGGCAACTGAGGTGTGCAGTATGAGGTTCTGCAGCAGATGGGGTGTGTATTATGAGGTTCTGA
Organism: Allobates femoralis; assembly: GCA_033576535.1. NCBI lineage: Eukaryota > Metazoa > Chordata > Amphibia > Anura > Aromobatidae > Allobates > Allobates femoralis. The sequence continues at coordinate 218,541,861 of JARQOC010000003.1, forward strand.
AGTTGGGAGGTTCTGCAGCAGCTGAGTTGTGTGGTATGAGGTTCTGTAGCAACTGAGGTGTCTAATATGAGGTTCTGCTGCACCTGAGATGAATATCAACAGGCTCCTTAGCGGCGAAGTTGTTGCGCTATGCGGCTCTGCAACAACTGAGGCATCTTAATATGAGATTCCGCACCAGTTGAGGTGTATGATACACAATGTATTGTAGGTTCATTTGCAGCACTGTCATCTGGTGTGAGCCCAGACTGATTAATAAAGGGGTTACATATGCTGAGATCTTCCGCCTGGTAGGTCAATGGTGCCCGAGAGGCAGCACCACATACTTGTATAACTGTGGCGCCCCGCAACGAGTGCGTCACAAGAGGGTATTGCAGCCGCAATATCCTCTGACTCAGCAATGATCCGGTTAACATAGAGATCCAACCCAACATGCAACACCTAGAACAGGGGACCAATCATAGGTCCTGGGGGTGGAGTGTTAGGGTAGTGTAGTAGAACACACAATAATCTAGACAGAAGGAGAATAGTCTAGAACTTGGAGAGAAGCGGGGGCTCCGCACCCCGTGCGGGCCCCTGGGCCGTCACCGGTCGGGTGTCAGCACCTGAGGCCTTAACCACCGGGATTGGGCATTATCTACACGGGTTCCCAAAAGACTCCCGTGCCCACAACTCACAGCCGGTTCACTGGTACCGAAGCTGGCAGCAGTTCACATCTGCTACGCGAACCAGAAGCGTGGAGGAGCAGCTTCAAAGGAGCACCCCACCACCAGCCAGTTTCCAGTCGTCTAACCAGCGGTGTACCCACTGAGGGACCCAAGGCTCCCCAAAACATCCAGAACGTACATCATGGATAGGGCATTGAAGCAGCCTCCCCGTACCCGACCTGGTATTCCTGGGCGACACTGGCAACTAAATAGGTAGAAAGGAGGAACACTGCGGATCTCTAAGGGACACCATCACTGCTGAGTCCACCCGGTCCACTACTCAACCACTGTATACCATGTACAGCCTGCTGGTTACAGTAAAGACCCGTTGCAGAGACTTTCTGTGTCCGTGCTTCCTTATGAACTGTCCGTCCGCACTAACAGGTAACCGCAGCTGCCGCACAACATCTTGAGCAGCTCCAGCCTCCGGGGATCACCGCTCAGCCTGTGGGGAGCGTAACATCTTGCTGCTATCCATCCCCCGGGGGCTCCGCAGCGTCGGTAGTCCTTACCGAATCTACTCATAGGTGGCGTCACGAATAAATTAAAAACCCCTTTAATCTGTTCCACCAAGACGTCTTCACTTTTGATCTGCACTACACCGGGCCCCACTACCGGCAGGCGCGGTCCACCCGTGACAAGGAGGAAGGAAGCATCGCCTGTCTAAACCGGAGTCCCGGCCACGGTGAGTCAGAAAATGGCGTCACGAACAGGATACGAGCAGGCCCGTTACCCAACGGGTATATTGTGCTTAAAATGGACTTTATTGTCTACAATTTGGACTTTGTTCGTCCCTAAAAGAACTTTCCCGCCTTTTCACCATTGGGTCAAGATGGCGCCGAAGATGGCGTTCCCGCCACAAGAAGCCGCCACGTGCAAGCCCAGGAGTGAGTCAACCCCCCTCTCATCGTGGGAGGGCTAAAGACAAAAGGCGCCAAACTCTTTGTCCGCCCTGATTGCTCGAATCAACCATGGGGGCGGACCCCAAAGACTTTTCCCACGATTGGACTACAAAAGCCCAGAGGAAATGGGAGTGTGAGACAGACTTCTTCACCAGCTCTACCAGAACGTTTACCGGTTGAACGGGTGTGGTTTCCCTCCAAGAAGAGAATGGCCAGCACAAGACTCCAAGACCTAATGCGGGAGGTCGAGGCGGAGGCCAGAGCAGCCATAGGCCAACCGGGTCCGGATCCTGCCCTTACCATAGACGGCAGCCCCGACTTCTGGCTAGAGGCTCTACAAGACCTCCGGGTGTGACTACTTGAGACAGTGGAATGGACGATTCGCAGCTGGAGCGCGACCCTAGGCAGAAGACTCCATCATGCGATGCAGCAGAGCCGACCGGGTACAGCTTCTCCAAGCCCAGACGACATCGCCAGCCTTTCAACAGCCTCACCGTCGCCCACCACCTGTCCTGCTTCGTCACCGGAGCCAATAGACTGTATCATTCCCGTGAGGACCACGGCTCGACCCGTTCCAGCGGATGGAACCGCAGCCGACCCCGTTCCAGAGCCGGAGCTTCCAATATGCTCCCACGAAGAAGCTGACATCCACCTGGTTCCACCTGCGGAACCCGCGACTAGTTTCCACACTACTGAGACTGTCGCCTGTTTCTCCCCTGAACCGGAGGCCTCCTCTGCAAATACAGAGGCCTACCTGGTGACCGGGATCGAAACACCACTTCCCGCTGCTACAGAAGAAGAGGCAGGCAGCCTGGAAGTCCTGCACAACGACCCCGAGGAGAACTTTGCAGCACAGCCACCCACCGATCCAGAGGATTCCATCCCATCGTCTTCGTCAGCCGAGCAGCCCGACGTAGTCATCGAAGGAGAGGTCGAGGAGGATGACGAGGAGACCTACAGTCCAGCTGAGGATCTCTACACCGGGTTCGCCTGGGGAGACACAAGGAACCCTTCTGCCGGGCGATCAGCTCGGGTGCACTGGTCGGGTGCCGCCGCAACAGCATCTTCTCCGGTTCCGTTAAACCGGGCTCCACTCCAGACTGCCCACCAAGCTCGAGCGATTCAACAACCAGCACGCCGTAGTGACTGTATCCACACGCCGCATCACTCCGACGAAGAGGTACGTCGTATCCGGAGAGACGAGTGGCACACTCGACTGCAAGCCAACATGCAGGCTCGTGCCGAGGCTCGCCGCCAATCTCCACTACCTGAACAATTCCGTAAAACCGGGTGGGTAAGCACATTTAACTTGTCCACCGGGTGGGGATTTGTAAGGGAGGAGGGTGTGAGTACTGAAGTGTTTGTGGGGCGCCGTGATGTGGAATCGCACCTACCGCGAGGTCATCCAAGCCGAGACTTGTATAGAGGGGACATAGTAACCTATGAGCGACATATATGCCGTGACGGGTGGTTCGCTATACGAGTCCGGAACACTGCTCTCCATAAGTGACTTAAGTTGTTTGAACTTTGCTACTAAAGAGACTTCTTCCTGTTTGCACCGTAACACCGCGACTTGGCGGCTACAGCCTGAACTTTTATTCTAAGGACAGCCGACCGCCCGCCGGGTCCGCGCAATGTGTTAACCTGTTTATTTACCCTTTTCACTTTTATGCATATAATGACCTGTCATTAATAAAAGTGTATTACCTGTTATAAAATATTAAAAAAAAAAACCCTCTGTAATGTGAGTAGTGTGACGCTTGGGGACAAGCGTATTCAACCAAGGGGGAGTGTGGCGCCCCGCAACGAGTGCGTCACAAGAGGGTATTGCAGCCGCAATATCCTCTGACTCAGCAATGATCCGGTTAACATAGAGATCCAACCCAACATGCAACACCTAGAACAGGGGACCAATCATAGGTCCTGGGGGGTGGAGTGTTAGGGTAGTGTAGTAGAACACACAATAATCTAGACAGAAGGAGAATAGTCTAGAACTTGGAGAGGAGCGGGGGCTCCGCACCCCGTGCGGGCCCCTGGGCCGTCACCGGTCGGGTGTCAGCACCTGAGGCCTTAACCACCGGGATTGGGCATTATCTACACGGGTTCCCAAAAGACTCCCGTGCCCACAACTCACAGCCGGTTCACTGGTACCGAAGCTGGCAGCAGTTCACCTCTGCTACGCGAACCAGAAGCGTGGAGGAGCAGCTTCAAAGGAGCACCCCACCACCAGCCAGTTTCCAGTCGTCTAACCAGCGGTGTACCCACTGAGGGACCCAAGGCTCCCCAAAACATCCAGAACGTACATCATGGATAGGGCATTGAAGCAGCCTCCCCGTACCCGACCTGGTATTCCTGGGCGACACTGGCAACTAAATAGGTAGAAAGGAGGAACACTGCGGATCTCTAAGGGACACCATCACTGCTGAGTCCACCCGGTCCACTACTCAATCACTGTATACCATGTACAGCCTGCTGGTTACAGTAAAGACCCGTTGCAGAGACTTTCTGTGTCCGTGCTTCCTTATGAACTGTCCGTCTGCACTAACAGGTAACCGCAGCTGCCGCACAACATCTTGAGCAGCTCCAGCCTCCGGGGATCACCGCTCAGCCTGTGGGGAGCGTAACATCTTGCTGCTATCCATCCCCCGGGGGCTCCGCAGCGTCGGTAGTCCTTACCGAATCTACTCATAGGTGGCGTCACGAATAAATTAAAAACCCCTTTAATCTGTTCCACCAAGACGTCTTCACTTTTGATCTGCACTACACCGGGCCCCACTACCGGCAGGCGCGGTCCACCCGTGACAAGGAGGAAGGAAGCATCGCCTGTCTAAACCGGAGTCCCGGCCACGGTGAGTCATAACCTGAGGACACTTTATTATGTAGAAAGCAGAGATTTTATTTTTTATTTTGTACAATCCTTTTAAACATCTGTATTTTGTCCTTTTTGCCCCTGAGTACAGGCAGAGCAGGCAGCGGCTCCATTGTACATCCTCTTCTCGTCCTGAGCATTTCAGGTAGATTCACAGAATTTGTATAGTAGGTGCGGTTCCCAACAATAGGGCTCCGCTCTCAGCCAAGAGATGACAAAACTCCCATTCTCCAGACTGATGGAAGTCCCAGCGGTGGCATCCGTTATCCTATTTATTATGTATGACATCAGCAGACCCCTTTAAGTGTAAGTTCACAGCTGGTCGACTTAATGTGGATTTGAAGTGCATATTCTTCAGTAGAAAATCAGAGACCTTTATTGTACAATACATGTGAAGGAATATTTTTTCTTTAGGATGTAAAAAAATGGCTTCTGCTCTGCGTTATTGTCCTGGGAAACTGGGTAAAAAAATCAATAGGGTGGGCACCAAAAGGCAGTTTTGCACAGGGCACCTTTCAGGCTAAGGCCAGCCCTGGCGCCCAAGAACCTTAATGGTCCTGTGGCGCCCCGCAACGAGTGCGTCACAGGAGGGTATTGCAGCCATAAATGCAGCGGCAATATTCTCCGACCCAGCAGTTATCTGGTTAACTTAGAGATCCAAACCCTGCATGCATCACTTAACATAGAGGGCCAATCCAAGGTCCTGGTGGGCGGAGTGCAAGGGTAGTGGTTAGGAGAAACACAGACCTTAGTTAGTTAGTAGTTGGTTGCTGGTCTGGGAGACTTGAACTTGGAGCAACGTAGGAGCGGGGGCTCTGCACCACCGTGCAACCCCTGGGCCGTCACCGGTCGGGTGTTAGCACCTGATGCCTGAACAACCGGGATCGGGCATCACCAAACACGGGTTCCAAAAGACCCCCGTGCCCAACTCACAGCCAGTTCACTGGTACCGAAGCTGGCAGCAGTTCACCTTTGCTACGCGAACCAGAAGCGTGGAGGAGCAGCTTCACAGGAGCACCCCACCACCCGCCAAATTCCAGTCGTCTAACCAGCGGTGTACCCACCGAGGGACCCAAGGCTCCCCAGAACATCCATAACGTACATCTTGGATAGGGATTGAAGCAGCCTCCCCGTACCCGACCTGGTATTCCTGGGCGACACTGGCAAATACTTAGATAGAATGGAGGAACACTACGGATCTCTGAGGGACACCGATCACTGCTGAGTCCACCCGGTCCACTACCCGTTAACTGTATGCCATGTACTGCCTGCTGGTTACAGTAAAGACCCGTTACAGAGACTTTCAGTGTCCGTGCTTCCTTATGATTGCATCCGTCCGCACACAAGGTAACCGCAGATGCCGCACAACATCTTAAGCAGCTCCAACCTCCGGGGATCACCGCTCAGCCTGTGGGGAGCGTTCCATCTTGCTGCTATCCATCCCCCGGAGGTCTCGCAGCGTCGGTAGGACTTACCGAACTACTCATAGGTGGCGTCACGAATAAATTAACCCCTTTAATCTGTTCCTACAAGACATCTTCGATTTTTGATCTGCACTCAACCGGGCCTCACTACCGGCAGGCGCGGCCCACCCGTGACAAGGAGGAAGGAGCTACAGCCTGTCTAAACCGGAGTCCCCGGCCACGATGAGTCAGTCCCTTTACACGCGGCCACAGGAAGGTAGAAACAGGCAGGCATCGGCCACAATTGTGCCTGTTGCCTTGAAAAGACCACGATGTGGCGGCGTGTAAATCAGGACTTTCCTTCCTTCAGGGAAGACACAGGAAGGAAAGTCCTGATTTACACGCCGCCACATCGTGGTCTTTTCAAGGCTGCAGGCACAATTGTGTCCGATGCCTGCCTGTTTCTACCGTCCTGTAGCCGCGTGTAAAGGGACCATTAGGGTGTGTGCCCATGATCAGGAATTGCGTTTTGGACCCAGCATGTTTGCGCTGCACCCAAAATGCTGCATTGTACAGTAGCAGCATAGTGTAGGGGATTTCAAGGAATACCATGTTCACTATGCCTCTGCCAACAGCAGCCTGCTGTGTGCTGCGGTGCGAGTTACCAGACTTTTGCATCTCGGCAGCATGTTAATTTTATGCTGCGGCATCAGAAGTGATAACCATCGGCTGCACGCAGGGAGAAATCCACCCTGCACCAGTCATGCAGATCATGAGTACAGAGTGGCTGCGGTCTCCTTGCATGTGTGACGCCCCTGCGACCAGGGCGGCCACAGGGTGAACTGCAGCCAGGTAGGGTAGAGACTGTTGACTAAAATACACCCACACAGGTGCACACACTGACCCTATGCCTAGGACTCTAGGTTAGGCAAGGCATAGAAGGGGTTAAGAGTAGTGTGGGTGGAGTGTAGAGCAGCACTGAACAAGTGGGTGGAGAGACCAACACTAGAAAACCCGGGAACACACAGTGGTAGTTAGTTTTTCCCAGGAGGAGAGGTTTCCTGGAGGATGCAGAATCCTAGAGGCAATATTCCTAGGAGAGAGAGCTCCACAGCCGGAGGCGAGGGAAAAGCCACAAGCCGATACACCCCACAGCTTGACAGAGGAAATGTGGGAGGACAAGGGTCCGGCAGCCGTATACACCTTAGCTGACCGGGGGAACTCTGGAGCTGAGAGACAGTGAGGACGAGGGAGCCTGGTGATCCCACAGCCATGCCTGGGACACTGGAGGCTAGGCCGCTACAGCCAGAGAGCCGGCTCTGTAGAAGTGACCCGGGGCACTCGAAGACCCTAATCACAGGACATACCGGGGTGGGGCAGGTACTCCATGACCTGCAGCCTACCTACCACCACGGTCTAGGAACACAGCCATCAGACTAGGGCTAGTGACCCTGACAGAGAGGGAATCATCACACAAAAGCCTGTGAAGGCCAGACTAAACCCATGAGTGAGGAGATAGAGAGAGGAAAGGACCTGAAAGGTTTTAGAGGGAAGCAATGCAGAGGAGCTGCCTGAGCTGCACCCAGTTACCCGGAGCAGTGCTAAAGCGTGAGAACTGTAACTTGAAAGAGCTGAAAGAACTGTAACTTGTAAACTGTTGTGAACTGCTGCTAAAGAACCTTAAGTAAAGTACCCGGTAAGCTCACCATTTCCTGGGACTGCTTCTTTCCAGCGTCACAGCAGAGCCCCACCTGAGGAGCCACAGACTGTCGTCCCTACACACTGGCTGGAGAAGCGGCAGCAACAGAAGTGTCTTGCATAGAGCACAATGCCTAACCAGGCCCCTCCACTACTACTACACCTGAGCTGTGGACCCTCAGGCCCTACCCAAGGAGGGCTTACCTTCTAAACTGCCCTAAGTCACCATCCCCAGCAGGAATACAGCAGCGCTGGTTCTACTAACCACATACCCCGGGTGGCGTCACGACAAATCCCCTGTATATAACCCCTTCCCTATTTGGACTGAGCCCAGACTACCGTGATCCCAAAGAGACAGCACCGGCCCGGCCCCAAGTACCCCACGGCCTGAGGGCGTCTCACATGCACCCTCAGGTTACTGCAGATCCTGAGGCATTGCGTCCAATACATAGTGCCTCCAAATCGTGAGCACACAGCCTAAGAGACACCTCAGACCTCTAAGGCAAAATTCTCATCTTGCATCATAGCAGAAGCTGCCCCAAGTGTTCCACATAATCTGTTCCTCTATTTTGAAAGTTTGGATATATAGGTATTTGATAGTAATAAAAGGGCTTGTCTAAGTCAATTTAAAAACTGCCCACTATCAGCAATGCAGTAATTATTATTTATGATAGCACAATTTATTCCAGGGTGGTTTACATGCCAATAATTATACTAAAATCTGTCAAAAATAAATTCTGTCACCCACTTCCGCTCTATTTAGCTCTGTGTCCTTAATTTTCCACGCTGGTCTTCTGTTTACACTGGCTGCAGCCATCACAGTCTATTTACCCCAGCAATCACTGATTGTGATGGTTTAAAGGGAACCTGTCACCTAGATTGGCCCACCTAGCCTATAACTACCTGTCCCTGCAGCTTCCTACTACTTTACTAACCATCCCGATCTGACCTTATAGTGAATTATAATAGTTGAATAAAGCACTTTATAAACTTACATGTTCCATGATTTGTGGGCATTTCTATCTGGCTGGCCGACATATGGGCAGTCTCTCCGGGTCCGCTCTCCCTGCCTCGCTGCTGCAATCACGTAAAACTTCATTCAGGAGCGAGCTCCTGATTTCGAATTCCAGCCTCCTTGTGATGCCTCCACTTCTTGTGATGACACACCGGTTCACGTCATTTCTGAATCTGCGCAGTGTGGGAAGTATTGGATGTACAGACTGGTTTCGGAATGCACACTGCGTATGCTCTGGAGCCAGCTTGTATACAAATACACCCCCCGCACTGCGTTGGTCCGTAAGTGATGCGTTGACCAATGTGTCGCTAAGCAGTGATGTCATCCTTTGAAAGCGTTGTGGATACTATGGCAACTCCTTCTGGTTGAGCTCAGTTACTGGACACTATCCCCACCGAATGAATGAAGCGGCCGGGGATAGCATCCAGTAACTTACTCAACCTGAAGGCATTGCCATAGTTTCTGCAACGCTTTCAAAGGGTGATGTCACCGCTAACAGCACAGAATGACATCTGAGCACAGCTGTGAGAAGCACTCGCTTTATGTCTGAGCTCCAATGTCATTCTGTGCCTGCTCACTGCCAGCAGACAGTGTTTGATGGCAGAGAGAAGTAGCAGAGCTGAAGACCTGGATTACATTGAATTTTTATTTTTCTTCTAATAAAGATGGAGTCCTAAATGTTTTATTTCTAATAAAGAAAAATTCTGTGTTTTTTTTTGTTTACTAGAAATTCATGGTGGCCATGTCTAATTTGGCGTGACATCATGAATTTCTGGCTTAATAGCAGCTGACAATACAAAGCTGGTATTAACCGCATTGTTACCCAACATGCCACCACCACCAGGGCCGCTGGATAAGTCGAGTAAAGCATCTGGAAATGGTGCTACAATGAATGTTGTACCACCACGTCTAATGTTTTATTTTGTTGCCCACAATAAAATTTTAAATTTACTATTTTAGGAAACTTCTTTGGATACATCCGTGGATCCGGGTGAAAATGTGGCTTGGATGGAAGCTGGTGGATTTCAGAGTGCATGATTATGTTCCTAAAGCATTCCACCAGGTAAAGTATTGAACATAATGTGCAAACCGTTTTTTTTTTGTTTTCTCACTATGGGGACTATGAGGTATTTGAAGTCAGGCAACAGCTCAAGAAGCTCCAGGAACCTCATCCAAGGGTTGTCGGTGTAGAGAATAGGATGGTCAGAGGCGTGTAAGTATTTTGATGATAATTACCACAAAATGTTTGTATTTTTTTGCTTATCTCATTTTTTAAATTCTATTTTTTTAGGTTTCCAAAAGAAGGGCCAACCAGGAAGATGAGGACCTTTTAATATATGGTGACCTCCTCATTGACCTGGTAAAAAGAAGACCCACTTTTTGGAACCATACTGACCACCATTTGAACTATTACACCAAACGACTCTGGGATGAGGTGTGCAATGCGCTGCTCAATGGATGGAGGAGGCTAAATGAAGCAGGCCAGAGTCAGTACCGTAAGTATTTTTACTTCTCCCTGTCCTATTGATGGTTTTTAACTCGTGTATTTACCATCTTTTTACACCAGAATGGATAGCCCTTGATGTGTCACATGACCCTCTTCCCATTGAAAAACAAAGTTGGATCCAAAATGGCTGACTTCAAAATGGCCACCATGGGCACCACCCATCTGGAAAAGTTTTCCCCCTCCCATATACTAATGTTCCACAAACAGGAAGATGATATCACCAACCATTCCCATTTTATTTAGGTGCATATAGCTACACTGGTATATAGAGATGCGCCTTAGTGTACCATTACAATGTGTCTCTGAAAATAAAGAATGTCATTTATATTTGCAAGCATAGGAATTTCCCATATACACCTAAAGATGTTGCATGTCTTGCAAGAGGTCGTGAATTTGAATCATTGGGAAACTACAAGAAAATAAATTATTAATGCATGAATATACAAAGCACAGACAGAGCGTGGCACCTCCCTCAAAGTCCGAGTCGGAATCGAATGATCACAGTAGTGTTTGGGCTACACGGCTAGGCATGGAAACATTGCTGTGCTGGCTGTGAGAGATATTGCAGACTAAAAGTTCTGTAGATACAGAGTTGAAGGTGGGACAGAACCCTTAACTCCTAGGACAGTGGAACATCTACCCCATTTGGGATGTAGGAATAACCCTTTAAGCAGGAGGAAATATCAGTCTGAATGCCGTAGTATAGGTCTAAGGAACTGAGTAAGCATCATGGTCATATAGGATTATCTGGACCTTTCAAACTACAATTTCTTGACAGCTTAAACAAACTGGAGTGTTTCCTGTAGTTCATAAAAAAGTAGAGACTGAGACAGACATCTAGATCTGACAAGTCAGCTCTCATAACTGCCAAGATATGTATTTCTTTACTGTAATTTTCTTTACCAAGATGTTGGTTTATCTGAGCTGAGACCACATTCAAAGAAGATATTTCATTTTTATGTACTATATACATATAATTTACACTGACAAGTCATGTATTGCTGATTTTGCAAAGCCACGTTATCTGGCAAGAGGTATTTATTGCATACAGTCTTCCCTCAATCATAGAACTAATTTCAGTAAATCCTAAATAAGCAACCTCAAAAGGTCTGTGTGTCCAATATAGGACTTCATCTAAAATAATTCTAATAACGTATTTCCATTCATCAACCTTCATTAATTATAAATGAAAACTCGGTAACATATTTAGAATCAATCATTCAAAATGCTCCCATTACTGTTTCCATTGATGGATTTGCAATGATCAAATACAATAATATACCACTGTAAAAGTAAAACTAGGTATTATTGATATACTGTATGTATATGTGTATAAGGTCTTTGTTTATTGTGTTATAAACTGTGCACTGTACATTGTCTATACCAAGGGTCTCAAACATGCGGCCCGAGGGCCACATGCGGCCCCTGGGCTTCACTATGCAGCCCGCGGCACCTTGGACAACTAATGATGCATCGCCCCAGTGCAGGGGCCACTTCAGTCTCCGCTGTGTGATGACTTTCATCCGCGGCACTAAGAAGCTCTGCCACTCAGCAAGATCAATGCAAGCTGCAGCCAATGAGAGGACCACAGCTGATGGCAATATATGACGTCACATGAGGGCCTCTGGCTGGAAGACTGCATTGATCTTGCTGAGCAACAGAGCTTGTCTGAGTGGCAGCTGGAGGAAGTCATGGCACAGCGGAGGCCAGAAGTCTGCACAGCGGGGACCGCGGCGACCCCCTGCACTGGAGCGATGCATCATTAAAGTGAGATAAAAGTGTGTGTGAGGGTGATTTTGTGAGGGTGTGAGTATGTGTGTATAAGAAGTGTGAGTTTCAGTGTGTGTATATGTGTGTGTGTGAGAGTATGTGTGTGTGTGTGTGTGTGTGGGTTTATGTGAAGGGTGTGTGTGAGTGTGTAAAAAGAAGGTGAAACAGGATTGGGGGCATCACTATAATAGTAGATCAGGATGGGGACATACCTAGAAAAGGGGATCAGGATGGGTGACTTCAGTAGAAAAAGGGATCAGGATGGGGGTCATCACTACTAAGGGGATCAGGATGGGGGACATCACTACTAAGGGGATTGAGATGGGGGACATCACTACTCAAGGGGATCTGATGGGGGACATTACTAGAAAAGGGGATCGGGATGGGGATATCACTAGAAAAGGAGATCAGGATAGGGACATCACTAGACAAGGAGATCAGAAGGGGACATGACTACAAAAGGGGATCAGGATGGGTGACATCAGTAGAAAAGGGGATCAGGATGGGGGACATTACTAGAAAAAGGGATCAGGATGGGGGTCATCACTAGAAAAAGGGCATCAGGATGGGGGACATCACTAGAAAAGGCATCAGGATGGGGACATCACTAGAAAATGGGCATCAGGATGGGGGACATCACTAGAAAAGGGCATCAGGATGGGGGACATCACTAGAAAAGGGCATCAGGATGGGGGACATCACTAGAAAAGGGCATCAGGATGGGGGACATCACTAGAAAAGGGCATCAGGATGGGGACATCACTAGAAAAGGGCATCAGGATGGGGGACATCACTAGAAAGGGGATCAGGATGGGGATATCACTAGAAAAGGACATTACTACAGGATGGGGACATTACTACAAGAAGGGGATCAGGATTTGTACTTTACTACAATGAGCAAAAAATTCTGGTATTACTAAAAATATCACTAATGGTACCTTTACACACAGAGATATATTGCTTGCAATTCACTGGTTGAAGTGAAATCATGGACACATTGTTACATTTTGTTACTGTGTACAAATACAACAATGTGTCCATGATTTCACTGCAACCAGTGAATTGCAAGTAATATATCTCTGTGTGTAATGGTACCTTTAGTCCTACAAGGGATGCGGCCCCCCGCTATAAATGTTTTTCTATGTGCGGGCCCACCAACCCAGCCGAGTTTGAGACCCCTGGTCTATACGATGGCAGTATGTAAAGTGAAAACAAACTTTCCTCCATGCCAGAAATGCAGAACCCACCGCCTGGGGGTGTACACGTGATGCCATTTTATGCGGTCTACACCCATCAGGGCATGCATGTGTGTCTTTAATGGAGTCTTTCAGCACAAAATGAGAGTTCAATCTAAGTTCAGACACTCTTCCCACCTACTTGTATTCTACCTGTTTTCACCCTCCTCTCATTTCAATGAAGCCAGGGCTGTCAATTAAAGAAGATAATGGTAGAGCCAGATGAAAAAGAAGTAGGTGGGAAGCTGCAGTGAACCATTTGGCTATTCCAAAGCTGCACCAAGTGCCTGTATTTCATTTGAAGTCATTTTCTGCTTTCAGACTCCCTTTAATGCAGGGGTCTCAAACTCGGCTGGGTTGGTGGGCCGCACATAGAAAAACATTTATAGCGGGGGGCCGCATCCCTTGTAGGACTAAAGGTACCATTACACACAGAGATATATTACTTGCAATTCACTAGTTGCAGTGAAATCATGGACACATTGTTGTATTTGAACACAGTAACAAAATGTAACAATGTGTCCATGATTTCACTTCAACCAGTGAATTGCAAGCAATATATCTCTGTGTGTAAAGGTACCATTAGTGATATTTTTAGTAATACCAGAATTTTTTGCTCATTGTAGTAAAGTACAAATCCTGATCCCCTTCTTGTAGTAATGTCCCCATCCTGTAGTAATGTCCTTTTCTAGTGATGTCCCCCATCCTGATGCCCTTTTCTAGTGATGTCCCCCATCCTGATCCCCTTTTCTAGTGATGTCCCCCATCCTGATGCCCTTTTCTAGTGATGTCCCCCATCCTGATGCCCTTTTCTAGTGATGTCCCCCATCCTGATGCCCTTTTCTAGTGATGTCCCCATCCTGATGCCCTTTTTCTAGTGATGTCCCCCATCCTGATGCCCTTTTTCTAGTGATGACCCCCATCCTGATCCCTTTTTCTAGTAATGTCCCCCATCCTGATCCCCTTTTCTACTGACGTCACCCATCCTGATCCCCTTTTGTAGTCATGTCCCCTTCCTGATCTCCTTGTCTAGTGATGTCCCCTATCCTGATCTCCTTTTCTAGTGATATCCCCCATCCCGATCCCCTTTTCTAGTAATGTCCCACATCAGATCCCCTTGAGTAGTGATGTCCCCCATCTCAATCCCCCTTAGTAGTGATGTCCCCCATCCTGATCCCCTTTAGTAGTGATGACCCCCATCCTGATCCCTTTTTCTACTGAAGTCACCCATCCTGATCCCCTTTTCTAGGTATGTCCCCCATCCTGATCTACTATTATAGTGATGCCCCCAATCCTGTTTCACCTTCTTTTTACACACTCACACACCCTTGCACATAAACCCACACACACACACACACACACACACATACTCTCTCACACACACACATATACACACACTGAAACTCACACTTCTTATACACACATACTCACACCCTCACAAAATCACCCTCACACACACTCTTATCTCACTTTAATGATGCATCGCTCCAGTGCAGGGGGCCGCCGCGGTCCCCGCTATGCAGACTTCTGGCCTCCGCTGTGCCATGACTTCCTCCAGCCGCCACTCAGACAAGCTCTGTTGCTCAGCAAGATCAATGCAGTCTTCCAGCCAGAGGCCCTCATGTGACGTCATATATTGCCATCAGCTGTGGTCCTCTCATTGGCTGGCAGCTTGCATTGATCTTGCTGAGTGGCAGAGCTTCTTAGTGCCGCGGATGAAAGTCATCACACAGCGGAGACTGAAGTGGCCCCCTGCACTGGGGCGATGCATCATTAAGTTGTCCAAGGTGCCGCGGCCGCATAGTGAAGCCCCAGGGGCCGCATGTGGCCCTCGGGCCGCATGTTTGAGACCCTTGCTTTAATGGTTCAGAATAAAAAATTTGTCAGAAGAGAGCCACATCCTTGTGATCTTGATATTGTACTGCAGTCACCTGACGCTGCTAACTAGTCTCTTCGACCCTGGAGTACAGGGAACCCCAGTGTGGATGTACTTATAGCTTAAGTACTTACAGTAGTTAGCTTATATTTTCGGGAAAAACCTTTCATCTCCTATTGTCACAATGGTCTCTCGTACTTTGGAGACTTGTGACAGTTTTGGAACCTGTGTCTCACTCCTGTTTTGGGACTTCACATTAAACGTTTTTCTTTCTTTGGCAATTGAGGAGTTAATGTCAGCTTCTGTTGCTAGCAAGCTAGCTAGTTCTTGTCCAAGTATTGTTACTTGTGATCACTCCCATCCTTTATATGGTCACATGGTTCCAGCATCCTTTGCTAGTGGATAAACTTATTACTGGCCAATCTTCCTGAGGTGAAGGAGGTGCTCTGGAGAACTGACTACTGCCAAGCCATCCGATGCCACGGAGCGTGGCAGCAGGCGTGAAGTTGTTTGTTGTTCCCCTGTCTGTCTCCCCTTCCCTCTTTTTTTATTATTGCAGTCATTGGGACTAGGGCTCCCTCTGGCCATTTCCCTATTAAGGGCTACATCAGGACCAGCAAAGGACTAGGTATCCTGCTCGGCAACGGGTTGAAAGAACCTGAATATAGACAGTAGGGAGATCAGGTCACAGCTGCAGCTGAGTGCAGGAGGTCACCTCTTCCCCATTCCCTATGAGCAGGGCCCTCCACTGTATTAAGTCTCTTATGGGCGTCTCCCAGTCCTTGTTGGACACTCTCTTAAGGCCACTTCACACACACACACACAGATATCTGAGTCCAAAATCTGAACAGATCTCTGGTTGCAGTGAAATCATGGATACATTGCTCCATGTTGTACACAGCCACAAAATAGAACAATATATCCATGATTTCACTGCAACCAGAGATCTGTTCAGATATTGGACTCAGATATCTGTGTGTGTGAAGTGGCCTTGAGTCCAGCAGGACACCTATCCATAAGGAACTGTTGGAAATATGAGACAGCCAGAAGTAGCAGAGCATTATGCTTGGCTCTCTCAGACATTCCCATAGGCAATGGAGATGCACTTTCCATTCAAATCAGGGCCTTGCAGGATCTAAAGCCTAGTTTTTGGACCTTTAGCAATCAGAAAGGTATATCCTTCTCTAAGGATAGGTGGATTTAGGGAATAAGCCTATAACCACTTTCTGCATTTAGAGATACCTTGTGTCATGCTGACGTAGGTGGGAATCACTGGTGGACACACATGAAAGAGGGTCCCTGTACAAGAATAGTGACTGGGCCCTTTGCAGCCCAATATATCATCATTTAATATAATTTTTCCTACTTCAGGAGGTAGAAATGGACCCCCTTAACTCTTGGGCCCTTGTGCAGCTGCACAGGCTGCAACAATGATATGTCCTCACCTGGTGGGAATGAGGAAAATGCACTGCTGAGGAAGAGGAAAAGAAGAGTTTCATACTCACTGGATAGTGAGAGAATATGAAGCTATCAATTAGGCTGGCTTCACACTGCAGTTTTTCACTGATCAGTGACCATCAGAGTTTGTGTGCCAAAACCAGGAGTGTCTCCAAAACTCCGAACAGGTGTCAATCTTTCAATATAGTTTTTCTCTGCAAGTTCCTTTCCTGGTTCCTCTCATGGTTTTGGCACCCAAACACTGATGGACACTGATCGGTGAAAAAACTGTGGTGTGAAGCCAGCCTTAGATATATGTTCAGCTCAAGGGGACAGGATGGAGTATAATGCAGGAGGCAGGGGCACCGTGACATTTTAAAGGGGTGGTCTGGCAAAAATAAGTTATGTTCTATCCATAGGATAGGCACACCTTATTGATCAGTGGGCATCCACTTTAGCAAACACTAATCAGCAGTTATTTTGGGGGAGTTCACAGCATAAAGTCATAAGTCACCTACTATAAGTACTCCAAGGAAGGAGAATGGGTGAACCAGCATGAGAGTCATCACACGCAATGATAAAAAAATGCCGTTCAGAGACTTCTGATGTTGTATTTCATGGCTATTTAGCCGAATGCTGAATGTTGTTTGTTTTAACTAAATTAATTAATAAATAAAACCTTCAATCATAAGCTTCACTTATAGTCTAAGCACATTTCATTAAGAAAGGTTAGGGGGTTACATTCCTCTGGGAATACTTCAAATTTCACCCAGGATCATATGAGGCTTTGAAAAGAACAAGATTACAAGTCAAGGAGGCTTTGTCAGGGGTGAGCTCAGGCACTAGAGGAAGAATGTCGCCGCCAAGTGAGGGTATTACTGTTATACAAGGACACACAGAAGTCTAATTAGTGTCTGGGATTCACTGAGTCCCACTCTTCTGGTTTCCTGAAGGCTTCCCATAGTTCTTCATAATGGTGCTTTATTTAGTATTTTTCATTAAAGAGCAATAGCCTGTAAAAGAAAGAAAAAAAAAAGTCAGTGAAAATAAATTATTAAAAGGGAACCTGTCAAGCTATCACTATATGTGCCTGCAGCTTCCTAGTACATTCTTAAGCATCCCTGTCTGGCTAAAAGTGTAGTTTAAGGCTCCATTCACACTGTGCATTTTTGGTCTGTTTTTGCGCATCAGTTTTTGTAGCCAAAACCAGGAGTGGAACAATTAGAGGAATTGTATAATAGAAAGAAAGGCACCATTTCTGTATTTATCACCCATTACTGGTTTTGACTACAAAACCTGATGCGCAAAAACACACAGTGTGAATGGAGCCTAATAATTGAAAAATAAGCATTTTATAATTAACATGGGAAAATGTAAGTTAGGTAACTTCTAGACTGTGTGGGTGTTCTCTCTGTGTCTCATGCAGCCTTCCATCGATGGTTATTACGCCCGGATGCTGCCTCCTTCTTTGTTGATACTAAAATGGATGGGTTGCTTACAGGTATGATGCGCTTGCAGCATCCATTTCTGGTCCTGTGCATTGTAATTGCCAGCTTCAGAATGCCCAGTGCCCATGCTCTGAAGATACACCCAATACTCCCCCCCACCAAAATGCATAGGACCAGAAATAGATGTGTGCGGCCCATTATACCTGGAAGCATTTTAGTATGTACAAAGAAGGGAGCAGCTCTTGTACATTAGGTTATTATGTCTACCGGGGCGTGATAACCACGGATGGAATCAAAGCAAACTGAGAAGATAGATACATATTGTTCCCGATCTTCTTGATTCTGTGAGTCCTTGGAAATCGAACAGCGCTCAGATGTCAAAGATTTTGACTACTGCCAGAAATATATTTGAGATAGACAGCAACAAACAAGAAGTGGTAAAGGACTTCAACCTCATCGGATCATTGATCACTCAAGACACAGCAACGAAACCAGATGTCAATAGGAGAATAGCTTTGGGAAAATTAACAATGAAGTCACTGGACAAAATCTTCAAATCAAGGAAGATTTCACTCGCACTGAAGAAGCGGCTCGTACATAGTCTAGTCTTTTCTGTAGTAAGATATGGAATCAAACATGGACGATAAAGAAACAAGACAGAAGAAAAATCAACGCTTTCGAAATGTGGTGCTGGAGAAGGATGTTATCAATGCATGGATGGCAAGAAGAATAAACAAATCCATTTTGGAACAAATAAAGCCAGAAATGTCATTTGAAGCAAGGATCACCAAATTACAATTGCCTACTCTGGACACACCATACGAAAAAAAAAAAAAAAAACAAAAACACTAGAGAAGAACACTATGGTAGAAATAATAGAAGATATAAGGTGAAGATGAAGACCAGTAACCCAATGGCTTGAAACCGGCAAGATAATGGTGGAGAAAACCCTGTCGGATCTACCTAGGCTCAAGCAAGATCGATCTTCCTACAGAGCGATCATCCATCAAGTCGCCATGGCTCAAGCTTGAGCTGAAGGCCGATAAATAAATTAATTGTAGGCTCTAGAAAAAAAATACAGCAGTGAGTGTTATTGTACTCAGTGGGAATCTCAAAGTCTTCTGATGAGGCCCCAGATTACAATGGTATGCTGTATGTAAACATGTATTCCACTTGTCCCTAGGACCACAACTCAATGGCAAGATGCTCATGGCCACCCATGCTTCTCACACAAAACTGCTGCCCAACTTTATTCTTTTCGTAAAAGGAAATGGTGCTTCATTATATTAATAAACCCTAAAGTTCTGTATCACTCCTTGGACAGATAGAATTGCCTTTGTTACCATGGAAAGCTTACATCTTGTTATAATTGTAATCCAATTAGTTGTCACCCAGCTTTCCGATAATTACTCAAATGCAAAAGGAATATGATTCTTCAGAAAGCTAGTGCTCAAGATCTCATCTCTTAGCAGGGGGTAAGCCAGCTATACCTGACAAGTCACTGTTGGAGAAGTCTTTGAGCCCTCGCTTGTATTTTTTTTTTTTTCATCTCCCTGACGTCTGTGAAATGAATGGGGAGTGGGAGGGGTAAGGCTTTGGTAAAATCACAACTATGAGCTGCTGAGAGACAGGAGAGAGGATGGAAGAGTTTACTGCACAGCATGTGCTGATAGAGCAGCACATAGGGTCCCTATAAGAGGAGGGGACAAGGGACCTCTCCTTGACTGTGGCCACTCAAGCCTCTGCTGGAGTTGGGTTGAAGGATGGGGCACAAAAGGGGCTGCAATACAGATGCATTTAGCTCCAAGGCTCTTAGAGCTGTAGAAATGACTTTGACACGTGAGATCACTATATAATCACTGCATTGATAAGAAACCTACAGGATGGCATGGACTGAAAACACCTTCTCTATACTATGAGCCAAGCTCTGAGAGGACCATGTTTAAAGTTGATGGTCATATTATCCCTAGGCCTGTCAGTAAGAGCTTAGATGACCTGGACTCTGTCCAAAGCATCTTGTTCCACAGGTAAGTCAGATAATGACAATTTTTATTTTTTTTAGAATTATTAAAAGAGCCTGCAAGTAAGAGAAGATAAATCTAGGGTATATGTAGACATAAATAAATGTGATCCGGTTCAGTTATGTTATTTTTTTAATTATGATTATTTATGACAATATAGTATACTGTATGTGATCAGAAGGTAATTCTGTCATGCACAAAAGTAAATTGAAGGTGTTAGATCTTATTAAGCTAGCGATGGGCATTCATTTACGGTACATGCTGTACAGTTTTGGTACTGGCTGAACATCTTCTATGAATATCAACCTGTTTTATGAACATGACCAGTATTAGCATCAATTGAGACTAGAGAGTTGACAACCTGCCAAGTCTCCTAAGCATCACTTATACATGTTCAATTAGCTAGAAGTGCTAGGCAGTCTTATATCCAACATATTAGATCTCACCATTATATTCCTCATAGGGAAAAATGTTCGCCTGTCACTGCTACATTGTATTACAATGTCAGTTATACACGGTGAACATATCGAATGATCAAGGCTGAATGTGAAGTGGAACTTGGCTTTACTTTTATGACACCTTCCATAATGACCTTCCAAAGATGTTCAGTCAATTACCAATCCAATTTTACTAACCTGAAAATAACATAAAATAAATAAAATAATAACAAAAACAGCACATGAAAGATCTACAGCTAAAATGGGGCAGATTGAGTATTTTACTGAACATAGGGTAGGTACGTCACCATTCATACTTCATATTGGGAGCAAATCAATGACATACATAACGATTTCTCCAGATATGAAAATCTGCCGCATGTCCTAAAAGGTTTCTGTTATTAAATTGCATGTAATAGATTTTTAATTTTAATCTGCAATACTCTTACCATTTGGCAACTAAATGCATGATCACACCGCGTTATTTCACATGGATTTTTGTGGGTGAAAAATACACGTAAAGAAAAACAATTGTGATTAGCGAGTAGTAAGATATTAGAGTTCGGCTAGCTCTAATGGAATACTTCGAAATGTTTCAGTATTCGGATCCGAGTGAGCTCCCCATTGACTTCGTTAATCGTAATGAGCACCGAAAAAGTTCAAACTATTCTGTGAGAGCTCTCCGAACCCAAAGATCTTACTACCCTCTCATCACTAAAAAACAACCTTCAAAATAACTACAAAAAAAAAAAAAAAAAAAAAACATGCATTAAGTATTGACGGTTTTCTTTCTTCACCAGACAAATTAAGAGAGGGTTATTTACAAACCGTATTTCAAGTGATTTTTTTATGTGGATTTTGGTGAAAAAAATACTCCAAAATTAACATTAAAAATAGGTCTAACTAAGGGCAGCTTCATACAAGCATATATAAAAAAACGAAAGAGACTCATCCAGAAAACTCAAAACGATTTTTTTTTCTTAATTGTCATCCATGTGCAATATGTTATTTGACAGCAGCAAAAATAGTTTAGAAGACCATTTATAATTTCCTGTTACAGAATTGCAATGTATGCATAAAAAAAAAAAAAAAAAACGCATGGCATTTGATTTTTTTTGCGCAGTCTAGACATCTAAATGGGAGACTCATCAAGAAACTACTGCATGTTGCTATTTTATTTCCTAACACATTTGTTCACCGAATAAAATTACTCATCTGTACTGCCACATTAGTCTGAGTGCTGTCCAATTTTTTACGGACAGCACTGATGCCGAAAATATGATCGTGTGAATGAACGCTAAACGAAATTTTTCACATCCAAAGAAAGCTATTTGCCTGAATATTTAATGGTGATCTACAGGACAATAACATTTAAAGTACCACTCCAGAGTTTGTTTTTTAGCGCTGAAGTGGTGTTATACATCTAAGTTTCCTGACCCAGATCTTATTCTCACTCTTTGGCGGTTTCAACTTTTAAGTGTCGCTACTGTCCCGCGGCGCCATCTTATGGCCGTAACTTCTGACTGGCTGGAAACCAGAAGTTACATCACCAGCACTCAATGTAAACCTATGAGAGCCAGAATGCGGCCGTCAGACTTACATTTTGTGACCTCCGCTATGCTCATCTGTTTTTTTCAGACAGTAAATGTAACATGAACTGGTCTTTATAGTACTCACCACTGCAGTTATCTGGTCTGTGACCATTGCACTTTACAAGTACAAGATGCCAGCTTCCAATCACTAGCAACCTCCTTTCCTTTGGAAAAAGTGAACCCTGGTCATCCTGCACACAGAATGAGGTTCCTATAGGACGCCATCCACACGTGTCATGCTACGTGGGTCCAGCCTATTACTTAATGCCCTTACTATTCGATTAGGGGGCTGTTGGCACTATATCAATGCATTCCAACAGGAATGGACGTCCTATACGAATCATCTGCAGCCTGCATTATAGAAAAAAGTGCAAGAAAAAAACAATATAAAACATGAAAATGTTTTGCTTGGTACTTTGGACCAAAACATGCAAGGTCATGATCCACTTCAATGATCCTAACACTCACGAGTCCCTAGCCACTAAATTCATGATTAATAAAAACAAAAAAATACCCAAGTAAAAAAAAAACAAAAAAAAAAACTCACCACTGTTGTTGTCTGGTCTTTGGCCATTGCACTTCAGCAAGGTGCAGCAGGCTTTCATTAAATAGGAAAGGCATAACAAGTGCAAGATGGCAGCTTATAATCACTAACAACCTCAGTACTATTACATGAATTGAAGTATTCAGGTTATCTATAAACAGAGAGATGGTAAGGGAATACTTATCTAACATAAATGAATTCAAGTCTCCAGGTTCAGATGAATTACACCCCAGGGTACTGAAGGAGGTAGCACTGGTTATTTTTGAACCACTTTCCATAATCTTTGAAAATTCTTAGACAACAGGTGAAGACCCAGAGGACTGAAGAAGAGCAAATGTTGTCCCCATGTTTAAAAAGGGGGAAGTAGGTAGACCCAGGAAACTATAGGCCTGTGAGCCTGACATCTATACCAGGAAAGATTATTTAACAAATTATTAAGTCAGATCAGCTGTTTCTCTCCGCTGACACCGGCGGGAGATCAGCTGTGTCGGGAGGAGGAGATCTCCACCGCTGATCTCCTCCTCCCGGCCGCCCCCAGAGACAACTGATTGGCTGCCCGGGCACCATACTTATGTGAACGCATGCGGAGATTCTCTGCTGCGTTCACATAAGTATGTGCTGCGTTACACTGCGTTTGCATGCCCTCCGCATGCAGACACAAACGCAAGTGTGAAGGCAGCCTTAGTCTGTCATGACTTATTAGTTATGGTGGCTCTGGCTAATCATTTCATTCTCATCCAGGAACTTGTATACATGTTCTAGCTGTTTAAATCTCCGGCGCTGACACCGAATAGGGTGATATCTCCTGCACTGATAAGAAACAACTGATCGCTGCTTCAAATCTCCCGCGCCGACATCACCTATTCGGTGTCAGCGCGGGAGATTTAAACAGCTGTCAGATCAGCTGTTTCTCCCCGCTAACACCGGCGGGAGATCAGCTGGGGTTCTGCATGATCTCCCGGTGGCCGCCGCTGATCACCGGCGGCCACCAGGAGAGATTTCAATGAGATCCACTGCGTTCTCCTGCATTTTCATATGGAGGACACTGCGGATCCATTGAGATCCATGCATTTTTTGTGCGCTTGCAGGCACTTGTGGATAAAACAAGCGCCCTCGAACGCACTAAAAATGCTGCATGCTGCGTTTGGAGTGCCGTCGGAGGGCGCATATATTATGCGCATCCGTACGCAAATGCGGCCAAACACAGCTATACGCAGGCACATGCGTTCCCATGCTAAACATAGGAACGCATGTGCGCAAGAGTTTGGCTGCGTTTGGTGCGCTGCGCTCCAAATGCAAGTGTGAAGGCACCCTAACTTAACTACCTTCTATGAAAGAATCACTGACTGAGTGGATCAGGAAACCACAGTTAATATAGTATATATCTTGACTTCAGTAAAACATTTGACAAAGTATCTCATACCATACGTATTGAAAAAATGACCAAGATTGGAATGGACAAGGCAACTGCTAGATGGTTTCATAACTGGCTTAGTGATCAGACCCAAAAAGAGTGGTCATAAATGGCTGCATATCCAGTTGGAAGAATTTCTCAAGTGGGGTAGAACAGGGATCTATCCTGAGCCCTGTGTTGTTCCACGACTATCAATGATTATCAATGATTTGAATGAAGAAATTGAGGGTAAACTCGAAGTTTGCTTAAGACACAAATCTAGAGGGATAGCGAATACTAGAGAAGACAGTGAGAGGATTCTAAAAGATCTAAACAAACTGGAACAGTGGACAGCAATTAACAGAATGGTTTATAACAGGGAGAAATGCAAAGAGCATACACAGGATGGGAGGAATAGAGCTAAGCAACAGCAAATGTGAAAAAGACTTGGGTATACTAAGAGATCGCAGACTGACCATGAGTCAGCAGTGCGATGCAGCAGGAAAAAAAAAGCATTACTTGTAGGACTAAGGCTACCTTCACATTACGATTTGAGGGAGCCGATGCTGTCTGATATAAATCGGACAGCATCGGCTCCCTTCTGATGCCTGGAATCGGGTGCCAAATAGGCACCCGATTCCGGCATAAAATCGTTGCCGGGCTGAAAAAAAAAAAAAAAAAAAAAAAAAAGTTTATTCTCACCTCCCCTCGAGCCCCCGCCATCTTCCGCCATCTTCCTCTCGGTTCCCGGTGGCTCCCGCAGGCTGCCGGTGTCAGCAGAGCGCTTCCTCTGCTGTACACAGGACCTGCGGTGATGTCAGTCACGTGACCGCAGGTTCACCATGGTAACCCGCGGTCACATGACTGACATCACCGCAGGTCCTATAAGGCAGAGGAAGCCCTCTGCTGACACCGGCAGCCTGTGAGAGCCACCGGGAACCGAGAGGAAGATGGCGGAAGACGGCGGGGGCTCGAGGGGAGGTGAGAATAAACTTTTTTTTTTTTTTAACCCTTATGCTCCTAGTTAGGAGCAGTTTTACTATACTGAGCATGCTCAGTACAGTAAAACGGGGTCCGAGGAGACATCAGATGTTTCCTCGGACCCTTCTCCATAGGGCCCCATGTTATAGGGATCGGACCTAATCGGATATGCACTAAATGCCATCCGATTTGGTCCGATTCGATTGTCAGATTTTATTTTCGGTGCAAATATCGGAGCAAGCTCCGATTTTTCCACCGAAAATAAAAATCGGACAGAATCGGATCGGACCAAATCGGATGGCATTTAGTGCACATCCGATTGGGTCCGATGCCCATAGGGATGCATGGGGCCCAAATTCGGATCCGATGCTGTCCGATTTTCATCGGACAGCATCGGATCTGAAAAATCGTTGTGAAAGCAGCCTCAGTGACATTTTTAGTACTACCAGATTTTTTTGCTCAATGTAGTAATGTCCAAGTCCTAACTCCTTTCTTGTAGTAATGTCCCCATCTTGGTCCCTTTCTTGTTGTAATGTCCCATACTGGTCCCCCTCTTGTACCAATATCCCCAACCTGGTCCCCTTTTGCAGTAATGTGCCCCATGCTGGTCCCCATAGTGTAGTAATGTCCCCCATCCTGGCCCCCATAGTGTAGTAATGTCCCCCATCCTGGCCCCCATAGTGTAGTAATGTCCCCCATGCTGGCCCCCATAGTGTAGTAATGTCCCCATGCTGGACCCCTTTTTTAGTGATGTCCCCAACCTGGTCTGCCTTCTTTACACACACACACACACACACACACACACACACACACACACACACACTCACACTAACACTCACGTGGAACAAAGGGGGGGGGGGGAAGCACAACCGATGAGCGGTACCTGGTGGTCTAGTGGGGGCGTCAATAACAGATGTGGGGGTTCGCATCTCACCGTTGCAGGTTGTGCAACCCTGCACAACCTCGGCGTATCGCAGTGGATGGCTCCGGACTTCAGCGGTCGGGGTTTCCTCCACAAGCAGCTCCTTTTTCCGGTCAGTTGACTCGAGCAAGCCGAACGTCACCTGACCCTGTGAAATTCTTGGCTACGTCACCGCAAGTCCTTTGGATTCTGTTAGAGGTGACTCTGGTTCACAGCTGCTCCTGCTGCAACCCCCGGATGGGGATATATTTGTACAGAATTGTGTGATCATAACAGAAGCGCTAGAGCACACGAGGCATACGTTTAATTCCCTTTAATGCACCACAACACGTTTCCACGGCAGTCCGCCGTCTTTATCAGGTGGATTTATGTGATGAAGACGGCGGACCGCCGTGGAAATGCGTTGTTGTATATTAAAGGTTATTAAAAGTGTGCCTCCTGTGCTCTAGCGCTTCTGTTATAATCACACAACTCTGTACAAATATATCCCCATTCAAGGGTTGCAGCAGGAGCATGCACTGGATAGCATGCACTGGACCGCCACCAGCATGGTCAATTGTCCATGGTGTTGGGGGCCGCACAGGGAAGTGACTCACCGTAGCCAGGGTGTGCACGTCTCGGGCAGTCGCTGCTCCCTGTCACGGTTCTGCGCCTGAGGCCGTGTAGCTCGGCGGTCCAGATCAATAGGGGATGGCTGAACAATAAGGGTTTTAGTATTCTTGTCGTGACGCCACCTGCGGGCGTTCCAGTGATCTCACCGGCGCTGCTTGGCCCCCGGGGGATGAATGGCAGCAAGATGGGACGCTCCCCACAGGATGAGCAGGAGTCCCCGGGGCCTGGAGCTGCACTTGATGGTGTGTGGCAGCTCGGTAGTGCTGCGTGTCAGAACCAGGAATAATGCGCAGACACATTAAAGTCTTTTGGGTACTTTTACTAGTGGTCACAGGTACACTCGGACCGGGTGATTAGGTTATCGCTCCTGGAGTTTCTACAGCAAGCAGTGTGTAGGCTTCCTTTCTCTAATACTCTGGTTAGGTCGGGGGGATATGGAATCCTGACGGACCGGGTAGTACGTTTGGTGGAACGTGGTTCACCTGGGTCAACTGCACTGAGGGCACTGTTAAAGGGGTCAGCTGGGCCAAGCTTCTTCCCTGGGCTCTCATCCGTGGGTGCTTTCAGGTGTACAGGGGGCTAAACTCCCTGGTTGCAATACTGGTATCTCTGTGGTCTGTACGGTGGTTCCCACAGCTCGGTTCCAGTAAGAGGATCATTTGGGAGAGTTAAGATAACTCTACTGTTCCCGAGAGGTGCTCTTCTCCTTTCCTCTGACCCCAGTTGCAAGGGTCTCTCACGCGCTAGGTGGACTGGTTTGGGCCTATATGGTTCCAGGACCAGTACTACACCTTCCTGCTGCTCTCCTAGCTTCTGCACACTTATGTTTCTCTCTCCAGGACCCTATTTATAGGGGGAACTGGCTCAAAGTGACCAGTGGAGCTCCCCCTAGAGGCCTGGGGTGAAACAGGTGTTCCGAGTTGTTAGTTGTTTTGTTAGTTTGTGAGCGATGCTTGCTGTTTCCACTCCATTTGCGTACCAAGGGTTCATTATCGTCCTCTACTCCTGTTTGGTCAGACCGCATCTGGAATACAGTGTCCAGTTCTGGGCACTACATTTTAAAAAAAGACAAACAAACTGGCTAAAGCTCAGAGAAGAGTGATCAGAATGGTGACCGGTCTGCATACCATGTCATATGAGGAACAGGTACAGGATTTGGGAACATTTAGCTTGCAATTGAAGAAGACAGAGGAGACTTAATAGCGGTCTACAAATATCTCAAAGGCTGATCAATGAGTGGGACAGGCTGTCACGATTCAATGGAAGTCTTCAAACAGTGGTTAGACACACATCGGTCTGGGATGATTTAGTGAATCTTGCTTTGAGCAGTGGGTTGGAGGTCCCTTTCAATTTTACATCTCTATGATTCTATCCTCTTGAAGACATTAACTGTGTTCTGCCTTGGCTGCTCCCCTGGAGCGATTACACCAGAAACTGTGTCCAAGCCATTCCTACCCAGAGGGTTCAGCTTCCACAGTTCACCTGTGATCTAGTAGGTCCCACTTCCACACACTCACCTCCTTTGAGGACAGATATCAGCTTTAAAAAAAAAAAAAAAAAAAAAAAAAAAAAGAAGGAGTGCAAAATTGTTAACAACAGATTAACATCATGCATGAGATTACAGTAAACCAGTTTAAGAAAGAGTGCAAGCCATTGCTAAAGCCAAAAAACGCACCAGTCACTTTTGTCCAAGTCCAGCATTAGCAAAACTAATAGATGACAATCCTTAAACCAAATCACACTTACTACCGTATACATCAGATGAAAACTTAGTTGAGACAAAGTGAACAGGTCTGTAGGACCGTGTTCACACCACCGAAAAACTAGACCACAGAAAAAAAAAATAAATAAATAAAAAAAAAAAGTGTAGAAAATACTCTGCTATACTAGGCAACAATAAAAAGCAAGTGCTAGTAAGGGCCGCTTTACACGTCGCGATATCGCAACGCAACAACGATAAAAAAAGTCAGGTGGTGTGGCCGTTTTAGTCCATATCGTTCGTGCGTTGTGTCGTGTAAATGGGCAATGAGACGTGAAAACAACCCAACTACGATATTGCAAGAAGATTGTGCAGCCCTTCAACCGTACGATATTGTATATGCGATGAGGCATGATCGTGCTGTGAGACAGCTCAACTACGATTTGGAGCGCAACTTCCCCTATTCACTCCAATGTTAAATGGTCGTTCCCTGGGTTGCTCATACACAGCGTGGAAAAGGGGCGTACTACATCGTAGTTGCGTTGCCTGCAGATATCTCCGTGTGACATCTACTATGCGATCTTGGACAAGAGCCAAAAACGTGCGCGCTCCCGTAAAATCGTATGCAATATCGTTCCGATATTGCGGCGTGTAAAGTGGCCATAAAAGACAGGGTCACCAACAAGGTACTTAGTTATGTTTTTTTTACAAAATACAAAAAAAAATAAAAAAATGTACAAAGCTGTTCTACAGGCGTCAAGGTGACCCATATCAGAATGGTCCCTATCTAACTAATTACAACCTGATCCTTTTTACTTCGAAGGGGTGGACTTGTCTAAAATGATAATTCTGCAGTCACTATGGGTGCGTTCACACACTGCGTATTTGCTGTGTATTTTTACGAGAGCGCTCTTGCAGCTTTTGAAGCCAAAACCAGCAGTGGGTGATTAAATACAGAAGTATAGCATATTAGGGTGTGTGCCCACATAGTGGTTTTACGTCGGTTTAGCAGCGAAAACCGCCGGCGGTTTAGCATAGGTTTTATTTAAATTTATGTAAATCCTAAGCAGCTTTAGGACTTACATGTAACCCTATGTAATTTAGAAACCGCTGTGCACACATAGTCGGTTTATGTGAGCGGATCTGCCAGAGGTTGAGCGGTTTTCCAGCGGTTTAGCAGCATACAGCATGTCAATTCTTCTCAGCGGTTTTTGATCGGTTCCATGAAAAAAATCCTCCATAGAAAACCGCCGGAAAAACCCCTGGAAAACCCGACTGAAAACCGCTGGGCACACGCTGCAAAAAACGCTGGGAAACAGCTGGAGACTTCAGAGCTCAGAACTGATAATTTCCAGCGGTTTACTGACGGTTTGAACGTCACTAAACCACTATGTGGGCACACAGCCTTAGACTTTTCCTCTAAATCTTCCTCTCCTGTTCTACAAAAACTGCAACAGCACTCGCGTAAAAATATGCAGCAAATAAGCAGTGTGTGAACGCACCCTAATGGCCACTTTACACGCAGCTACAGGTAACAGGTTTTACACAGGTAACTTACTGGCTGCAGTGAAATCATGGAGACATAGTTCCATTTGTACACAGCAACAAGATAGAACCGTGTCTCCATGATTTCACTGCAACCAGCAAGTTACCTGTGGACAACCTGTTACCTGTAGCTGCGTGTAAAGTGGCCATCAGTGTCACTATGTGACTGCAGAATTATCAATCGTCCCAGTTGCACTGTGTTCTACAAAGGATTTGCAGTTTCTAGACTGGGAATGGACCAGTTAGGTTTCTTTCACACATCTGCACGTGTGAAAGTGGCCATTTTTTTGTGCCAGTGTGTCCCGCATTGTGGGTCATACGTGTGATGTCCACAGATCTACCACCAGGGCCTCACTGGACTCACTCCAATGAAGGGCCCTGCAAGGCTGACATGGCCCCGCCTCTTTCAGTCTTAGTCTGATCGTGCCTAGGAGCAGGGCTGTTGAATTATCCTCTGTTTAGGGTTGTCAGGGGCCTGTGTGGCAGTGCGTACTGAATGGCCCCCTGCCAATCAGTACACTGAACCATAGGGCCCACCAGCCATCCAAAACCTAAGTATATCTGTAACACTAGGATGCAGGAGGAGAGAGGATGTGCCATGCCATAAGAGACATAGGACTGGGGGGGGGGCAGACTATGTGCCCCACGCATATCTTTCATCCCCCCTTCACTTTGTGCCCCCAGTGCTGTATGCCCCCCGGTGATCTGTGACTGTGCCCTCCCAATGCTTTTTGCCCAACCTCAGGTGACCCGTGTGCCTCCCAGTAATCTCTGTGCCCACCAGTGCTGTATGTCCCCTATCCCCCTTAGTGATCCCTGTGCCCACTACTGCTGTATACTCCCCCAGTGCTGTGTGCCCCCCAGATATCTCTTGCCCCCCTTTCCCTGTGTGCCTCCCAATGCTGCATGCCCCCATCTGGTGATCTCTGTGACTGTGCCCCATGGTGCTGTGTGCCCACCAGTGCTGTGTGCACCCTGTTGCTGTGCACCTCCCCCAGTGCTGCGTGTCCCACCCACCCCCTCCAGTGACCTGTGTGCCCCACCCAGTGCTGTGCACCATCCCCCCAGGTGATCTGTGCCCACCAGTAATCTCTCTGCACCCCCAGTCCTGTGTGCCCACCGGTGATCCCTCTGCCCCCCACTGCTGTATATCCCTCTTCCATTTTGTGATGTCAATGCCTACATCTCCTTTCAATGCATATACTGTACCCCCATGTCTCCTGTGACAAATAGTGCCTTGTGAAAGTATTTGGCCCCCTTGAACTTTTAAACCTTTTGCTACAGTTCAGGTTTCAAACAAAGATATAAATTCTAAATTTTGTTGTGAAGAATCAACAACAAGTGGGACACAATTGTGAAGTGGAACGAAAATTTATTGGATATTTTGAACTTTAACATATTAAAAACTGAAAAGTGGGGCATGCAATATTATTCGGCCCCCTTGAGTTAATACTTTGTAGCACCAAATTTTGCTGCAATTACAGCTGCAAGTCGCTTGGGGTATGTCTCAGTTTTGCACATCGAGAGACTGAAATTCTTGCCCATTCTTCCTTGCAAAACAGCTGGAGCTCAGTGAGGTTGCATGGAGAGCGTTTGTGAACAGCAGTTTTCAGCTCTTTCCACAGATTCTCGATTGGATTCAGGTCTGGACTTTGACTTGGCCATTCTAAAGGCCCTGTCACACAAAGAGATTGACAAAGATAATGAGCAATGATCTCAATGCTACGCTATGGAGAGAAAATTCACAACGACCTCGGTATAATTCTGGATCGCTAGTGCGTCGTTTACCATAATAACCCCCCAGTCCTGTGTGCAGATCCGGTCCGCAGCTGTCTGGGTCCTCCCGGACAGAACCGGATCATGCCGCAGTGTGAGGCAGCCCTAAGGCTTAAGACTAGAGTCAGCGCTGGGGTCGAGGCTCACAGGGGGCCCCTAAAATTCCTAGTGGCCCTAGCTGTCCGTGTAACGTGCAGATAGCAAGTCTTTATAATCTCACCTGTCTCCAGCGCTGCCTGTGCGGCGCCCCTGCGACCAGGGTGGCTACATAGGGAACTGCAGCCAGGTAGGAGGAAGAGACAGTTTGCAACACAAACACCTTCACAGACATCCCACACACCACTAGGCACCCAACCAGGAGCCCGGAACTCTAGGCGGGAAAGGGGTGTTGGGTTTAGAGGACAGTGGGTGGAAAGCATGTAGGTCAGGTGACAGAAGGTAGAACTAGAGGAAGAGGAGGAGGAAGGAGTGAGTAGGCCAGAGGGTGCCGAGCAGGAAAGATGGAAGCACACGTTCTGGAGGAGTAGGGCTGATTGAGACGCAGAATCCTAAGAGACAGAGAAATCATGGAGAGAAAGCTCGTCCATAGCCAGCACCCCGGGAGTGTGAGGAAAGACGGACCAGCAGCACTAGGTCCTAGGAATACGGCAGCACTGACCAACTCCCGGCGGAGTAACCTTCCCTACGGAAATCAGAATCGCTAGGCAGACTGCAGAGTCGGCTCTGACGGGGAACTGAAGATTTACCCGGTATCCCCAGATTCACCGACGGGGAGCTCCAATTCTAGGTTGGAGTTCCTACCCTAAAAAGGACAGACCGCACAGTGGCAACCACGAGGACTCACAAGGGTCCGAGCTACCGCTACACTGTCCGGAGACACACAAAGAAAGAGATCTAAGCCTGGAAAGGACCCTAGAGTGAGGGGTCGTAGCGAGATAACCTGGCTGCAGGGAGTTTAAAGAAACCCGTAGTGGAAAGCCTGTGACTCGTGTTAAGAAGTGAACTGTACTGATGAATACTGTGAACTGCTTACTGAGAACTGACGAGTAAACCCGGTGAACCCTGCCTTTGTGTCTGTCTGATTCCAGGAAAAAGAACGGTTTTATTACCTTTCATTCCTGTCAGGAGCAGCCCGACCCGCGGCGGGCTCATCCATCCGGCTGCAGCCCAGACATCCATCCTCCTG
Source organism: Allobates femoralis (assembly GCA_033576535.1). Lineage (NCBI taxonomy): Eukaryota > Metazoa > Chordata > Amphibia > Anura > Aromobatidae > Allobates > Allobates femoralis. The sequence goes on from JARQOC010000003.1 coordinate 218,574,433, forward strand.
GCAGAAGAAGAGCTGCAGCGGTGGTCCCATCATTGACCACACACCATGGGTGGCGTCACAAAAAACTATATCCTTTGTAAATATTCCCTTTTTTACTTGTGAGAACCCGGGACACGGCACGGACCAGGACCTCCGTGACATCCCCAGCAGCGACCCGGTCCGGTACCGAGTACCCCGTCCCAGTGAGCTCCACACCTGTCCCTCTCATTTCCGGGGCCGCTGCAGCTCAGAGTTCAGTGAATATTCATGAGCTTAATGAGTGCCCCCGTGAGTGAGAGGGACAGGAGCATCGCTGGAATTAGGCAAGTATAAAATTCTTTATTTCTAAACTAAAAACTCTTGTCCATGCACACAGATGTCACACAGATAACATCTGTGTGCAGGATATTATTTGCATGGACCCATTGACCTGAATAGGTCTGTGCTGCCACCCAAAAATGGACATGTCACTGTGTGGAGAACACAGACACACATCTGTTCCACATTGAGACACGTTCCATGCTGAAAAACGAACATATGAAAGGGGTCATAGTGTAAAGAGTGTATATGTATGTACGCATCTCCGGCATGTGACTGCACAGATGGCACACGTATATGTGGAAGAGGTCTTATGCGGTATGCATTTTCCTGGCCACTGCCACCAAAGGCCCCGGCTAGTGGGCGCTACCTCACTCAATAAAAAGTGTATGGAGCAAAGCCTTGCCCACTAGATGTTTGTGCCCACTCCATGCACTTGTATTTAGCGAGGCTGCACCCACTTGCCTTTTTTGCCAGGAACACGCACACTGCATAATTACAGTACGTTCCCAGCTTACAAAATGGAAAATACTTGCAGCGAGCAGTATGGGCACTAGGAAGAGTGATGTCTGCAGTAACACAGCCTGACAGCAGAATTATCACTTTAGACAGGACAAGCCTTTAACATATTAATTGGAAATCATACGTTGTGCAGAATTATTAGGAAAGTTGTATTTTAGAGGATTATTTTTATTATTGACCAACAACTATGTTCTCAATCAACCCAAAAGACTCAAATATCAAAGCTTAATATTTTTGGAAGTTGGAGTGGGGTTTTTTAGATTTGGCTATCTTAGGCGGCCGTCACACGCTACGATATAGAAAACGATGTAGGATACGATGTCGGATTTGCACATCGTCCGCACGATGTGTGTGATCGTTCACCTTACCGCTACACGAACAGACATCGCTCATACGACTCCCCGATGCAGCGATCCAGCGGTCGTCTGAGCGATCTACTCATCATCTGTGCACATTGTTAGCAAACAGTCACACAGAAACCTCGTAAACGATGTGGGGGTAAACGTGGGCGTATTTGCAGGTACATTTGAGCACATAGGCGTGCCACATGTATTACAAGGCGCGCCCCTCGCTCCATCATTGGTGGCCAGTACTGACTGCTCATTGGTCACATGTTGTTTGAAATATGGCGGCCTAATTATCCGACTATCCTGTGATGTGCATCGCCATGTCCATGTGTAAACACGTACAGCTATCCCAAAAACCCTATTAATGTAAATATTGAAATGGAGAAACCGCTATCCCTCTTGTGCGCTGTGCCCAATCCGAACACTTATGCGTTGGTAAATGGTTGCCGTTTGGGCGACCCGTAAAGGATGCCCTGTTGCGGCCATGACTGTGCTGCAATGTGCATGGGAGGAGCTAGCACCTTGCAGGCAGAATGAAACTGAAAGGAAATTCATGACGTCAGTACGACCGCTCGCGTGGGACATACACATAGCAACGCGCTGTGACACGGCGAGGAACACTTCTACGACACCTACGGGACATGAACCCAGGGGCGTGGCGTAACGCAGCGTTGTGTAAAGCGTAACGCACACTCGTTGGGGGGGGGTATGACACCGCGCACAGTATATTGGGCCCAGGGCAAGACTGGAGTTTTTGAGCAGGCCGCCCTGGTGTCTGCCCGTAAATGTAAACCAACAAGGCAGGATCAGCCAAACGGCGCCTATGTGTAGTAGTGCTGAAGTGACAGCTCTTCAAAAATGGCGGCCTGGGAAGTAGGAACCAATCGTCACGCAGGAGCTTCAACCAATAAGAGCTAATGTGGCGCCAGCCAATCGTAACGCATGAGGGTTCACGAATCACAACTGAGGCGGCGTGACACAGGTGAATTCCCAGCACGCCTACGTGTTAGATTTCACCATCGCTCAATTCACAGCTTTTGGACGATATCGTTCATTTACACGCATCGATTCTGCGTATCCACTAAGCCGACATCGTCAGATGTGAGGTCCGGACCTCACATCTCGATCTTACGATCTGATCACTTCTCGTTGATCGTGTCTTGCCGTCACACGCACAGACATCGTTCAAGCGATATCTTTCAAAATATCGTAGCATGTGACGGCCGCCTTAGGAGGCTGTTTGTGCAGGTAAAGGCCCCGTTACACGGCTCAACGTCGTTCAAAAGTGACGTTTTGAACGATGTTGAAACGTCATCGTTAGTGCGTCGTTGCATGTAAACAAATGATTCAACTACAATAAATCATCGAGTCGGAGTTGACAGGTTTATGAACATGTTCATAAACCTGACAACTTCAACTCAACCAACTTGCTGCATCGTACTGTGTGACACCACAATAACTGTCACTGACGACTTTGCCCATTTACAGCAATGAGCAGGGATCATTCGCGGGGTTTGCGAATGATCCCTGCTCACAATCTAGTTTGTGAGTTGTCCACGATATCTAGACGTGTGACATCTCACCAGCGATCTTGAAATGATGTCAGAAACGACCGTGCACACCCAAGATTGTTGCCAACATCGTTTCAACGTTGAAGCGTATGACAGTACCTTAACTATTACTGTGCAGAATTATTAGGCAACTTAATAAAAACCAAATATATTCCCATCTCACTTGTTTATTTTCACCAGGTAAACTAATATAACTGCACAAATATTAGAAAAAAATATTTGACATGCAAAAACAAAACACATAAATTAGTGACCAATAAAGCCATCTTTCTTTATGATGACACTCAACAGTTTTCCATCCATAGATTCTGTCATTTGCTTGATCTGTTTACAATCAACATTGATTGCAGCAGCCACCACAGCCTCCCAGACACTGTTCCGAGAGGTGTACTGACTGTTTTCCCTCCCTGTAGATCTCACATTTTAGGAGGGACCACAGCTTCTTTATGGGGTTCAGATCAGGTGAACAAGGGGGCCATGTAATTATTTTTTCTTTTTAACCTTTACTGGCCAGCCACGCTATGGAGTAGTTGGGTGCATGTGATGGGAGCATTGTTCTGCATGAAAATCATGTTTTTCTTGAACGATACAGACTTCTTCCTGTACCACTGCTTGTAGAAGTTGTCTTCCAGAAACTGGCAGTAGGTCTGGGAGTTGAGCTTCACTTCATCCTCAACCCGAAAAGGTCCCACAAGTTCATCTTTGATTATACCAGCTCATACCAGTACCCCACCTCCACCTTGCTGGCATCTGAGTCGGAGTGGAGCTCTCTGCCCTTTCCTGATCCAGCCTCTGGCCCATCAAGATTCACTCTCATTTCATCGGTGCATAAAACCTTTGAAGGGAAAAAAAAAAAAAAAAAAAAAAGGGGATCAGCTTTAAGATATTTCTTGGCCCAGTCTTGACGTTTTATCTTATGTTTCTTGTTCAAAGGTGGTCGTTTTTCAGCCTTCCTTACCTTGGGCATGTCCCTGAGTATAGCACACCTTGTGCTTTTTGATACTCCAGTAACCTTGCAGCTCTGAAATATGGCAAAACTGGTGGCAAATGGCATCTTGGCAGCTCCATGCTTGATTTTCCTCAATTCATGGGCAGTTATTTTGCCTAACACGCTTCTTGCAACCCTGTTGGTTATTTGCCATGAAACACTTGATTATTCGGTGATCACGCTTCAAAAGTTTGGCAATTTCAAGACTGCTGCTTCCCTCTGCAAGACATCTCACAAGTTTGGACTTTTCAGAGCCCGTCAAATCTCTCTTCTGACCAAATTTTGCCTAAAGGCCACTTTACACACACCAACTTATCTGTCCAACTTCTGAACAACTTACTGGTTGCAGTGAAATCATGGACACATAGTTCCATTTGTACACAGCCACAAAATGAAGCAATGTGTCCACGATTTCACTGCAACCGGTAAGTTGTTCAGAAGTTGGACAGATAAGTTGGTGTGTGTAAAGTGGCCTTTAGGAAAGGCATTTGCATAATAATTAAGCACACCTTATATAGGGTGTTGATGTCATTAGACCACACCCCTCATTACTGAGATGTGCATCACCTGATTTACTTAATTGGTAGTTGGCTCTCAAGCCTGTACAGTTTGGAGTAGGACAACATGTATAAAAAGTATCATATGATCAAAAAAACTCATTTGCCTAATAATTCTGCACACAGTGTAGGTTTTCTTTAGCCCCTTCACGACCAGGTGTATAACAGTAAGCCCTTGGCTGCCTCCCTCCCTCCCTTTGATGTGAGCTCAAACACAGAGTTTGCATCATCCTCCATATATCCACATAGGGCTTTCTTTGGTCTCTGCAACATTGCAATAAAATGTATTAACAAAGCGATCAAAACAGCGCATCCACCCAAAAATGGAATGATTAGAAATGTCAGCTCAAGACGCAAAAATTAGGCCAACACACAGCCCCCGAAAAATGAGAAGTTAGGGTCACAGAAAATGGCGCAAAAGTGCAATTTATTTTTTTATTTTTTTTTAAAAACTACTGAATTTTTTTTATCAGCACTTAGGCTGCTTTCAGATTTGCATCCTGAATGCAGTGTATGCAAACGCATGCGTACTGCGTTCCTATGTTTAACATGGGAACGCATTGTACCTTCATTTGCATATGCACCCTCCGAACGCAAGATGTTGCTTTTTTTGTGTGTCTGAGAGTGATTGCGTCATACGCAAGCATCCTCATGCGCACAAAAAATGAACGGAGCTCAATGGATCCGCAGTCTCCATAGTAAGTGCCCAGTCTCTCACTCTCTTTGTTCCTGGCCGCTGCTCTCTTGTTTTTCAACACTGCTGATCAGCAGCAGCGGCCAGGAGGAGGAGATCAGCAGCGGCGAATAAGATGATCAGCGGTGGCCAGGAGGAGATCTTTTTCGCCGCCGCTGATCTCCGCATCCGGGACGCAGACACCGCTGATTGGCTGGCAGGCCACATTTAGAATGACATACTATGTCATACTGCTGCGTTCACACTGTATTTGCATCCCAGACGCACGCAGATGCAAACGCTAATGTGAAACCAGCCTTAAGGTCCTGTCTCACATAACGATCGCTCCAGCGATCCCAACAGCGATAACGACCTGCCGGGATCACTGGAGCGTCGTTACCTGGTCATTGGGGAGCTGTCAAACAGGCAGATCTCCCCAGCGATCAGGGGCATGGGAGCCACCTCTCACATCGCTGAAGGCGATGTCAGCGTCTTCCCTTCTTAGCGCTGCCTGTAAGCAGGGAGGACGCTGGTAACTATGATAAACTGCAGGTATCCAGGCAGCGCATGCTGCCTAGATACCCGCAGTTTATCATAGTTACCAGCGTCAGGGGAGCGTCAGAGTGGCAGAGGGAGGCGCCCAGAGCAGCCGAACGGTACACTAAGAATAGGTACCGATTCAGCTGCAAGCCCCAGCCTGCTCCCCCTGCTCCTCAGCTCAGCGCGGGTGCCTCTGAAAGCACCCCCCCAGCTCTGCACTCAGGCGACAGGGAGGGTTATTTCACCCCTGCTGGTAACCATGGAAAACACTGGGTATCTAGGCAGCAGATGCTGTCTAGATACCCGGTGTTTACCATGGTTACCAGCCAGTGAAGTCACTGATCGCTGGTCTCTCACTGTCACACGCAGCAATACGTGCTGACCAGCGGGAAACCAACGATCAAAAAATGACCCCCAGCACTTTGCAGCGATCAGCGACCTCACAGCAGGGGCCTGATCGCTGCTAAGCGTCACACAGAATTACATCGCTGGAAAGATTGTTGTAACGTCACAGTTACAACGATCTCTCTAAAGATATCGTTATGCGAGTCAGGGCCTTTAGAGTAAAGGTGGGTTTACACGTTTCAATATCGTAGTCCGATTTCAATGAAAAGTCACGTGGTTCGATCGTTGGAGCCGATATCGTTCCTGCGTTGTATGGTGTGAATGTCCAATACCATGCAGGAACGATGTCAATGCGATATCGGGGATTGAATGAGCGTGCTATTCAATGCCCCGATATTGAAGGGAGATTGGAGTCGGATCGTGCTGTGTAAACGCACAACTACGATGCGATTTGAAACGTCACCCATTCACTCCCATGTTAAATGTTCAATCCTGGGTTGGGGGGCGTAGACATCGCACGGACGTTGTATTCCGATATCGCAGCGTGTAAACCTCCGATGCGATGAGGGAGAAACGTGCACTAATTGCGCGCTCCCGCGCCATTGAGTTGAAATATCGCAACGATATTGAAGCGTGTAAACCCATCTTTAGGGTAAAGGTACCGTTACACGTGGCAATATTGCTAGGCAATCTCACTGGCAATCTGCTGGTTGCAGTGAAATCATGGACACCTTGTTCTATTTTGTTGCCGTGTACAAATGTAACAATGTGTCCATGATTTCACTACAACCAGCAAATTGCCAGTGAAATTGCTAGCAATATTGCCGCGTGTGACGGTACCTTAAAAGCATTGTTTGTTATCTATGAACTCGTACCGACCTGAAGCATCATACCATGTTTGTTTTCCATAAAGTAAAAATGAGGAATAAAAAAAAAAAAAAAAAAAAGGGGGGGGGGGGAAACCAAAAAAAATAAAAAATAAAAAAAAATTCGCCTGGGAGTGAAGGGGTTAAAGCAAAAGAACAGGCTCATCCACAATAATCCTCGGGGCAGAATGGCCATTTATCGTCATCTCATCCCACAAACTAAAATAGAGAAAGGATTACAAAAGGTGAAAGTGATCCAATACAGACTTTCCATTACAGACTGGTACTTTGGCCTTGAAGAAACAAGGTGTATGTAATCTCCCATGGTGTCTCTACAGCACAGTCACCACCTCTGCAGCTCTCACAGCGCTCCCAACTGTCTGCACTGGGATAACACCTCGAGGATCAGCAGCCCCAGCCAGGACTATCTCCGACCAATCCCGCCTGCTCGGGCATCTTCACCTGTTATTTATACTCCAGATTGACAACGCGCGCGGCCGAAATGACACCTGGGAGATGGAGTTCACCGAGCCAAGAAAGTGGACTCCAAGATACATTCACCAACTACAGTTACCAGAATGCCGTGCGCTGGAGCGTGTCACGTGTACGGCTGCACCAATCAGTAACTTTGTGTTCCTGGAAGGGGCGGAGCTATTAACTTACCTGGAGCCGTTGCTATCACGCTCTCGGTGTAGTGAGATGATGGCCAGCGCTGTGCTGTAAGGTGCAGAGTATGGAAGGGCTGAGGGACAGTAACCCCCATGAGGAGGAAGAGGATGATGAGGGCGGAGGATGGGACAGCCGCTCATCATCATATACTGACTGCAGCAGCTGCTCCAGGTAATGCTGGTGTCCTGTCATCACCACTTGTCACCTGATTATTAGTGTCCCCAGGACAGTCTGATGTCAAATGTGCAGCTCAGGCAGAGGTCAGATGGCGCTGCTGGGCTATCACTGGGTGGGGCGCTGTTGGACGATCACTGGATGGGGCGCTGTTGGGCGATCGCTGAGTGATGCTGTTGGACGATCACTGGATGGCGTTGTTGGGCGATCGCTGGGTGATGCTGTTGGGCGATCGCTGAGTGATACTGTTGGGCGATCGCTGAGTGATACTGTTGGGCGATCGCTGAGTGATACTGTTGGCCGATCGCTGAGTGATACTGTTGGGCGATCACTGAGTGATACTGTTGGGCGATCACTGAGTGATACTGTTGGACGATCACTGGGTGATACTGTTGGACGATCACTGGGTGATACTGTTGGACGATCACTGGATGGCATTGTTGGGCGATGGCTGGGTGGGGTGCTGTTGGACTATCGCTGAGTGATGCTGTTGGACGATCACTGGATGGCGTTGTTGGGCGATCGCTGGGTGGGGTGCTGTTGGACGATCGCTGAGTGATACTGTTGGACGATCACTGGATGGCATTGTTGGGCGATCGCTGGGTGGGGCGCTGTTGGGCGATCGCTGGGTGGGGCGCTGTTGGGCGATCGCTGGGTGGGGCGCTGTTGGGCGATCGCTGGGTGGGGCTATGCCTCGCAGCACAATGCAGGTGAGCAGGTTACATGGTGACCTGCAGGAGCTGCCTCTGCGACAAGCAGAACTAAAGCAAGGGTCCCCAGTTTGTGGCGCCCGGCTGTATGCCAAATTAGTACATTAGCACCAGGATTAAGCAAATGGCTATGAAGAGCAGGTCTCCAGACTTTTATGAGTATCTTCACACACAAGAGCAGATGTTGATGGCAGTAAGGTAGGAACCCCTAGATCTTGGTATATTGCCTCAGTGTGATTTCTGTGGAAAAGCTTTGGCTGTCATTATACCGGTATTGCGGGCTATAGGTGTCACTACTGGGAGGGGGAGGGGGAGGGGGTGGCGGGGGGATGCTGGGGGGTCAGGAGCTGGATGTGGCTCATGAACCTCTCAGCCAGATGTGGCTCTCAAGGTAAGAAAGGTTGGGGACCTCTGCCATAGAGTATCCAGCTGGTTTTGACTTCTTGCAACTCGCTTCTTTTCATATCTTGTGGGTCCAAGTATGATCCCATTGACCTGCACTATGCTGCGATGTAGCTGTGCCATACAGCGATCCTGGGGGCCTGTGCCTCATTCTGACATCTGTGGGTCACATATGTGTTCTATTTGTGATTTTCACAGGACAAGTACCCATTATAGTATATGGGGCTGCTCACACATCCATGTTTTCAATGTGAAAATTACTGTGGCGGTCCACTGGTCCGGTACACCACGTAGGGGTACTGCACCCAATTAAGAGTGTGTAGTATTCTTGTAACCAGGGGAATTGGGATGGTGGATAAAGGATCCTCATAACACCCATTCATACACACCCTAGCATAGAGGACCGTGGGTGAACCCTCTGTAGGGAACACCCAGTCCTGTGGGAGGAGCTTAGGAGGGTAGAAAAGTGTATGGGTGGGAGGAGGGTTAGTCAGTTTGGGACAGTTGGCTGGAGACAGCGAGTGAGAGACCCTAGGGGCACCAGGCGTTGCGGTGCGCCCGGATCTGGACCCGGTACGACTACTGACCAGAAAGGTCTGGTCCCGGGCAGAGGACCGACTCTGGACATGGTGGACTTCGCCCATTCACAGCAATGAGCAGGGATCGTTAGCGGGGTTGGTGAATGATACCTGCTCACAACATCGTTGGTGAGTCGTCCACAATATCTAGACGTGTGACATCTCACCAGCGATGTTGAAATTATGTCAAAAACGACCGCGTGCCCCCGAGATCGTTGCGGACATCGTTTCAATGTTGTACCGTGTAACTGGGCCTTACGTTTTTAGACCCATAGTAAAAAAAATCTCTTTAAAGTGAACCCATCACCAGGTATTTGGCTTTTAAAGTAAAAGCGCCTATGCTGCATTCTATGAAGGCGGCTATTATGCCTGACTGCCCCTGTACACCAAATAAATAACTTTATAATACAGGCTAGGAGACTTTTACAATTACCTGGTTTCAGTGTGAGGGGCATGATTGTCTCGCTGTCCACCCCACCTCTCTACACTGATCACTGGCCTCTTATGATTGACTCCTCCTGCATCATCCATGTCGCGGGAGGACATCTTGCAGGGGAAGATCTTGTGTGTGCGCACTAGGCTCTGCAGCGTCTACCGGTTAGAATGTATGGGCTGCAATCAGTACCTCCAAGGGACCCATACATTCTAGGTTCAACACTGCAGAGATAAGTGTACACACGCGAGATGTCCCCCGGCGATCTGAATTATGCAGGAGGCGTCAATGATAAGAAGAGGATGGTGATCGGCAGGGCGGAAGGCATGACCATTAAGCCCATTGGACTGAAACCAGATAATATAATACAGTGCGGGAGACTTTATAAAGTATTCTGTGTACAGGGGCAGTCAGGGCATAATGGCCACCTTCTTAAAACGCAGCTTATGCACTGCTGAACGAGGCGCTTTATGTTTAAAAGTCAAAAATCTGGTGACAAGTTCACTTTAAATACATCTCTGACATCCCTTACCGGAAAAGCCATGCTGTGGGTCCTCAGTGTTAGGCCTCATTCACACTTCCATGATTTGTCTTGTGCACAAACCACAGACTGGTCACCGGTGAATTTATAAGTGGTGATGAATGAATGGCGGCCGTCACACTCATCAATATCGTGAGCGATATTGTAAGGGATCACATGCACGCGCGATCGCTAACAATATCGTTCACATCGCTGGTGAGCTGTCACACAGACAGACTCGCCAGCGATGTGGAGCAGCGAGATCGCTGGTAACTATGGTACACATCGGGTTACTAGGCGCCGCGCGGCGCTTAGTAACCCGACGTTTACCATAGTTACCATCTCCCAGCATAGGCTCTGCCGCTGGGAGATCGTTCATCGTGGTGTCACACACCACGATGAAGCAGATTGAACAAGCGTTTATCGCTTGATATGAGCTCCGGCTCTCATATCTGCGATGTCACGATCAAGCGATATTACATTGTAAAATCGCTTGATCGCACGCAGCGATGCACAAACGATATCGCTTAAGCGATCAAAACGCAGATTGCTTAAGCGATATCGTGCAGGACATTGCAGCGTGTGACGGCCGCCAATGACAAACCTTTTCTTATCCGTTCCAGTGTTAATCATGGACACATGGGTGACATACTGTTGCCATCCGTGTGCTGTCTGTGTTCACAGACCAATAGACTTTTATGGATCATTTTGATCTGTGACTTTGACAGGTCTCCATAGGTTTTTGCATATAAAGAAAATCAGACTATAATGAGGATGTATCCTGTGAAAAAGGCATGACTCACGAATGTCTGAGTAAGGTCTAAGCCTATGTTCACACTCGCATATGAAAAATTAAAAAACTGTCCATTTATGATGTCTATCTATAATTAATCTGCTACAAACACACTATTTGTTGTGTTTTGTTATAGTTGTTGCCTACACATTGAAATCTATGGCTGAGTCTCATTGATAAAACATATAAGACTGACACCCGCTGCAATTTCTTTTTTCAAACCGGCTGTTGGACAATGCGGAATACACCGATCTGTAAAGACACAACATATTGCAGACCTTTCTATAGGATACATCATCCGTATTGGGGCAGAAGCATCGTGGGGGGCCTGTAAAATACTTTGTAAAGTTGTATCATTTTGGGGCAGTTTAAGATTGTGATAAAATTGTATGACTTTTGAAGTTCTCACACCATTTTCACACAGCTCTGAGTGGGCAAAGCTGTGGTAACATTGATGACATGCGATGGTATAATCACTACGCCACAACTCTTATGGTACCTTTACACGCCGCGACGGCAGGCTGGATACATCCCGCTACAGGCTACAAATGTAGCTTGTAGCGTCAATGTAGCCCGTCGTAGCGGCGTCTGAAGACGCGACGCTACAGCCGGCGACAGATACATCTGTTTATGGGCTCTGCTCGAAAACTGATGGCTACATCGCCGATGGTAGCGAGCTGTATCGGCGTGTAAAGAAGCACCGGAAGGGAACTCTGGACACCCTGCGATGTAGCTGCAATGTAGCTAAGGCGTGACCAGGCTCCGGGATACCCCGCCCCATCACCGATCATTGGAGGAAGCTCCTGCATGACGATTGGTAGTCGCTGCCTAGGGCGGCATATTTAAGGAGCTGACCAGTCACACTACACAATCGCTCGAGCGTGCTGTATTACTCAGCCTCCTGCGATGCCTGGCCAATCATGATGATATTGCGATGTCCTATCATCGTACGGACGGCTCGTAATCCAAGATTGTGGCACGCCTATGTGCTGTCCCTGCTGCACCAGGTCCTCCCATAGTAGCTGGTTGTAGCGGTGTGTACATGAGCTACAGCTGGCTACTTGAGACACCCGGCGATGTAGCTAGCTACAGATGTAGCGTGGCGTAGCGCACCTTATGGCGGCGTGTAAAGAGGGTGCGTTGACCGTTTGTAGCCGTTTGAGCGTGCTCGTGCACGTGAAGTAGCGGGATGTATCCAGCCTGCCGTCGCGGCGTGTAAAGGTACCATTAGGGTACCTTTACACACGGCTACATTTGTAGCTTGTCACCAGGTAACTTACTGGTTGCAGTGAAATCATGGATACGTGATTCCATTTGTACACAGCAACAAGATAGAACCATGTATCCATGATTTCACTGCAACCAGTAAGTTACCTGGTGACAAGCTACAAATGTAGCCGTGTGTAAAGGTACCCTAAGGGTACCTTTACACGCGGCTACATTTCTAGGGTGGCTACAGGTAAACTTACTGGTTGCAGTGAAATCATGGAGAGATTATTCCATTTGTACACAGCAACAAGATAGGACCTTGTCTCCATGATTTCACTGCAACCAGTAAGTTACCTGTAGCCACCCTAGAAATGTAGCCGCGTGTAAAGGTACCCTTACTCCAGCAGGGACTAGAGTAGCATTTGTGGTGAGGCGCATCAGCCTTTTCATGAATCAGGAGCGCCTGACTCCAGCACTTCTCTTTATGCTTGCCTTGATGAATCGGCCCTTTGAATGGAGCTGCTGTAGCTTCATATAATGTGAGTACTGCAGATCAACTCCTATTGCTGTCCCAGCAATCTGATATTGATGATCTATCCTAAGGTAATCAATATGTTGTGCGTGGACAACCCCTTTAAGGCCTGGTTCAGACTGCTGTGACCCAAGGTTAGTGTTATGTCCCTGTGAGACAGTTAGATCAGACATTGCAGTATACGGACTACTTTTAATTGACTACTTGGTGACTGTATACCTGTGTTGGTCTGTATACATGATGGCACCAATGGTAAGTTTGCCGGTGTGATCCTGTTGTGGATTCGGTTTCTGTTGGTCAGTACGGCTGCTGTAATGTAACCCGTGTCCTCTCCACTGTTCACTGCTTCCATGGATGTAAATGATTAATGCTCCCATCTGTCAGCTGCACTCAGAAAATACTGTCAGACAACTCCATTAAATCTGAGGAGGGACATGGATTTCCAGTTTAGTGAAGACGTGCAGGGCATAAGTTTGGCCAGTGTGGATATACATTGCGGAAGTGGAAGTGCCCCGCACAGCTCTTTCCGGACACAGACATGGGTCTCCTCCGATGGTGTTCATTCCTGTCCGTGGGGTCCTGCAAAAAGTAGCATCTGACGGACAGGAAAAATATCACTATGTGAAGCCAGCCTAAGTCTGATGTATGTTTGGCAGGAAGTGGCTTTGTCCCAGTTTTAAGCACCACTCCAGCTGTTTCGTTTTCAGCGCTTGAATGGCTCTTTAAATGTAAGCCCCCTGTCATGTACTCACCTTGACTGCTTCACCTTTTACCAATGCTGCCTCGGTCCTGCTGCGCCATCTTGTTCGGAAGAGCCAGAAAAATGCTCTTGTAGATTTGCATTGAAGAGAGAGATCTGGCGCGCCCCATAAAACACCAAAGCATGTGGCAGGTCACAGATCACAGGAGATCGACCGACTGGCGTAATAGAAGATTAAGCCTCTGGAAGGTGAGTTTAATTAGAATTAAAGCACCACCCCAGCAGTGCAATAAAAAAAAATCCTGAAAATGCACTTGTTTAGTATTTAAAAGGGTATATCTGCGATTTTTATTTAAATAATGTGCCCAAGCATTAACAGGCAGGGAGTTGACACCTACCTGCCTGTTGTGCCTGACGCTGTTTGCCACCACGGAGCAATTATAGACAGTCCTGCTAGTGATACAATGGCTGTGTCAACAGCTGCTTTATTGACGGGCAGAACAGCCAACGTCTTGCTGATTGACAGCTGACTCCCCACTACCTAATTGGGGGAGCCAGCTGTCAATCAGCATGACATCGGCTATGATACCCGTCAACAGAGCAGAGCAGAAAAGACACCTCTGTCAACATAACGCCAACGGAAGCTGCAAAATCGCAAACAGGATCGCTCCATGTCAGCGGTGAAAGGCGCCGGGCACAACAGGCAGATAGGTGGCAGCTTCCTGCCTGTTAGTGGTTATGCACACTTTATTTATTTTATTTTTTTTTTTTAAATCCCTTTTTAACTGTTCCCTGGATTGAATTTTTGTGCTATTTTTATCAATTAGGACTTATTGGTTTATAATTTAGTCCTATATTGTAATAACTTCATAGATTCTGTGTGCCTCCGGTCTCTGAATAGTGGGATGTCTAGATAGGTACCTTTTACACGCCGCAACTATCACTGGCGATTGGTAGCAACCGTACGTGCACGTGCACGTTTTTAACGGTTGCTAACGATCGCCGATTACGCATTTACACGCTGCAATTGCGCCCTCAACCTAAGGGAACATGGTTCCCCGGAAGTTCCAACAGATCCTGCTGGAAACATCTGGTTGAATCCCAACGCCGCTTTACACGCCGCAATCAGTAGGGGAATGTGGGCGTACATGTTCTGGGGTGCTAAAACATAGGCATGACAGACTCGTGTATTCCGTGACACTAACACGCTGATTGGACAACGCAATAGCGTCATGATTGGCCAGCCTGCGCAGGAAGGCTGGCTAATACATGACGCCATTGCCATTATGTAGTGTGAATGGACAGCTCTTCAAATATGCCACCCTGTGAAGGGACAGCCAATGGAAAAACCGTAGCCCCCACCAATCATCGCTGATGGGGCGCGGAAAACATCACGCTGTGGCACGCCTCTAGGAAATCACTAGGTGACTGCAGATTCCATCCCTATCGCCCGTTTACAGCCAATACCAGGCAATTCACCCTTTGGGTTCCCTCGGATTTTAGAACACTGCTCAAACTGCTACCCGGAGCAACTGCGAGAAACCCGATCACTTTCCCCAATTACACCCACTACTTTGTAGCAATTTCAAGGCAACCGTGACTAAAATCCCTATTGCCATGCAGTTGCTACACCTCAGTGGCGGCGTGTAAATGTACCTTATTGGGCACCTTTTAAATGTCCTATGGAAACCAGAGTTTGTTGCTTTAAAGGGGAACTTCGAGGAAAGAACGTTTTAGTACAGTTCCTGTCCTGCTACATGATGAAGCAGAGCTGTACACTACAGCTTTAGGATCTATAGATTGCCTATAAATTGATAAAAATCATACCTGCTCCTTTGATCCTCCCCCTTCCCTCATGGGACACAGAATTTGGCATAATGCAGGAGCAGAGAGTAGGAGGTTGTCAGGGGTGTGGATGCTGGGAGCTGCAGGATCAGTCTACATTCCAATGAGGAGTGAGGAGTGATGATGATATGATGATCCATTGAGAGTTGGAGAGATAGAAAGATACCATGTTCCTATGGGGGAGGGGAGACCATGCAGAGCTGAATCGATCAATGTAATGGTTTGCCTCTGCTCCCAGCCTCACATAAAAGTACACATTATGCGTCATCATACAGCAGAGGATCACAGCATGTATTTGTATCTGCTTGGTGACATGATTGCTATTTCAAGCCTGGACCCCCCTGTCACATTGAATGGTATATCAGGGCTGGATTGTATGTGTGAGCATGGGGTTGGCGTCCATGCCCCCCTCCCCATACAGAAATGTGAGGGGCTTGAATATAAACTGGTCTGTAGCTCCCAGCATCTACACCCCTGACACACCTCCTCACCAGCAGCATGAGACTGTAAGGCTGAAAATTCTCTGGCCCATGAGGTGGGGGTCAGAGCAGAGGAGTAGGTATGATTTTATTGATTTACTAGATGGCGGCCCGATTCTAAAGAATTGGGTAGTCTAGAATCCATATATAGTTTATTTACTAATAGTTACGGAGTGCGATTAAAAGAATTGTGTGTATACAGGCGGCTTTGTGCGTAGCAGAGTATACGGTGGCTCAGTGGTTAGCGCTGCGCGGTGGCTCAGTGGTTAGCGCTGCGCGGTGGCTCAGTGGTTAGCGCTGCGCGGTGGCTCAGTGGTTAGCGCTGCGCGGTGGCTCAGTGGTTAGGCTGCGCGGTGGCTCAGTGGTTAGCGCGCGGTGGCTCAGTGGTTAGCGTTCGCGTGGCTCAGTGTTAGCGCGCTGGTGCTCAGTGGTTAGCGCTGCGCGCCGTGAAAGTGGTCAGCGCACACACCCTATACACACACAGACACCTATAGACACCTATACTTACCACGGGCCCTGCATCCGCCGCCTGCATCCTCTGTCCACATGGCGCCCCCGCTCGCTGCCATCTTGGATCCACCCTGAGCTGGTGTGGGGCCCACAGCCACTTCTGCGGGTGACGTCATTTTTGTTCTGAAGACGGAAGTGGCTTCGGTGTGTGGTTGTATAGATATATATATATGATGTGTGTGTCATATGTATATATGTGTGTATATATGTATATAATACCGGAGTGTATGTATATATATATATATATATATATTATAAGAGATCTATAGGTCCTAGAACTCAGTGTACAGCTCTGCTTCATCATGTAGGAGGGCAGGAACTGTACTAAAAGTTTCTCTCACTCTAGTTCCCCTTTATGGTGTGAGCCTTCATCAGCTACACCAATTTTTGTATATTTTTTTTTCTTTTAGTTGTTATTTAGTAGTATAGTGACCCCTTCCCCACTGGGTGTTTTAGCGATACTCAGGGTAACTATAGGGTTAGCCGACGAGGAGTGGGGGTACCTTGTTGCATTATCTTATATGGTGCCCACCTCGGCTGGAAAGGAATTGGGGATAGATCATGGCATCTGTTTTTTGTTTGTTGTGTTCTCTCCCTTTCCTGAATACGTATGTGACTATCCCTACACCTCCATCCCATGTAACCAATTAGCTCATATTACTCTGGCTACTATCACGTCTTTTGGGAGTACTGTTTTTGTCATGTTTGCTTTCTGGTTATAAACTATTCTTAAAGCATATCTAATAAATCTGGTGTTTTAATTGAACTTCCAGTAAACAGTATGAGTGTGTGAGTGATAGCACCAAATTTATCATACCTGCTTCCCATTCACACCTGAGACCTTGTAACAGTAATGAGTCATGTGACACCAGGAAGGTGGAATGGCTAATTGGGCCAATTTGTCCATTTTTACTTGAGGGTGTACATACTTTTGTTGCCAGCGGTTTGACGTTAATGGCTGTGTGTTGAGTTATTTAGAAGGCCGGTGAGTGTCCCGTGATGTGCAGCATTCACCTCCAATGGCTGCAGGACCTTAATCAGCTGACTGGGCAGGGTAACCCGATCAACTGATGTGTTACATGACAGGATCCGGGTGATTTAAACCGCTCACCTGATGCCGTCATGTGACCCATCAGCTATTCGGTTTGCCCTGTCCCGCCCGGTCAACTGGTTAAGGTCCTGCAGCCATCGGAGGTGGATGCCATGCATCGCAGGACGGTGAGCATTTTTTTTATTTTTAACAATTTGCTTTATTTAATTTCACTTTAGCAGTGTATCTGCATACATTGCTAAAGTGAAATTACACAGGAACAGAGCAATTTTAGTGTACTGAGCATGCTCAGTACACTAAAATCGGATCCGGGAAACTATCCTGTTTCTTCCCGGATCTGAGCTCCATAGGCCTCTATATTATTTAAACCGGACAGCACAGATACGATTTTTTTTTGATACTTTCCTTTCTAGTATTTTTTTGAGTATAGTGATGGGGACTCGTTAGTGTGAGGATCCGTGACTTGGATTACAAGCTTAATGTGTTCTGGCCAAAACATCTACCAATATCTCACAAAAAAAATTATCATAATTTTTTTTTTTGCGCTTTATCATTTTTTCAGGGTGCAGCTGAGCCCCATGGGGTCATTCACATGCCCACCAATCCAACGCAGTATATCTGACATCCCTGTGTTTGCTGGAAGGAAGCAGAGGGTCAGTGCAGAAGCCATCTCTAATCTACTCCACCTCCCTTCACTCTCCGCTCATGCTGGGATGTTAGTTGTGGTCCTGTTTCCCCTGCACGGTGGCACTCCCTGACATCGGTTCAGTTATTGCAGGCAGTAAGAGCAGGGACATTTAGGCCACATTAAGACATCCGATTTTTGTGTGCAAGTGCTATCCTTGGTTTTCACTCATTCGTGTGATAGTCTATGGGGGCCACTCACATGTCTAAGGCATTCCGCAAATTGCAAAAAACCACAAAAACATGTTCAGTTTTGATCAGAGTTGGACTAAAAAATTGTACTGGAAGTCTATGGGTCTATGAAAGACCGATGACAGTTGGACCACACTCTGTTGAAAGTGTGAGCCTAAAAATCTGTTTGTTTTTCTCATGTGGAAGAATCTGATGTCTGCACGAGGCCTTAACCCCTTCCCGACCTGTGACGCCTACGCGGCGTCATGGCAGTTACCGGGGCCAGTTGCTGCGGTAACCACCATCGGGCCTCGGTCTCCTGTGATTCCTATCACAGAACACCTGGGCTTGATGTGAGGGGAGGTGGATTTTTCCCTGATTGCTGTGATTGACTGTTCAGTTCCATCCTCCTATCCAGCTATGGAAGGGACTGTCGTAACCCCTTCCATAGGCTGGAGCGCTGGAGGGGGAGGGTATTGCCACCTCCACACTGATTGGGAGTGGTCTGATGATCACTCCCATCATCAGCATGGTGGGGGTGCAGGGCACAAGTGCCTAACACCGCTGCCTGCTCCACGCTGATGGGGAGTGATCTGATGATTACTCCCATCATCAGCAGTATCAGCATGGCGGCGCAGGGTACATTTGCCCACCGCCGCCGCCTGCTCCATGCTGATAGTGAGTGATCTGATGATCACTCCCATCATCAGCAGCATCAGCATGGTGGCGAAGGGCACATGTGCTTCTCCCGCCGCCGCTTGCCCGCCGTTTCTCTGCAGCCCGATCCCCATGCAGGGGGATTGGCTGCGGAGAAGCGATCTGACAGCCTGGGCATGGAAATCTGCTATGTCATCACTGTGCCCGGGCTGTCAGATCGCTTCTCTGCAGCCTGATCCCCATGCAAGGGGGTTCAGGCGGAAGGCACATGCGGGTTCTGTCACTAAGTGCTGTGATCTTACAATCTCAGCACTTGGGGTCCGGGGAGAGGGAGCTCACGGTCACTTACCTCTTCCCAGCGGTGATTGGCTCATCGTAATGTGATTACAATGAGCCGATCACCATGGTAACCCGACTTTGCCATGGCAACGTCAGGTCACCTGACACAAGCCTCAGAGATCATGTGATATTCACTATGATACCAGAGACTGCACAAAGAGGACACTTGATCCCTTGCTGCCTTCTCTGGATGTAGCAGAGGTGATCGAGCGTCGTGGGACCATCGTTTTGGACTACGTCGGATGTTAATAAAGATGGAGTCTGAATTTTATTTTATATTTTTTTTTTTGTATAATATAAAGATTTTTCTCTGTGGTGTATTTTTTTCACTATTTACTAGAGATTCCTAATGGCCTGGTCTAACATTGGCCAAACATTATTAATCTCGGGCTTAGTGCCAGCTGCCAATAAAAAAGCTGTCATTAACCCCTTTATTACCCAGTGTACCACTGGCACCAGGGCAACTGGAAGAGTCTGGGTACTGCGACATTTTCTGGGGCGACTGCAGGCTGCAATTCGCAACATGGGGGGGCCCAGAACGCTTGGGCCTCTCCATGCTGAGGATTCCATGCCTAGTTGAACCTGGCTGAACCAAAAATATGGTGAAGTGCCACGTCTTTTTTTTTTTCCCCAAAATTCCATTAAAAAAAAAAAATAAAAAAATAATAAAAAAAAGATGTTGGGCTTCGCTCTTTTTGGTTGACAGCCAAGTATTACTAGGCAGCTGGGGGTTAGTGGCAGTCCGTAGCTGCCAAGTTGTATTTGGCTGGCAACCAAAAATATGGCAAAGCCCACATCATTTTTTTTTTTTTTGTGTTTTTTTTTCTTTTGTTATTTCTACAACTAAAAAAAATCGTGGAGCTTTGCCATATTTTTGGTTGCCAGCCAGGTACAACCTAGCAGCTGGGGGCTGGAATCCTCAGCGTGGACAGGCCCAAACATTATGGGCCCCCCATGCTGTGTATTGCAGCCCACAGCCACCCCAGAAAATGGCGCATTCATTGGAGGCGCCATTTTCTGTTGCTGTACCCAGACTCTTCCAGTTGCCCTGGTGCCAGTGGCAAACCCGGTAAGCAAGGGATTAATTCCTGCTTTTTTATTGGCAGCTGGCACTAAAAGCCCATGATACATAATGTCAGGCTAATGTTAGACCCGGCCATAGGAATTTATAGTAAATCGTGAATAATGCACAACACTCAGAGAAAAATCATTTTATTAGAAGAAAAAACAAACATCTCATCTCCATCATTATTACTCCCACATAACCCTCCACGATCCTTTATCCAGAGTCTGCAGGAGAGAACAAGTGTCCTCTTCTTGCAGAGTGCAGTAACACTGACCGCATGGACTCAGTGAGTGACTTCACTTGTGGCAGGGAAGTGGTGACATCCCTCTCTAAGTCACCAGGGCTCCCCGTGGCAGTGAACTCAAAATGTTGTCACTTGTGGGGGTTTTCTGTTGTGTAGGCACATCAGGGGCTATCCAAACAAAACATGACACCCACAGACCATGCCATCAAAATTTGTGTTCCAAAATGTCACTCCCTTTTTTCAGAGGCCAGCCGTGTGCCCAAACAGTGGTTTTCTGCTACATATGAGGTATCTGTGTACTCAGGAGAAATTGCCAAACACATTTTATTATCCATTTTATCCTGTTGCCCATGTGAGAATGAAAAAATTGAGGCTAAAAGAACATTTTTGTTAGAAAAATTAAAATGTCCATTTTTTTCCTTCCACTTTACTTTAGTTCCTGTGAAGCACCTGTCGTGTCGGACCACCTTTTTAAACATTTTCTTGTTTTTTAGAGAGTGATTTCTTGGTGGTTTAAAGGGGTTGGCCTCTACTTTACATATCCCTTTCATGTGCATGAACTGCCATATATAAGCATTGCACTAAATACTTTGCTTTCCCTCATCCTGCTGTAACCTGAACTGCGCCTCTGGGGACATGATCTTTGGATGATGATCTCCTTCCTGTGATGTCACATCAGATTCTGGGCTCTGGAAAATTAAGGATGAGTGGGCCTTCTGGATAGCTGGTTCTGTGCACTGTGGGATAGTTCAACACAATGACCACTATAAGGGCAGGATTAGACAGCAGTATAACGCAGACGACGTTTGTATCACAGTGCCTGGACTGGCCATGGCTCTCCTGACCCAAGCATGACCGCTTCATATATTTCTGTGAGGCTGTGACTTTTGGGTCAGGAGAGCTGAAGTCAGTCCAACCATTTTGGTCTGAGATTAGACCGATTTGCACGGACGTCTGCATGGGCCCCAACATCATGTTTTCAGGATTTCCTTACAGGTGATGGAATTATTAGCAATGCATCAGAATGTAACACAGGTTCTTTCTGTAGGATATTCCCAATCATGGCCTATTGGGGGGCCTTGGGGACTAGAGGGGAGGAACACTGATCTAGATAATAGTGCTCCATATCAGCTCATGAAATGACACCTAATCTATAGGTAATTTTAGAGACTTCTGTAGCTGTGACACTTTCATGTGTGAGACAGCCATTGTTATGTGATTCACTGTCATTTTTTTAGAAAAAGAAAATAATGTTACTGTCAGTTACCATGGAGACATCATGTTCTACGTGTCATTTCAAGGTAATTTTTGTCTTTGGATCAAGACAAAAGTTCTGAACAATAAAATAACCAGATTTCAACGTCGGCACATTTCCCTCTACCTGCAGTTATGGGATGAAGGCAAAGAATATGAGTCCGCACACATTGGAAGCAGCAGTGTGAACTGCGACCAATCCCCACCAAAAACATGAAAAACCAATGCAAAAACCGTATAAGTATCACACAAAAGGCGCTCTGCTGTAAAAATAAATAGCAAGTGCCGTGACAAAAACAGGGCCTTTTCTGGTCATCATAATGGGAGACCCAGACAATGGGGTTAAGGGCACTGCCCTCCGGAGGCCACACTAGGTACTACAAGTTTGTAGACACCGCCCCCTCCGCTTATAAACCCCTACCGCAGGGAATATCCTCAGTTTTTAACTTAGTGTGCTCGGAGGTATCACACGCTTTGCTTGCACTTCACTGCATTCTCACTACTTACGTGATGGCGTCTGAAGACAAGGTAATATGGTCCCGGTCGGGGACCTTCGGCAGTCTCCCTGCTCACCCTTAGGGAACACGCAGGTCGAGGTACCGGAGGGCCTAGAGCCTGGACACTTTGTGTTCTCCCGGTACGCTGTCGCACTCCTTCCCATCCCTGTTTGGGGGCTCTGGAAAGTGGGAGACTGGAGCCTTGCACAGCTCCGCTCCGTCCGAGGCCTCCCTAAATGGTGCTTACAGACCGGACTGGAGCCAGCCCAGTCCGAGGCCTCCCTAAATGGTGCTTACAGACCGGACCGGCACTGAGGCACCTTGTGTGTCTCCGGTGTGCCTGGGGGTAGTGTCGGCACTATATGTGTTGGGACACTCAGACCGCGCGCAACCCTCGGGTCCGCGGTTCTGGCGGTGGACCCCGTGCTGGGGCCACTCTGGCTGACCGCCCTGTGTCTCGCAGGGGCTGCGGCTGTCGGCTCCAGACCTTGTCTGCAGCCTTAGTATTGTGTTTTGTGTCACGGTACTTTCCCGCGCTGCGGGCCTCGGCGCCTTCATTACTGGGGCTGCCTGAGGAGATGGAAGCAGCCCAGGCGGTGACGTCATTAATGGGCGTGCGTGTGGCTTCCCGCGTGTTTTCGGCTCCGCCCACAGTTGATTTGTCGGCGGCCATCTTCCCCTCACTTCCCGGCTGGGATCTGCTTGAAGTGCACGGCTGCACTCATTACAGGGGAGACCGGAAGACTCGCGGAGGCCACACACGCACACACCGCTTCCTCCACCGCTTTACTGCGGTCGGTAAGCCGCCGGTTGTACCGGTTTTTTCTTTAAAGATTGGCTTATCCCCCCTGCTGTGGGAATGTCCTCAGCTGGGAAGAACGCTGCTAAGGCGGCCAGTAACACCACTACCTGTGCTATATGCAACGGGACACTGGTTGAGGGGTCCTGCAATAACTTCGGACGCCCAGAGGCCCGGGCTGATACTGCTGAGACAGCAGCTTCGGTGCTGTACCCTGTGGTCCATGTGGGCCCAGGGCCATGGGAGACACAGAACAAGATAAATGAATCTATGTTATCCCAGCTGTCCTCCATGTCGCAATCCCTGGAGGTACTGACCAGGAGACTGGAAAATCCAGCGGCTCCTTCACATTACCCCAGGGTGTCCCCTGCCTCAACTGTGAGACCCCTTAAGCGGACTCGACGTGAGGATTCACCCGAGCTCCAGACACTCTCTGAAGAGGAGGGTCTCTCTGAGGGGGATGAGGATGATGGGGGTTCATTACTCGTGTCAGAACCACCAGAGGGGGTGGAGGATCTGGTGTCCTCCATCAACGAGACTCTGCGTCTCGTGACACCCCCTGAGGAGGTGAACGTTCACCCGAGGGAGGTCTACCAATGGCTGCGGCCGGAGGCTAGATCAAGTGGTTCCTTTATGGACCACACTAACTTTGGAAGGGTGGTTAGAGCGCCCAGGATTCATCCTGGACGGCGTTATGTCCGTAAATCCAAGGACAATCGCTTCCCCTTCCCTGAGGAGGTGCTTCAGGAGTGGTCGCAGTCCCCTAAGGTGGACGCTTCCATGACCAGGATTGCTGCACGCTCTCTGTTCTCTGCCTCTGATAGCTCCTCATTGAAGGATGCGACTGATAGACAGGTCGAGCAACTCGCCAAGTCTTCTTATGAGGCTGTGGGGTCTTCATTTGCCCCTAATTTTGCCGCAGTCTGGACTCTGCAGGCGATCACCTCCTGCTTGGATGGTATCGCGGACCTGGCAGGGTCCAGTTCAGAAGTCCTGGCGCTTACTGATAGAGCAAGGGCCTATGCGGATTACGCCAGGACGGCAGTACTGGAAACTGCAAATCGCTCTGCTGTGGCTTCGGCCAACGCTATTGCGATCCGCAGGTTATTGTGGCTGCGTCTTTGGGACTCAGATGCCACGTCTAAGAAGATTTTGCAAAATCTTCCGTTCTCTGGCGACAGGCTTTTTGGTACCGAACTGGACAAGCTGATAAAGGATTCTGCGGAGTCAAAGATTCCACAGAATAAACCTAAGCCACGGTATACCGTGAAGAGGAACCCAAAACAGTGGTCCTTTCGGTCCAGTTCACAGCCATCAGCATCGTCTGCCCGTGCGGACAGAGGGAACAAGCCCTCTACTCAGTGGCGTCCCAAGGGTCGCCAGAAGAAACCGGCGGGGGCAGCGGCTGCCACCCCCAAACCCACTTCCGCATGACTCGCTCTCTCATCCTGCTCCCCACAGGTGGGGGGCCGCCTGTCTCTTTTTCGGGACAGATGGCTACTCCAGGTCCAAGATCAGTGGGTACGAGATATAGTCTCCAGAGGCTACAGGATAGAGCTGGCGTCTCAGCCGGCACACCGATTCCATCGATCGGTCCCGTCTCCAGAAAAGGCTCAGGCTTTTCATCTGGTGTTGGAGGGTCTCCGCAGAGACGGAGTAGTGGTCCCAGTGCCTCCCGGGGAGAGGTTCCGTGATAGCGGCTGTGTCACAGGGGGACTTCTTAGCGTCCATAGATATCCGGGACGCTTACCTTCACGTGCCCATTGCACCAGCTCATCAACGCTGGTTAAGATTCGCAGTGGGGGACGAACACTACCAGTTCGTGGCTCTCCCTTTCGGTCTAGCCTCGGCTCGCGGGTGTTCACAAAAGTGATGGCCTCTATGATGGCTCTCCTGCATGTGCAGGGACATGCCGTCATCCCCTATCTAGACGACCTTCTGGTCAGGGCGCCATCGGAACACCTGTGTCGGGTGAGCCTGGAGGTGACCATGAAGTCTCTGGAACATTTTGGGTGGCTTCTCAATGTTCAGAAATCGACCCTGGTTCCGACCCAGTCACTGACATATCTGGGCATGGACTTCCACACAGACTCAGCCCTGGTGTCTCTGCCACGAGCCAAACAGTTGGCCATCCATTCCGGAGTACAACAGGTCCTCCTGTCACCACAGTCATCCATACGAGTGTTGATGAAGCTGGTGGGGCGTATGGTGGCAGCAATAGAGGCGGTGCCTTTCGCACAATTTCGCCTCCGTCCTCTCCAGCTGGAGATTCTCCGCAGATGGGACAAGAGGACGATTTCTCTGAATCGGCTGGTGACTCTTTCTCAACCGACCAGGGATTCCCTGCAGTGGTGGCTACTGCCACGTCACTTGTCTCGGGGCCGGTCTTTCATCAAACCATCTTGGTTAGTGGTGACCACCGACGCCAGTCTGACGGGCTGGGGGGCGGTGTTCTTACACCACAGGGCCCAAGGCCTCTGGACTCAGTCGGAGTCGGCGTTGCAGATCAACGTGCTGGAGATCAAGGCGAACTATCTGGCGCTCCTGGCGTTTCAGAGATTCCTCTCAGGACAACCCATTCGGGTTCAGTCCGACAATGCGACGGCCGTCGCATATATAAATCATCAGGGAGGAACCAGGAGTGCACAGGCTCTGGCCGAAGTCCACCGCATCCTATCCTGGGCGGAGGACAACAACTGCCTGATTTCCGCAGTTCACATCCCAGGGGTCGAAAACTGGGAGGCCGACTATCTGAGCCGGCAGGGGATGGACGCCGGAGAGTGGTCTCTTCATCCGGATGTCTTCCGAGACGTCTGCAGCAGATGGGGCACTCCGGATGTGGATCTGATGGCCTCACGGCTGAATCATCAGGTGCCGCAATACATGGCGAGGTCGTGGGATCCTCAGTCTCTGGGAGCAGACGCTCTGATCCTGAGTTGGTCCAGATTTCATCTGCCGTATGTGTTCCCGCCTCTAGCTCTGATTCCCAAGGTGTTGTGGAAGATCAGGACGGAGTGCAGAGTGGCCATTCTAGTGGCTCCGGATTGGCCCAGGAGGTCCTGGTATCCAGACCTGTGGCAGCTGTCAGGCGGACACAGGTGGGCTCTTCCAGATCGCGCAGATCTTCTCGCGCAAGGCCCATTCTTCCACCTCAATTCCAGGGCCCTCAGATTGACTGCATGGCTCTTGAGGCCTGGCTGCTGACGTCCAGGGGTTTCTCCTCTACAGTGGTTGCCACTATGAATCGGGCTAGGAAACCTGTTTCGCGGAAGATATACCACAGGACGTGGAAAATCTTTTTCGCCTGGTGTGCTTCTGGTAGACGGTCACCTTGGCCCTTGTCGGTTCCGACGCTGTTGGCTTTCCTTCAGTCGGGTTTGGAGCTGGGTTTATCCCTTAGCTCCCTGAAGGGTCAGGTGTCAGCGCTGTCTGTGCTGTTTGACAGACGTTTGGCGCTGCTACCAAAGGTCCATCAATTCCTACAGGGGGTGTCTCGGGTGGTTCCGCCATATAGGCGACCACTGGACCCTTGGGACCTCAACATGGTCCTGGCGGCACTTCAGAAGCCGCCGTTTGAACCACTGAGAGAAGTTCCCCTCTCTCGTCTGTCCCAGAAAGTGGTCTTTTTGGTGGCGATTACGTCTGAGAAGGGTCTCAGAATTGGCTGCACTTTCGTGCAAGTCACCCTTCCTGGTGGTTCACCAAGACAAGGTGGTGTTACGCCCACGGCCAGAATTCTTGCCTAAGGTGGTGTCCACTTTTCATCTGAACCAAGAGATTGTGCTTCCATCATTTTGTCCCGCTCCCGTTCATCAGGTTGAGCGCGACCTTCACACTCTGGATCTCGTGAGGGCTGTACGCATTTATGTGTCCAGGACTGCCTCCTTCCGGAGTTCTGACTCCTTGTTTATCCTTACGGCGGGTCGCTGTAAGGGGTCCACGGCATCAAAATCTACCTTGGCCAGATGGATCAAGGTGCCAATTCAGGAGGCCTACCGTTCTTCCGGTCTGCCTCTCCCGGTGGGATTGAAGGCGCACTCGACTAGAGCTGTCGGTGCCTCCTGGGCTTTGCGACATCGAGCTTCTGCTCTACAGGTGTGTCAGGCAGCCACATGGTCAAGCCTGCATACTTTTTCTAAGCACTATATGGTGCATGCCCATGCCTCTGCGGATGCAAGTCTGGGCAGGCGGGTCCTCCAGGCGGCGGTTGCCCACCTTTAAAAAGGGGGACCATGTGTTATCCGTCTTTTGAGGAACTCTTCCCGCCCTGGGGTATTGCTTTAGGACATCCCCATTGTCTGGGTCTCCCATTATGATGACCAGAAAAAAGAGAATTTTGTTTACTTACCGTAAATTCTTTTTTCTTTAATCATCAATGGGAGACCCAGCACCCACCCAGTGTTCCGTTGGTTGTTGTCACATTTGACTTGTTCCCAGTTGGAACAGTTTATTCCGGGTTGTTGGACCGTTTGTTCACGGTTTTTCTCCCGAGGTTTCGGGTGTGGTTATTTTTTTGTCTCCTCGCAGCTTATGGACCAAACTGAGGATATTCCCTGCGGTAGGGGTTTATAAGCGGAGGGGGCGGTGTCTACAAACTTGTAGTACCTAGTGTGGCCTCCGGAGGGCAGTGCCCTTAACCCCATTGTCTGGGTCTCCCATTGATGATTAAAGAAAAAAGAATTTACTGTAAGTAAACAAAATTCTCTTTTTTGGTTTATACGGTTTTGCAAAAACGTACAGTAAGCTGCCTCACCAACTCCACGGTGGGCCCTGGTAGAGACAGTCCTAACTCTGTCCCTAGATGCTACATTAAAAACCTGGCAGCTTACTGTACGTTTTTTGCAAAAACGTATAAACCAAAAGGCCCTGTTTTTGTCACAGCACTTGCTATTTATTTTTATTTTTACAGCAGAGCGCCTTTTGTGTGATACTTATACGGTTTTTGCATTGGTTTTTCATGTTTTTGGTGGGGATTGGTCGCAGTTCACACTGCTGCTTCCAATGTGTGCGGACTCGTATTCTTTGCCTTCATGTTTACCCCTGCTGGTATCAGCAGAATTTGGAGGCACCTGCCCCTCCCTTGTGAAGTCTGCACACGGAGTTGTCAGCCACACAGCCTTACGGGGTGAGGTTGTCCTGTGCTCTCCCGCGCCCTGCCCAGAGGTATGTACACAATGGCAGGTTTTTAATGTAGCATCTAGGGACAGAGTTAGGACTGTCTCTACCAGGGCCCACCGTGAAGTTGGTGAGGCAGCTTACTGTACGTTTTTTTGCAAAAACGTATAAACCAAAAGGCCCTGTTTTTGTTACGGCACTTGCGATTTATTTTTACAGCAGAGCGCCTTTTGTGTGATACTTATACGGTTTTTGCACTGTTTTTTCCTGCAGTTATGGGATGTAGATACATATGAAATAATCTGCATTCATTCCTGTGTGGGATCTAATATTCCTGACAGACCATACATTTACAGTACCTAGAAAAAGTATTTATCCCACATTAATATTTCCATGTTACACCCACAGTTTTAAAGGAAAACTGTCAGGTCAAAAATCTGTATGTAACTGCTATCATTTTCTAATTCCTTTCTCTAAACTCTCTCTATTTATGTATTTATTTTATATCCCCCTCCTATCTTCTGTAAACTTCAAATAAAGAGATTCATTCCATCTGTCACTCACAATGAATGATCCTCTTAGTTCTCTGCTGTCCACTCCCCATAGGATAAATATGCATGTCACATCATTGCACAGGACATCAGTGGGGGGGGGGAGGTGTTGTATTCTCCTCTCTGCTCTGTGTCTGCAGCCAGGAAAGAGATTAAATACAACACAGAAACTGTTACAGCAGGGATGCCTGCTTACAGAAACAAATGGACTCTAGATAAGATAAGGCAGACCTGAAATTGCTTTCTCCCTCTGTGTCAATAGAATAAATCTCCTAAAAGTGAAACCACAGTGCCCGGAGAGTGGAGGGAGGAGAGAGCTGCTGAGAGGGAGTGCATAATTACATACCAGTTTGTACAGCACAGGACTAATCGTCTCTAAAGGACTCTGCAGGTTCTGACAATGCTGTTGACATGGAAATTACAAAGGGTAGAATAATGATTTTATATGTTTATAAAAGATCTGCCCAGGCACTATCCAAGGGTAAGATTAGTATCATACTGAAAAAATGACCTGACAGTGTCCCTTTAAGTGTATGTTATTGGGATTCTATGTGATATACCACACAAGTACCACAGTAAGAATGTGTGAAGTATAAAGGAAATGATACAAAGTTTACTAAATATTTAAAAATTATTGATCTGAAAATTATTTGTATTTGCCAACCCCTTCCCCCCCCCCCCCCCATGTCAATACTTTGTAGGACCACCTTTCACTCCAATTACTGCTGCAAGTCTTTAGGGTTATGTGTCTATCAGCTTTGCACATATAGAGGCTGAAATATTTGCCCATTCTTCTTTGCAAGATATCTCTACACTGAGCAAGACACTTGTTACGTATTGACTGCCTTGCAGTATGGAAGTGCTACTGCTGTGGTTTAAATGAAGCCTTTTTTTCCCTGCTCTGTATGGAGAGGGGAAGCTAATGAGCTGGAGCTGAGAGTGCAGGTGTGTGTGTTGAATATGACTTGTGCTTAGGTGAGCTGAGGGGCGTGCCTGGGCTGGTTGCTCCCCACCCTTCGGCCATAAATGGGTCAGCTCACATCCACCTGATGTCGCTGATTCAGTTCACTTCTGGACTGTGACCTGTTGTGAGCAGACGCTGATTTGAAGCTGCTGTTTCTTTCTCCATTGGAAGCTGCTGGGTTCCGTGGTCCGTGGGTGGAGGTAGGGGCTTATGCCTAGGGCTTCTCAGGGGTTTAGGGTCTTAGGCTGGCGGCTCGGACCTCCTCACCTTCAGAGGTACCTCTGAGTAAGGGCAAGTCAGGGACCCCAGTATCAGGGTCAGAGCAGGCTCCCCTGACTCCCTACGCTCAGATCCGTCCTACTTCTGGGGACCCCAGCCTCCCCAGCGTGATAACACTCGTGTGCATCACCCAGCTCGGCTGCCCGCTCTCTGGTAGAGGAACCTGCAGCTGCATGTGTTTCTATGGTGCTGCCCGCTCCTTCCGGTCCAGAGAGCTGGTGGTCATGCGGGTGATGGATGTGAGACTCTTCCTCAGTATGACTCCAGCCTAATATTCAGTGTCCGATGTATGCAAAAGAAGATCTAAACAAGTCTGATACAATTTGGAAACAAGTCCTGTGGTTAAAGAAGAACTCTTTACTCATAATGATCAAAGTTATGTTTGAAAAAAAGAGCACAAAATTTCAGGAAAAGAACATCTCGCCTGAACATCTGGGGACAGATTAGTCATGCTTTGGAATTGTGTTGCAGTCAATGGCAAGGAGAACATTTCACGGGTAGATGGAAGAATGGATTCAATGAAATTTCAACAAATAATTGTTGCAAACATAACACCACCTGTAAAAAAGCTCAAGTTTAAAAAAGGATGGCTTCTATTAATGGATGATGATCTTGAACACGTCAAAATTCACAATAGACAAGCTCAAAAGGCTCAAGCTGAAGGTCTTGCAATGGCGCTCACAGTCCCCTGATCTAAACATCATTGAAAATCTCCAGCTACACCTAAAAAGAGAAGTGATGTAAGGCGACTCAGGAATCTGACAGAACAGGAAGACTTTTCCAAAGAAGAATGGATAAAAATCACTCAAATAAGAATTGAAAGACTCTTGGCTGTGTACAAAAGGTATACTTTTTGTACCCAGCCAAGAGTCTTTCAATTCTTATTTGAGTGATTTTTATACAAGCTGGGATACTAGTCAAAGGAGGTGTTACTAGGTAGTAACCATGCATGGTGCCCAAACTTTTGCATTGGCTCATTTTTCTTTTAGTCATTTTTAAAATGTGATGGATGAAAATATTTTTTCTTTTGTCTAAAATACAAATGACATGTCATTTTTTACTTTATGCCTTTTGGAGATCATTTAGTATAAGATTGCTACCACTATGCAGTTTGTGTGGATGCTCCTTATACAGTTAGGGCCAGAAATATTTGGACAGTGACACAAGTTTTGTTATTTTAGCTGTTTACAAAAACATGTTCAGAAATACAATTATATATATAATATGGGCTGAAAGTGCACACTCCCAGCTGCAATATGAGAGTTTCCACATCCAAATCGGAGAAAGGGTTTAGGAATCATAGCTCTGTAATGCATAGCCTCCTCTTTTTCAAGGGACCAAAAGTAATTGGACAATGGACTCTAAGGGCTGCAATTAACTCTGAAGGTGTCTCCCTCATTAACCTCCCTGGCGGTCTGTTTAGTTCTGGAAATTGTTGCTAAAAGCGGGCTACCCGCGTTCGCGGTAGATGCGGTTAAAAAAACCGCATCTGCCGCACTTGTGCCGCACTTGTGCCGCACTTGTGCCGCACTTGCGGCGCGGTTGCGGCGCGGTTGCGGTAATCTGCATAGGAACCAACCACCTCTGATGACCCTCATACATTGTTAATATGTGCCCCTGCACCCTAGTAAACCATTAGCAGCACTGTTGTTGTGTGCTAAGTGGCTGCAGAAGAAGTGCGATAATGATTTTAGACACTTACATGCCTGGTACTTGAGGGCGTCTCCCTGTGTGTGCTGGGACTTGTTGTGCTGTGGTCATCATGTCGGCTCTCCCCCTCCCTTATGCACGCCCCCTCTCAGCCTGCTATAGTGCTGTGAGGCTGATTGCGTCATAAAGGGGCGGGGCTACCGTGATGCCGCGATTTAGCCCCGCCCCTTTATGACGCAATCAGCCTCACAGCACTATAGCAGGCTGAGAGGGGGCGTGCATAAGGGAGGGGGAGAGCAGACATGATGAGCACCGCCCACACGTCCCATCACACACAGGGAGACGGCCTCAAGTACCAGGCATGTAAGTGTCTAAAATCATTATCGCACTTCTTCTGCAGCCACTTAGCACACAACAACAGTGCTGCTAATGGTTTACTAGGGTGCAGGGGCACATATTAACAATGTATGAGGGTCATCAGAGGTGGTTGGTTCCTATGCAGATTACCGCAACCGCGCCGCAGCCGCGCCGCAAGTGCGGCACAAGTGCGGCACAAGTGCGGCACATGCGGTAGATGCGGCAGATGCGGTTTTCTCACCGCATCTGCCGCGAACGCGGGTAAGCCCGAGCCTGACTCGGGGTTAACGCTTCTGGTAGTGAATGTTAACCCCGAGTCAGGCTCGGGAATAACGCTAGGAAGGTTAACCTGTAATCAATTAAGTAGTTAAAAGGTCAGGGGTGGATTCCAGGTGTGTGGTTTTGCATTTGGAAACTGTTGCTGTGACCAGACAACATGTGGTCAAAGGAACTCTCAATTGAGGTGAAGCAGAACATCCTGAGGCTGAAAAAAAAAAAAAAATCCATCAGAGAGATAGCAGACATGCTTGGAGTAGCAAAATCAACAGTTGGGTACATTCTGAGAAAAAAGGAATTGACTGGTGACCTTGGGAACTCTAAAAGGCCTGGGCGTCCACGGATGACAACAGTGTGGTGGATGATCGCCGCACACTTTATTTGGTGAGGAAGAACCCGTTCACAACATCAACTGAAGTCCAGAACACTCTCAGTGAAGTAGGTGTATCTGTCTCTAAGTCAACAGTAAAGAGAAGACTCCATGACAGTAAATACAAAGGGTTCACATCTAGATGCAAACCATTCATCAATTCCAAAAATAGACAGGCCAGAGTTAAATTTGCTGAAAAACACCTCAAGAAGCCAGCTCAGTTCTGGAAAAGTATTCTATGGACAGATGAGACAAAGATCAACCTGTACCAGAATGATGGGAAGAAATAAGTTTGGAGAAGAAAGGGAACGGCACATGATCCAAGGCACACCACATCCTCTGTAAAACATGGTGGAGGCAACGTGATGGCATGGGCATGCATGGCTTTCAATGGCACTGGGTCACTTGTGTTTATTGATGACATAACAGCAGACAAGTGTAGCCAGATGAATTCTGAAGTGTACCGGGATATACTTTCAGCCCAGATTCAGTCAAATGCTGCAAAGTTGATTGGACGGCGCTTCATAGTACAGATGGACAATGACCCCAAGCATACAGCCAAAGCTACCCAGGAGTTCATGAGTGCAAAAAAGTGGAACATTCTGCAATGGCCAAGTCAATCACCAGATCTTAACCCAATTGAGCATGCATTTCACTTGCTCAAATCCAGACTTAAGACGGAAAGACCCACAAACAAGCAAGACCTGAAGGCTGCGGCTGTAAAGGCCTGGCAAAGCATTAAGAAGGAGAAAACCCAGAGTTTGGTGATGTCCATGGGTTCCAGACTTAAGGCAGTGATTGCTTCCAAAGGATTCACAACAAAATATTGAAAATAAAAATATTTTGTTTGGGTTATGTTTATTTGTCCAATTACTTTTGACCTCCTAAAATGTGGAGTGCTTGTAAAGAAATGTGTACAATTCCTACATTTTCTATCAGATATTTTTGTTCAACCCTTCAAATTAAACGTTACAATCTGCACTTGAATTCTGTTGTAGAGGTTTCATTTCAAATCCAATGTGGTGGCATGCAGAGCCCAACTCGCGAAAATTGTGTCACTGTCCAAATATTTCTGGCCCTAACTGTATGTTAGAAATGCTAACATACTACTAAGTTACAATTTCTACAATTTCATTTACACATGCATAGTCCAAGTGTATCTTTAAACCCTTTAAAGGGAACTTGACATCAGAAATTCACACTTTAAGCTGACCCCAGGGACTTCTCAATGTAATGTCCATAATAGAGATTTTTGTGTGTGTGTTTTAATGTCATATGTAAAGTACGCTTACCTGTATAGAAATAGAAATCCTTAGCCCAAGTCTCTGGAGTGTTCCCTGGCGAGTCCCAGAGTCATCCTGTTATACCCACTCATGTACAGTGTGTTTTGAAAGTATTCGGCCCCCTTGAACTTTTCAACCTTTTTCCACATTTCAGGCTTCAAATATAAAGATAAAAATTCAAATTTTTTTGTGAAGAATCAACAACAAGTGGGACACAATTGTGAAGTGGAATGAAATTTATTGCACATTTTAAACTTTTTTAACAAATAACTGAAAAGTGGGGTGTGCAATACCGTATTATTCGGCCCCTTTACTTTCAGTGCATCAAACTCACTCCAGAAGTTCAGTGAGGATCTCTGAATGATCCAATGTTGTCCTAAATGACTAGTAATAATAAATAGAATCCACCTGTGTGTAATCAAGTCTCCGTATAAATGCACCTGCTCTGTGATAGTCTCAGGGTTCTGTTTCAAGTGCAGAGAGCATCGTGAAGACCAAGGAACACACCAGGCAGGTCTGAGATACTGTTGTGCGAAGTTTAAAGCCGGATTTTGATACAAAAAGATTTCCCAAGTATTCAACATCTCAAGGAGTACTGTGCAAGCGATCATATTGAAATGGAAGAAGTATCAGACCACTGCAAATCTACCAAAACCCGGCCGTTCCTCTAAACTTTCATCTCGAACAAGGAGAAGACTGATCAGAAATGCAGCCAAAAGGCCCATGATTACTCTGGATGAAGTGCAGAGATCTACAGCTGAGGTGGGAGAGTCTGTTCAGAGGACAACAATCAGTCGTATACTGCACAAATCTGGCCTTTATGGAAGAGTGGCAAGAAGAAAGGCATTTCTCAAAGATATCCATAAAAAGGCTTGTTTTAAGTTTCCCACAAGCCACCTGGGAGACACACCAAACATGTGGAATAAGGTGCTCTGGTCAGATGAAACCAAAATCAAACTTTTTGGCCACAATGCAAAACGATATGTTTGGCGTCAAAGCAACACAGCTCATCCCCCTCAAAACACCATCCCCACTGTCAAACATGGTGGTGGCAGCATCATTATTTGGGCCTGCTTTTCTTCAGCAGGGACAGGGAAGATGGGAAGATGGATGGAGCTAAATACAGCACCATTCTGGACGAAAACCTGTTTGAGTCTGCAAAAGACCTGATACTGGGACGGAGATTTATCTTCCAACAAGACAATGATCCCAAACATAAAGCAAAATCTACAATGAAATGGTTCAAAAATAAACATATCCAGGTGTTAGAATGGCCAAGTCAAAGTCCAGACCTGAATCCAATCGAGAATCTGTGGAAACAGCTGAAAACTGCTGAAAACTGCTGTTCACAAACGCTCTCCATCCAACCTCAATGAGCTTGAGCTGTTTTGCAAGGAAGAATGGCAAGAATTTCAGTCTTTCGATGTGCAAAACTGAGACATACCCAAGCGACTTGCAGCTGTAATCGCAGCAAAATGTGGCGCTACAAAGTCTTAACTCAAGGAGGCCGAATAATATTGCACGCCCCACTTTTCAGATTTTTTATTTGTTAAAAAAGTTTAAAATATCCAATAAATTTCGCTCCACTTCACGATTGTGTCCCACTTGTTGTTGATTCTTCACAAAAAATTATAATTTATATCTTTATGTTTGAAGCCTGAAATGTGGCAAAATGTTGAAAAGTTCAAGGGGACCAAATACTTTCACAATACACGGTATATGAATTGCTCTCTCTGTAGGCCAGTGACATCCGAGGTGACGTTGCTGTCATCTCGTGTATGCTCTTTTGCTGGATCCGGTCAGAATGCCTCTACTCATCTGGAGGCTGAGGTGTATACACCTCCTGGGAATGTGTTTGTCTTTTCCAGTTTACAAAGTACAGTAGACTGAACATGTAAAGGGTAAGCCACTCTTGCACTTGTCCGCTATGTGAACAGGCACATGAAGCCAGTCACACCAACAATGTGTGGACGTGGCTGGTCCACAAAGTAAAGCATTAAGGTGCTTGGGGACGAATTTTCCAAAGGTGGCAATGTAAAGCCTAGTTTGTGGATTGTAGTTTGGCTTTGAATATATACCTCTTGTACATTATAAAGCTAAATGCACCCTTTATCTCCTCCCCAACTGAAAACAGACACCTGGAGTAACATTAAAAAAGCAGCAGATTCTTCTTAAGCATGCTGTATGTGCCATTTTCAGCTCCTGCGTGATGTCAGCAATTCAATTAATAAAACAGCAGCGAGGACACATCGCTGGACCTGGGGTGGGTAAGTAAAGTGCAGGACTTTTTTTTGTGTTTATACACAACATGAACTGGGAGCAGTATTTACTGAAACGAGAAAAGCACTTTAACCTTTTGGTTTCTGAAGCCTCTATTTATCACAGGACATTCTGCAGAATTAATTACGGTAATAGTGAACCCATCAATGGGCTTGTTCAATACTTATTTGTCTTTTCCTAAACACCTGTGAGCTGATTTATAACTGAGCATAAAAAGGAAAAAAGATAGCGGCACCTTTGAAACACGCCCGGTGAGTGTCGCTATCTTATTTTTCCTTTTTATGCTATATTTATGTGATATATAGCGGGCACCGGAGGCGGTCAGCATTGCGCCACCTCGCATATACCCATATGATGAAAATAAGCACTTCTCCTAACTTAGCAGTGCCAGTGAATGGACTCTTTTTGATTACTGATTTATAACTGATTGAATTTTTGATAATCTTCAATTAGCTTAGAGTTCAGGGAAGAGAGAAGTCACAAGCTCCGCCATCAGATCAAGCTCATTCTGCAGTTTGCTATGTGCTCTGATACACCGACTCAAAATATCTATAAAGAAGCATTCAAGTCAATAAAAGGCATAAAGTTTTTCATATCTAATAAGTAGCCTGAGAAAAAATTGTATTGAAATTTCAACCTTCTTATGGGAGGAGGGGGGGAGGGGGGATATCAAAGCTTTATTTTTTTTCCAAGGTTTGGTTTTGAAAAAGAGTCTAAGTTGAGAAGCTTAGCGGAACAAAACCCTGAATATAGTCGCTCTTTGTGCCCCAAGACTCCCAAAATAAGGTCCTGTCCCATGATTGTAAGGAGAAAGCTGCAGCCGCATTAGAACGATGTCATTCATGTTGTACATTTGTAAAGAATAGCCCTGCCCTTGTGGATATGCTTGTTTATTCAGTCTCCTATCTGAAAGCCACAAATGAATGAGGCTGTGCTGTGTAAATGCTGTTTAGCTGCGGCTGAATACTAAGATGCTTCTATAAGCCGCTTCTGTCTCGGGAGGGGCATCTGTTTTTCATTCCCATGGTTTATTTAAGAAAAAAGTAACTGATCATCTTGTGGTATACCGGTAATTCCTCCACTATCCATGAAGTGAGCGCGCCGGAGGCGGTGAGTGGCAGATGATATACAGAAGCCCAACGTATGGGGATGAACACAAGGTGCTGTGTTGCAATATGTACATGTAGTTCATGTAAAGTCTGGACATGTGTAACTTGGCCCCCGACAAGTAGCACTTCTGTTATTCGTGATGGGGAATCTGTCACCCCAAAGGTGCATGGTATTAATAACCACAACTGAGGTTTATAAAGAAAGGTCCATGTGTCCCAGCACTTGTATATGGAGACCTATAAAGGTGCATTCAGTACATAAAGTGAAACTCATATATAATATAGTCTTCACACACAGGGTGATGTATTTCAAGTGTTTATTTTTGCAGCCAATGAAAACCCAAAGGTCATTATCTCAAAAAATAAAGTAGGGAGGATGAAGAGTTTAGAGTGAAACATGACCATATGATATAGATTTTTGATCATGTTCTAATTCATTAATATGCACTAGTATATTTAATTATCCACAATAATGATATAATATTTTATTTGTATAGCACAACAGATTTTGCAGCTTTTTACAATTCAGAGGAGAAAAGAGCAAACAATATCACTCTGCAGAGTAACGTAGTTCAAGGGAACCTGACCCCTCCAAATCACCCCCAACCCTATTAATACCTGTCCCTGCACCCTAACATATCAGTATTAGTGCTCCTTTTGTATAAAAAAAAAAGCACTCTGTAACATTAGAATAATCAACAATATACACTTACAAATCTGAGACTTCTTGTCCCTGAATAAGTCTCACAGGGCGTCCCCTATGAGACTCTAAGCCCTCCCTAGGTGCTCATTTTTCACGCCCCGAATGATCCACCCTCTATCTGTCTGTGCTGCAGTGATGTGGAGCTGAAGGCAGGACTAATGATTTGCATTCTGTGAGTGATAGAGAGGGGGAGGGTAAAGCCTGCACAAGCAGAAAACAGACAGAGAGGGTGGATCCGGAGCCTGCAAAACAACACACCCTAAGGGATAAAGAAATAGCCCCTACTAATTATAATCACTAATGAGTAAGTATTAAAATGTTTTTATGCACTTTCACAGGATGCTTTTAGGAGACAAAAGAAGTGTGAGATTAGTGATGGGATGCTGCAGGGACATGTTTTGATATCTTAGGAGGGTTATGGAGGTGACAGGATCCCCTTCAGCATTCAGACAAGAGGAGGGTCCGGCTCCCCACAATCTATAAGGAAATGTTCCATAGGATGAAAAAACTCTGATTTATCACTGATTATTAATCGCCCACAATGCCATTTGTTGTGAGAAAAGATTCCAGCTTGTTTTTAAATGTTCTAGCTTCTGCCAACACAACGCTTCAGTAAGGCATTCCGCAGTCTGCCTGCTCTGACTGTAAAGAGCCCTTTCATCATAGGATGTCGGAATCGCCTTCCCTCCACATGTAATGAATGCCTGCTGGTCCTTTGTGTTGTCTCTGGAAGGAATATGTTATGTGCCAGTCCTCTGAAGCTTCTTTTTTTTTTCTAAGCTAGGCAAGTCCAACTCTTCCAACCTCTCGTCATATGGCGTCCTTCCATCCCATGCAATAA
This sequence comes from Allobates femoralis, assembly GCA_033576535.1. NCBI lineage: Eukaryota > Metazoa > Chordata > Amphibia > Anura > Aromobatidae > Allobates > Allobates femoralis. The sequence goes on from JARQOC010000003.1 coordinate 218,613,233, forward strand.
TCTAACTGACCACCTTTGAACTAACTGACTTACAATTATCCTATTTAAAATGTGTATGTTGTACAGTCTAGCTCTGTTTTTATTATTCTACCATTTTGCGTCCTCAGCATAGGATGTCAAGGTTATATAATAAGATGGGGTGATGCCAAAGGGATATTTTTATAAAGTGACATGAATTGGTCACCATCCAGAACTTCAGATACTGTACATAGTGTTATTGAATCATAATGGATTGTGTAAGAACAGATGATAGAAGGGATCAGAAAGAAGGAAATGAACAAGTCAGTGATTGGATACAGGGAGTACCGAATAGAGCTCCGTCAACTAGAACCCCAGGACAGTGAGCATGCTGCCTGGGAGTTATGATGGTACAACACAAAAATGGAAATATGCTTTAACATTGGACCAGTGACGACAATAACCATCATTTCATTCATAGTATGTCATTTATTAGGCATTGGTGAACAGTCACTTATTGACAATGTTAATGATTGACTGATATTATGTCAAAGCATTTCCAATCTAGTTTCCAGCATGCCGTGGTTAGTGCCTACCAGAAGTGGTCCATGGAAAGACAACGGGTAAACCCCTGACTTGGTCACAAGAACCCCAAGTGTCATTGACTGGCATGGGAGTGAGTGCTATGCCACATGGAAATGTAACACAAATAAAAGCAAATTTAAAGTGTTATTTTATGGCTCGGCAAACAGAAAAGGTGATGACTAACTGATCGCTAGGGTCCCACCGCTGAGTTCTTTTTTTAATCCCGAGAGTGGGGCTCTGTTGTACACCACTGTAATGGCACAGCATCAGGCATGCCAGTCATTGTAAGTGGGACTGGAAGTTAGCTGATGGGTGTTTATAATGGAATGGAAGGAAACATTTAGTGCAATATAGGTCTGGCCAAATCTAAGAGACATTACTAAAAGTCAGGGGCCCATAATGCATTATATGACCAGTGAACAACCACTTCAGTAAACAATCTAGCAACAGAGAATGTGTTACTTTGTCGAAATATGTTTCCCCATAGTTGTGATTGATCAGTAAAAACTGTGATGATGTCGTCCTTCACCTCTGTCATAAGGCTTGAGACCCCTTGCTCTCAGTAGCTCTTGATCGCTAACGAGATCGCTATTGGGATCGCTGTTGCGTCACGAAATTCGTGAGCAACAGCGATGTCGTTCCTGTGTGACACGCACCAACCGATCTGGCCCCTGCTGGGAATCGTTGATCGTTACACATGCTCTGGGTCATTCCTGCGTCGTTGTGCTCCCGCTGGGAACGCTACATCGTTGTGTTTGACAAAGATAATGAGCAACGATCTCAATGCTACGCTATGGAGAGAAAATTCACAACGACCTCGGTATAATTCTGGATCGCTAGTGCGTCGTTTTTCACATCGCTGGTGAGATGCCTGTTTGACATCTTACCAGTAATGTGTAAATGACGTACCAGCAATCTCTGCCATATCGGGATCGCTGATGCGTCGTTTTGTGAGACTGGGCCTTTACCCTGTTTTCCCAGTAGGCTGTCTTCACCCATTAGGCAGATCAGGACCCTCCTACTTTACTACTAGTCACAATAGGTATGTCTCCTTTCACTGGTCACATTAACATGCCAAGTACTTAGCTTGAAGTCAAAGCTCACCTGTACCCCAGCACACTATTCCTCCCACTAGACAGAAATTTGACCTTTTATAACTGAATCGCACTTCTGCTTTCAATGGTAAACCTTTTCTTTCTTGACTCTATTTGTAGTGACCTGGAGCCTGAGTGGTTGGAGAGAGTAGAGCGGAACGGAGAGCTGTTTTATCTCGAGTTAAGTGAAGGAGAGGAAGAAGCAATTTTACCTCTGAATCCAGGAGTAAACCATGTCCGATTTTGTGAAAATGTAGCTGAAGTGATTTCAAAAAATGCCAAGAAGACTAAAGATGAACCACGTTTTAAAAAACTTGCAAAAATATTAAGGAATAAACATATTAACAAAAAGAGGTCTTCTAGACTAAATGGACCAACAGGACCTACTTCTATACTCAAACACCAGCCCAGCCTTAAAACTGGAATGTTAATTCATCAACAGTATAAGGATATTTGCCTATATGTCAATCCGAACCGAATTCTTGACAGTGTACCGTATGAGAAGCTCTGCCTGCTCCAGAGATTGATCGGGATTGTTCATCAGTCTTCAAAGAACAGCAAGAGATTGGAGAAGCAAGGAGCTCCTGATACACCACATCGGTGGACTAACCCTGAAAAGCTGGTTGTTCATGGTTTAATTCCAGAAACTCCATCTATTCGCTGTGGCCAAATCCTTATTGGTAAGGGGGTGTTTATTGTTCACATGTCATATCTACACTAGCATAAACCAAAACTGACCATTAACGTGAGATCTAGGTCGTTCGTTAGTCTGACAGCTATCTCTCCTGACTTCCTCATGCAATTGTTACTGTCTTCTCTCGGGAAGAGGAAGGCAATGCCCTCCCAAACCATTTTTTTGGCAAGCAGCTATTTCCCCGAGACAGCTCCTGTGTGTTGTTTTTTTTTTTTTTCCTTTTATTGAGAGCCACTGCCAGACATCTATGGCAGCAGCTTACAAGTGAATCTCGATAAATTAGAATATCATCAGTAATTCATATTGTATTATATAGTCGTTCCAAACAGAGTGATCTATTTCAAGTGGTTATTTCTGTTAATGTTGATGATTATGGCTTACAGCCAATGAAAACCCAAGTCATTATCTCAGAAAATTTTAATAGTTAATACAAAACACCTGCAAAGGCTTACTAAGCATTTAAAATGGTACATTAGTCTGGTTCAGTAGGCTACACAATCATGGGGAAGACTGCTGACTTGACAGATGTCCAGAAGGCAATCATTGTCAAACTCCACAAGGAGGGTAAGCCAAAAAAGGTCATTAGAAAGTCCCATAGTCTGGAGGAAGAGTGGAGTGGCACACAATCCAAGCTAATTGAGGTCTTATGTGAAGTTTCCACAATCAGCTGCTTGAGCAGTCCCATCGGATGAGCGCCTCCATGCCACGCTGCATTGATGCAGTAATTCAAGCAAAAGGAGACCCAATTAAGTATTGAGTGCTTTTACTGTACATAAATTTTGCCCTAATGCAATGTATGTACAGTGAATGCACTCAATGCTTGGTTGTGGCTCCTTTTGCTTGAATTACTGCATCAATTTGGCGTGGCATGGAGGCGATCAGCCTTTGGCACTGCTGATGTGTTATGGAAGCCCAGGTTGCTTTGATAGCAGCCTTCAGCTCGTCTGCATTGTTGTGTCTGATGTCTCTCATCTTCCGCTTGACAATACCCCATACAAGCACAGTGACAATATAGTTGTTAAAGGGATCCTGTCACCCCCAAAACGCATGTAAACCTATTAAAACCTGTCCCTAGAGCATATTAACACTATCCCTACACTCTTTTTACCTCCTAAATGCAGTAAGTGACATTGAATAAAAACGTTTTATAAGTACCTGATTAGTGCTGATAATGAGTGACTATCTATTCATAGTCACTCATCAAGACTGCCCCTCTGCTTCATATCACGCCTATTCAGGCGTGATCGTTAGCCTAGATTCAAATTGCCGCCTCCCTGCCGTGCCCTGTCTCGTCCGAGGCTGCAGTGTGGCTGGTGACGCGATCCGCGTCATTCCCGGCGCCTGGTGACGTATTTAGACCGGCGCCGCGCTGTTAGCTTCAAAATGCGCACTGCGCATGCCCAATGCGCATGCGCAGTGCGCATTTTGAAGCTAACAGCGCGGCGCCGGTCTAAATACGTCACCAGGCGCCGGGAATGACGCGGATCGCGTCACCAGCCACACTGCAGCCTCGGACGAGACAGGGCACGGCAGGGAGGCGGCAATTTGAATCTAGGCTGACGATCACGCCTGAATAGGCGTGATATGAAGCAGAGGGGCAGTCTTGATGAGTGACTATGAATAGATAGTCACTCATTATCAGCACTAATCAGGTACTTATAAAACGTTTTTATTCAATGTCACTTACTGCATTTAGGAGGTAAAAAGAGTGTAGGGATAGTGTTAATATGCTCTAGGGACAGGTTTTAATAGGTTTACATGCGTTTTGGGGGTGACAGGATCCCTTTAAACCAGGTATTGGTACTTTTGGCAGTGTGAACAGGTGCCGAGTCCTGCTGGAAAATGAGATTTCCCTCTCCAAAAAGCTTGTCGACAGAGAGGAGTATGAAGTGCTCTAAAATTTTCTGGTAGATGGCAGTGCTGACTTTGGTCTTGATAAAACACATTGAGCCTACACCAACAGATGACATGACTCCCCAAACCATCACTGATTGTGGAAACTTCACACTAGACCTCAAGCCTCTTGGATTGTGGCCTCTCCACTCTTCCTCCAGACTATGGGACCTTGATTTCCAATGACCTTTAGTGGCTTACCCTCCTTGTGGAGTTTAATGACTGCCATTTGGACATCTGTCAAGTCAGCAGTCTTCCTCATGATTGTGTAGCCTAATAAATCAGACTAAGGGACCATTGTAAATGCTTAGTAAGCCTTTGCAGGTGTTTTGTATTAATTATTAAAATTTTCAGAGATAATGACTTTTGGGTTTACATTGGCTGTAAGGCTGTAAGGCATAATCATCAACATTAACATCTTTTTGATGATATTCTAATTCATTGAGATGCAGCTGTATTTCCCTAATCACAAAAGGATCAGCAGTCTAATGTTGAATTCTTATGTATCTAGACTTTATCTTTCACTGTCCTTATACACATTTTACTGTTGACTAAAACCCATCGATATTGGTTCAGCCGACGTTAGTCTAATATGTATGGCCACTTTAAGGTGTATGATAATTTATTTGCCCATAAATCAAAAGGATGGAGAAAAAGAGCTCCAACTACCCAATCCTAATCTCTCTCTCAAGGGAAGCCGGGAAGCCTCTGTAAACAGATAGTGGGAGATTCCTGTTTGTTTGTTTTTTTGTCTTGTGTCTGGTCACCCTAATTTTTACACTTTAACATTAAAACCAGACAGATGAGCCTTTGAATAAGTTGGTATATGTTCACACACCTGTCCATGGGAAGCTACATAAATGAAATGCCTGGCTCAGGAAGGTAGAGGGGGGCACTGTCCCATTTCGGGTACACCTTGACACAATAGGATGGCTTTTATCCCAGGTTTTTACTTTTTAACATTGGTGAAGTACAGCTACTTAGTTTTTAGACCACATTTTGTGCTTGTTAGAGGGAATCTGTCAGCAGGTTTTTGCTACTTCACTTTGAGAGCAGCATGTTAAAAGCAAAGATTTTAGTTTTAAAAGTTTCAAAGGTTTTAGTTTTAGGCACGCAGCAGAGCTGGGAGAGCTGCCCCTGCCCAACCAGGCTCTCAATAGAGATTGTACATTGACAGTGAGGTGTCAATCAGATGAGGGGGCGTGTTGACCTGCTCTCCCTGGGACAATGTAGTCCACTAATGGTAATCATCAGGTGATAAAGACTTTAGTTTACATACAGCATAGCACACAGCCTGATAGGAGAGACGTAGTAAATTTTTGTATTGAATCCATACAGCCTGCAGTCCTCATCCTACATAGCAAAAAACCTCCTGACAGATTCCCTTTAATTACTTGATCTATTATTATCCTACGTCTTTTCATGCAATCATGGCATTATTGGCTCTAAAATTAGTGTGACACAAAGACTGTAGGATTGTCAGCAAATGGAAAAATATATGACTGAGGGGAGACCAGTAATCCACAGATAGATATGAGGACAACTACCTAGGCACGCTGTATATGTAAGTGTGTGTAATATAAGATATATTCTATATATTAAAGCGGTATTTACATTTTAAGCCACAGAATGTTCCTCTTGCTCCTGTGCCTTCTGCTACTATCTTCTTGCGGTCACACAATATACATTCCTTTGAAGAGGTTGTCTCACCATGACAATCCCTTTCAGTTTCCCGGCCTGGCCGTCAGCTGGTTGATGCATATCCATTCAGAAGCCCCCAGTAATCAGCTGTTGTTGGCTTCGGTTTCATTGTCGCATTACATCCTAGTCACTGAAACAGACAGACTACCGTGTTGTTTATGGATATGCTAGGTCTGCCACATTGGAAGCTAAGGCTTTACTGCCGGCACATAAATGTGATCATGTTCATATTTGGTTTCCTTTAGAGACAATATCTTTCACTGTGAACCTCTGTGAGCCAAAATCCCAGTATGATTCGGATGGATTAGAGAGATTACCTGTGTAATTCCAGTAGTGACTGTATCACATAGCACAATAAAGGGAATCTGTCAACAGGTCTTTGCTACTTCATCTGAGAGCAGTACGATGTAGACCAGGGGTCTCAAACTCCAGGCCTCGAGGGCCGCACATAGTGCAGGTTTTCAGGATTTCATTAGTATTTGACAGATGGTAATTTGATTACCAACTGTCAAATGCTATGGAAATTTTGAAAACCTGGATGGTGTACGGCCCTCTAGGTCTGGAGTTTGAGACCCTTGATGTAGACAAAGAAGCCTTGAATCCAACAATACAATATATCACTTAGGCGGCCGTCACACTCATCAATATCGTGAGCGATATTGTTAGTGATCACGTGCACGCACGATCACTAACAATATCGCTCACATCGCTGCTGAGCTGTCACACAGACAGACTCACCAGCGATGTGGAGCAGCGAGATCGCTGGTAACTATGGTACACATCGGGTTACTAGGTGCCGCGCGGCGCTTAGTAACCCAACGTTTACCTTGGTTACCATCTCCCAGCATAGGCGCTGCCGCTGGGAGATCGTTCATCGTGGTGTCATACACCACGATGAAGCAGATTGTTCAAGCGTTTGTCGCTTGATATGAGCTCCTGCTCACCAATCTGCGATCTAGCGATCAAGCGATTTTACATTGTAAAATCGCTTGATTGCACGCAGCGATGCACAAACAATATCGCTTAAGAGATCAAAAAGCAGATCGCTTAAACGATATCGTGCATTAAATTGATGCGTGTGACGGCCGCCTTAGTATACATTGTACAGCAGTTCTGACAGAGTTTTTAGATTTAGCAATGCAACAGAGCTGATAAAGCTAACCCACTTACACCAGGCTCCTTATAGACAATGAGGTGCCAATCATATTAAGATTAAGCAATCTAATATATAAAGCTGACTGTGTGTATGTATGTATGTGTATATCACAGAAAAAAACAGTATAACAAAACGTGTGGAAGTACTCTGCTATAATAAATAGTAATAAAAAGCAAGTGCTAGTAAAAAACAGTATAAAAACAGGGTACTTAGTTAATACGTTTTTGCAAAAAAGTACGTAAGCCGTTCTACGTCTTCAACGTGACCCATATCAGAACAGTCCTATCTAAACTAATTTAAAACCTGATCCTGTATAGTATACCTCATGGATGCAGGGTGAAGAAAGGCCAGAGTCCAATATGGACACAGAGTAGCAGATGGCTTCTGTGCCTGGCTCAGAATGGGGGGTGGGTGGGGCACTCCCTGTCTTACTAAAAGACTGAATAATGAGAAAACTGCAGCTGAGCCAGGGCACAATGTGAACGGGTGTGTAAGACACGTTCACTCACACCAAATATATATATCACAGAAAAAAACAGTATAACAAAACGTGTGGAAGTACTCTGCTATAATAAATAGTAATAAAAAGCAAGTGCTAGTAAAAAACAGTATAAAAACAGGGTACTTAGTTAATACGTTTTTGCAAAAAAGTACGTAAGCCGTTCTACGTCTTCAACGTGACCCATATCAGAACGGTCCTATCTAAACTAATTTAAAACCTGATCCTGTATAGTATACCTCATGGATGCAGGGTGAAGAAAGGCCAGAGTCCAATATGGACACAGAGTAGCAGATGGCTTCTGTGCCTGGCTCAGAATGGGGGGTGGGTGGGGCACTCCCTGTCTTACTAAAAGACTGAATAATGAGAAAACTGCAGCTGAGCCAGGGCACAATGTGAACGGGTGTGTAAGACACGTTCACTCACACCAAATATATATATCACAGAAAAAAAACAGTATAACAAAACGTGTGGAAGTACTCTGCTATAATAAATAGTAATAAAAAGCAAGTGCTAGTAAAAAACAGTATAAAAACAGGGTACTTAGTTAATACGTTTTTGCAAAAAAGTACGTAAGCCGTTCTACGTCTTCAACGTGACCCATATCAGAACGGTCCTATCTAAACTAATTTAAAACCTGATCCTGTATAGTATACCTCATGGATGCAGGGTGAAGAAAGGCCAGAGTCCAATATGGACACAGAGTAGCAGATGGCTTCTGTGCCTGGCTCAGAATGGGGGGTGGGTGGGGCACTCCCTGTCTTACTAAAAGACTGAATAATGAGAAAACTGCAGCTGAGCCAGGGCACAATGTGAACGGGTGTGTAAGACACGTTCACTCACACCAAATATATATATCACAGAAAAAAACAGTATAACAAAACGTGTGGAAGTACTCTGCTATAATAAATAGTAATAAAAAGCAAGTGCTAGTAAAAAAACAGTATAAAAACAGGGTACTTAGTTAATACGTTTTTGCAAAAAAGTACGTAAGCCGTTCTACGTCTTCAACGTGACCCATATCAGAACGGTCCTATCTAAACTAATTTAAAACCTGATCCTGTATAGTATACCTCATGGATGCAGGGTGAAGAAAGGCCAGAGTCCAATATGGACACAGAGTAGCAGATGGCTTCTGTGCCTGGCTCAGAATGGGGGGTGGGTGGGGCATCTCCTGTCTTACTAAAAGACTGAATAATGAGAAAACTGCAGCTGAGCCAGGGCACAATGTGAACGGGTGTGTAAGACACGTTCACTCACACCAAATATATATATCACAGAAAAAAACAGTATAACAAAACGTGTGGAAGTACTCTGCTATAATAAATAGTGATAAAAAGCAAGTGCTAGTAAAAAACAGTATAAAAACAGGGTACTTAGTTAATACGTTTTTGCAAAAAAGTACGTAAGCCGTTCTACGTCTTCAACGTGACCCATATCAGAACGGTCCTATCTAAACTAATTTAAAACCTGATCCTGTATAGTATACCTCATGGATGCAGGGTGAAGAAAGGCCAGAGTCCAATATGGACACAGAGTAGCAGATGGCTTCTGTGCCTGGCTCAGAATGGGGGGTGGGTGGGGCACTCCCTGTCTTACTAAAAGACTGATAATGATGAAAAACTGCAGCTGAGCCAGGGCACAATGTGAACGGGTGTGTAAGACACGTTCACGATCACACCAAATATATATATCACAGAAAAAAAACAGTATAACAAAACGTGTGGAAGTACTCTGCTATAATAAATAGTAATAAAGCAAGTGCTAGTAAAAAACATAAAAAACAGGGTACTTAGTTAATACGTTTTTGCAAAAAAGTACGTAAGCCGTTCTACGTTTCAACGTGACCCATATCAGAACGGTCCTATCTAAACTAATTTAAAACTGATCCTGTATAGTATACCTCATGGATGCAGGGTGAAGAAAGGCCAGAGTCCAATATGGACACAGAGTAGCAGATGGTTCTGTGCCTGGCTCAGAATGGGGGTGGGTGGGGCACTCCTGTCTTACTAAAAGACTGAATAATGAGAAAACTGCAGCTGAGCCAGGGCACAATGTGAACGGGTGTGTAAGACACGTTCACTCACACCAAATATATATATCACAGAAAAAAACAGTATAACAAAACGTGTGGAAGTACTCTGCTATAATAAATAGTGATAAAAAGCAAGTGCTAGTAAAAAACAGTATAAAAACAGGTACTAGTTAATACGTTTTTGCAAAAAAGTACGTAAGCCGTTCTACGTCTTCAACGTGACCCATATCAGAACGGTCCTATCTAAACTAATTTAAAACCTGATCCTGTATAGTATACCTCATGGATGCAGGGTGAAGAAAGGCCAGAGTCCAATATGGACACAGAGTAGCAGATGGCTTCTGTGCCTGGCTCAGAATGGGGGTGGGTGGGGCACTCCTGTCTTACTAAAAGACTGAATAATGAGAAAACTGCAGCTGAGCCAGGGCACAATGTGAACGGGTGTGTAAGACACGTTCACTCACACCAAATATATATATCACAGAAAAAAACAGTATAACAAAACGTGTGGAAGTACTCTGCTATAATAAATAGTATAAAAAGCAAGTGCTAGTAAAAAACAGTATAAAAACAGGGTACTTAGTTAATACGTTTTTGCAAAAAGTACGTAAGCCGTTCTACGTCTTCAACGTGACCCATATCAGAACGGTCCTATCTAAACTAATTTAAAACCTGATCCTGTATAGTATACCTCATGGATGCAGGGTGAAGAAAGGCCAGAGTCCAATATGGACACAGAGTAGCAGATGGCTTCTGTGCCTGGCTCAGAATGGGGGGTGGGTGGGGCACTCCCTGTCTTACTAAAAGACTGAATAATGAGAAAACTGCAGCTGAGCCAGGGCACAATGTATGTGTGTATGTCCGGGATTTGCATTTGCACCATCGCAGATACAGCCACAACGTCACACGTCTGGACCCCGAGAGCGTCATAGGCTATGTTGTGAGGCAAAATTTTAAACCCGTGTTCCAGTTCACCAAACAATTTTGCCCCTATCTACATAATGGGGAAAAAGTGAAAGGAAAAGTGTAGGAGGCAAATTGACAGCTGCCAGATGTGAACAAGGGAACTTAAAGAATGAGAGCAATGGCGCCAAAGAGTATATACCATACAGTTGCTAAGGTGGGGCCCTGACATGGGATACCACACACGGGGATATGAACACACACAAAATGCACCTCGCATACCACGTGCTTGAACACATATACCCACCCTCAGCACACATTTCACCACACATAAACCAACCTCGCCACATAATCGCCCTAAAACACACACAACTCTGGTGGTATCCTTCAAAAATAAAATCTGATTAATAAGCAGACAAACTACAAGAACAACAAATGTACCATATAAGAAATACGGCAGCTGTCCGTAACATGACCTGTCTATTATGTGTATGTGTGAGCTAATATATACTGTCAGGGAGGAGGGCTTCCTGTTGCCTGGGGATTTATCAGGCTGCCAATAGCAACCAATCACAGCTCAGCTTCTATTTTGCTACAGTTAATTAATTGGTTAATATAAGCAACAAAGGACATTTTCAGCATAACAAAGCTTGTGTGAGGTAATAGATGTCAGTTAGGGTGTGTTGGTGGAAAGGCTGATGTCAGTCACATTACCTCTATGGGAGAGGATATAGAAACTGCCAGTTACAGACTATTTTTACCACAATAATGCCTCATAAGAAAAGGAATTCCTTGGCACGAATGTCAGCTGATACGAAAAGAAAAGCTGCATTACGGCCCAATGAAAAGTGTGAAGACCGAGAAACAAGGCTGACACACATGAGAACAGCAGCTGCTTCCTCAAGAGCCAATGAACTTTCTGAGGAGAGGAAAGCTAGGCTTGCAGACAAGAGAACAAGAGCTGCTTCCTCAAGAGCCAATGATCTTTCTGAGGAGAAGGAAGTGAGGCTTGCAGACAAGAGAACAAGAGCTGCTTCCTCAAGAGCCAATGAACTTTCTGAGGAGAGGGAAGCGAGGCTTGCAGACATGGTGAACTTTATGTGGCCTGTTCAAGAGTTGGAACAGCCAAAAATCTGTTTGTCTTTGCACCTGACGGAAGAACTAAGAATGTCGTTTATCAAAAGGCTCTCGAATAAGGAGTAGAAGATTACTTTACAATACGGCCAATTTAGTTAAATCTGTGTGGAATATCTGTGGTGTTGAAATATATGTTGTGAAATGCTTCTATTAGCTTAGTTTTTGCCTTTTAATAATTACATTTCTATCTATTTGTTTTGTGGTTTTTGTGTGCTGAATAAATTTTTGTTAACACATTCTATTTTGTTAACAGCAGTTATTAACCCGGGCGAAGCCAGGTAGTACAGCTAGTGATAATCTAAAGCTAAAACAACATTGAAGGTAAACAACTTCTCAGACATTGATGCCACTAGCATTGCTGAAATCTGTGTGTTAACTCCTACAGCATGTTGTGTTCAGATTACATAGCAAACACCTGCTGACAGATTCCCTTTGAGCTTGCCCTGAAATAGCTTATAAGGAGACCTGTTCAGATCCAGCCATTATATGGTCCTAACCGCCTCTTGCATGGGCCTTTAGCGGTTCTACGACCTCACGTATGATGGACACCATTGTGTGAACATCGTTTCCTTACTTTATATCTGTCTCCTGGATTTTCCTTCTGCATTGCTCTTCTTATTTTAACAGGGGATGCGCTTATTGCGGTGAATGATGTGGAAGTCAACACAGAAAATATAGAGCGGGTGCTGTCCTGTATACCGGGGCCCATGCAGGTAAAATATGCCTTCTCATTTCTTTTCTTCTTTTTAACGATAAACATTGTGTGACTTCTCTGATCATGTTCACATTTACAGACACAAGTAGAAACAGAACCAAAAATTGCTGTGAATTGTAGATTTATTTATCCATTTTTTTTTTTTTTAATTATTACTTTTTTTTTTTTTTTAATTTTCATTCTACATTTGAATTCTTGTTTTTACACATTGCAAAGAAAAAATTGAAAAAGCTTTACCTATATTGAGTTACTGGAAGTGCAAGGAAGACCAAAACCTGTTGGCTTTGACCTTTCATTGTTAGCCATACAGTCATGACCCAAAGGTTTGAGACGGACACAAATTGTGGTTTCCACAAATTTTTCTGCTTTTAAAGAAAATACGTTTGCAAAAAGTACAGTGATGGGACTTCAGAGACTGGGTGATGTAGATTTCTCTAGAAAAGCCCCTGAAGACTGTTCGAGCAGCTACCATGAGTCCTGTGTCATGCCAACAATAAAGTGTCACAAGACTTTTCAAGTATTGGGGTTTCTTGATCCAAGGGAGTGGGCTCACTCATAATTGTGTCTAAGAACACTGCCAAGAATAAAGAATGGGATCTAAACCTCCTCCATCACCTATTTATCCCAATGATCTGGAGCAGTTTGGTGATGAAGAATGTTCCCTGCATGAAAGATGATCATATCATAAGGCAAAAGTGATAACTAAGAGGCTCGATAAAATACCAAACACATTTTAGGTACATGTCAGGGAAAGTCCCCAGAATGCAATCCAACTGAGAACATGAGGTCCATCCTCAAAAAGCTGGTGGACAAACAAAAATACACAAATTGTGATAAGTCCAAGAATTGATGAGAGGAGAATGGGTTGACGTGTCAGGATTTGGCCCCAAAGCTGCCAGAGCGCCCAGCCTACCAGGGGGGGGAATTGCAAAAAAAAAGTTCAACACTGAACTAACGAGTATTATTAGAAACCATTTATACATTTGTCAATGAAAGTGTAAAAGTTATAAAATGCTGATAATTGTACTTCAGTAAACTGAAAACCAAAAGTTGTGTCAATGTGAAAACATTTCTCCACAACTGTAAATCAAAAATGATGATTAAAACTTAGAAGGGAACTGAAATTTATGATTTGAGTCTGTGTCCTTAAAGGGGAAGTTCTTGGAGAAAAAACTTTTTTGTACTGTCTCTGCTGAGTTGGACACTACAGTTCTAGAATCTATAGATCACTTATAAATCAGTAAAATCACATCTGCTCCTTAGCACTCACCCCTCCCTTAGGGGACATAGAAAATCAGTCTCATGCAGAAGCTGTGACAGGAACTTCTGTATGGGCAGGCGGTGTTGCCGCTATACTACAATCCTGTCCTAATATACCATCTTATGTAATGTAACAGGGGTGTTCTTGCTTTAGATAGCAATCATGTTACCAAGCAGATCTAAATACATGCTGTGATCCTCTGCTGTAGAATGATATGATGGTGCATAATGTGTGCTGTCATGTAGTAGGCTAAAAGCAGAGGCAAAGCACTGCATTTATCAACACTGCCATGGTCTCCCCTCCCCCATAGCAAGTTGGTAGGTTCTTATCCCTTGAAACTTTCTATGGATCCAGATTCCTCACTTTATCCTCAGTCACATCAAGGCATCCAGATGTCTGTGAAGCATCTGTTACACATGGTATAAACAGGGTCCTTTATTATGTTCCTTAAACTGTGCCTTAAACTGTGCAGTAAACATATAAGGGCTTAAAATTTATTTATATATGTATCTATCTCTCACATGTCTGTTTTTATCCATCATCTATCTATAACGCTGTCTATCATATATCCTATGTATTCATCCATACATCCACCATCTGTCCTATGTATTCATCCATCCATCTATCTATGTATCGATCTATCTATATCTGTCATGGGGTTTGTCTGAATCCCATTTTAGACAAACTAAGGGTGCTTTCACACTACGATTTTTGCATTTCCGATGCTGTCCGAAAAAAATCGGACAGCATCGGACCGATTTTCGGACCCATGCATCCCTATGGGGATCGGACCGAATCGGATGTGCACTAAATGCCATCCGATTTGGTCCGATCCGATTCTGCCCGATTTTGGCCGATTTTTTTCAGGAGAAAAAAATCGTTGCCTGCAACGATTTTTTCATCCGATTACAAAATCTGACAGACTCGGATCGGACCAAATCGGATGGCATTTAGTGCACATCCGATCTGACCCGATCCCTAACATGGGGCCCTATGGAGAAGGGTCCGAGGAAACATGTGATGTCTCCTCGGACCCCATTTTACAGTACTGAGCATGCTCAGTACAGTAAAACTGCTCCTGGGAGCACAAGGGTTAAAAAGAAAAAAAAAAAATTATTCTCACCTCTCCCCGAGCCCCCGCCGTCAACCGCCATCTTCCTCTAGGCTCCCGGTGGCTCCCGCAGGCTGCCGGTGTCAGCAGAGGTGTACCTCTGCTGTTCAGGACCTGCGGTGATGTCACAGTCATGTGACCGCGGGTTCACCATGGTGACTGTGACATCACCGCAGGTCCTGTGTACAGCAGAGGTACACCTCTGCTGACACCGGCAGCCTGCGGGAGCCACCGGGAGCCTAGAGGAAGGTGGCGGTTGACGGCGGGGGCTCGGGGAGAGGTGAGAATAATTTTTTTTTTTCTTTTTTTGCAGCCCGGCGCCGATTTTATGCCCGAATCAGATGCCTATTTGGCACCCGATTCCAGGCATCAGAAGGGAGCCGATGCTGTCCGATTTATATCGGACAGCATCGGCTCCCTAAAAATCGTGGTGTGAAAGCACCCTAAGGTGGAACTCTTGAATTCTATACAGAAATGCTGTATGACTAATGTTATTGAATGAATCAGTGATCAGTGTTTTTCCTCAGCTTTTTCCTCAGCTGAACAAAAAAAATCACAGCACCATACACTATGTATGCACTGTAACCATGGGGCAGCACCCCTGTCACACCCATGACACACCTCCTGCTTATATAGAAGTGTAAGGGGGCAGAAATATGGGATGATCCTGGAGCCCCCCAGGGTCCACGCCCCCTCACACACCTCCTGCTCTCACCAGTAGCATGAAGCTGATTTTGTATGTTCTCTGAGGGAGGGATGAGAGCTGAGGAGCAGATATTATTTTATACATTTAGAAGCGATCTATAGATCCTAGAACTGTTACGCTCTGCTTCATCATATAGGAGGGCAGGGACAGTACAAAAAGTTTTATTCCTGATGTTTCCTTTTAATGGGGTTATCCACTACTTCGACAACCTTTTTTTTTTTTCAATCCCTATGTTCCCCTTTTTAAAATAATAACACTTATACTCACCTCCAATACTGGCACTACTCCAGCAAAACAGTGCTAAATCATGTGATTCCTGCAGCCAATCAGCAGCCGCTTCACTCTCAGCTTTGTCAAATAGCTTACATCTGGAGGAAGTGAGCGCTACGATACATCTGAAGGCTGGGAGAGTGAAGCAGCTGCTCATTGGATCATGTGACTTCACACTGTTGCGCTATCCCAGGAGAGATTGTGCGCCACCACTGGAATGGCGTCTGCATTGGAGGTGAGTATTAGTATCTGTGTGTTTTTCTTGGTTTCTAGAAATGATGTTCACGTTAGGGGCCTGTCTGCATAAAGTATAGATTGTTACATTTATATGCTTCTTTACTAAAAGGTGAAACTGACCTTTGAAACAACCGTGTTCGATGCTCCAATTCCATCTCCAAATACAAATCCTGTGCCACAGCCTCCTATGAGCAACATGACCAAGCTGATCTGGGGCGAAGAACATACCAACCACCAGAAAGTCTTACAAGACATGCCTCACATAGTAATGTACTTGTCACTAAGGCTCGACTCTGACAATTCAAAAGAAGAGGTAAGTGACATAATACAGTGACGTAACTTCAGGCCTCGGGGCCCCCAATTATTGAAAATCTTTAATAGTATGTCTTTCTCTATAGGCCAAATGTACGTTTGGGGCCTCCCTAGGCTCTAGGGCCCGGGTGCGATAGCAACTCCTGCACCTGTTGTAGTTACACCCCTGACTTTATACTAAAGCTTTTCCATTTTTTTTTTTTTTTTTTTTTTTTTTTTTAGGCAGCGAAAGTTATTCTCGGCACAGGCTGATTACATTTACCTTGCTCAATGATATTTTTCTGCTTTAAAGATAATCTGCCACCAGGCTTTCTGCTACCTCATCTGAGAGCAGCAGGATGTAGCAAAAGAGACCCTGATTACAATGATATGCCACTTAGTTGTCTGCCGGCAGCAGTTGCAACACAATTTAAAGTTTTTAAAGCACCGATTCAGTATTTTTTTTATTGTGCTGTAGAGTGTTTTATTCTAAATCCTCTGAGTCCTGTCCTGTAGTCGCATTCCTCCACATTTTCCAGTGGCGCTTCTGTTGGTCTGTGCTGAAAAGAGAACAGCTGGCAGCTCCAGTGTTTCAGGGACTACACCTGAGGTCCCGTTTCAAAGCATCTCTATGGAAGCTTTGGTCTGGCTCTCATAGAGCTACATTGATCGCCAGTGACCAGTGGCGTAGCTTCTGATTTCCAGACAGTGAAAAGCTATGAGGAGACAATGGCGCTGCAAAACCAGAGGAGTATCAGAAAAGTATAAAGCTGTTGGAAGGGGAGTATAAGGAAGGGGGCTTTAATTTAAAGCACCATTACCACCCTGAATAAGCTCAGAAGGGTAACCCCTCCCATATCACAGCTTTGTGTGTACATTTCATATTAACAGTAAGCTGCTAATCAGTGTTGGGGGCATAGTTGGACCAGGATTCATTTGGGCATTTAGTCCTGTAGATATAATCTACTGATAAAACTCATTGAACTGAAACTGCACACAGTCTAATTAATGGGCCATTACTGAAATCAGTATCTCAGCCCCTACCTCATGCTGTCCTCAGATTACATCGCAAAGACCTGCTGTATTAGCAAGGATATTTGCTAATTTCCTGAATGACTTGATCCGTTTTTACTACTACTGGTGTCTGATTGCTCCATATCTGTAGGGTTCCATGGACACACCCATCCATTATGCTGTCCATTGTTCTCGAACAGTTCACCAATACAGTTTTGTGATTCGTATACGCCTGTTTTACAAATGTATAGATGTGTCGGAGCCTTGAATCTGCCCGTCTCCTATTCTTATCCGATTTGTGGATCAGATTGATAGCAAGCAGATCACTAAAGGTGCTGTCACACAGCACGATCTGGCCAGCGATGTCGGAAGCGATGCGCGGGTGCCCGCTCGCTTCCGACATCGCTGGCCAGCTGTCACACAGCGTCGCTGCGGCCGGCGACACCGCAGCGATGCGGTCGGTGACATCGCTCGCTGGGCTGGGCTCAGCCCAGCGAGCGATCCGCAGCAACGCTGCGGTATAGGCTGGATCGCCGCCGACATCGCTCTGGCGATGTCACACGGCGCGATCCAGCCTTATCGCAGGTCGCCGGTTGACAGGTTTACGGTTCTTCCCGTAAACCTGTCAACCTGCAACCAGAGATAAAACGCGGTCGCGCCGCTCATTTACACAGCGCAACGTCGCTAGCGACATCGCTGATACGTCACTTTTTCGGCGATGTCGCTAGCGACGTCGCCAGGTGTGACACCACCTTAAGTGCCACATCATTGGGATTAGAGTCTGCATTATGCTCTTCTCAGATGGGGGTAACAAAAGCCAGTTGATGGATTGATTGGTTGATGAAGAGTGAATGAATAAATACATCTTAAGTCAGACTAATTTTTTCAGTGTTTAAAAATGGATGAGAAAAAAAAAAGCTGCAAGAAAGATGACAAGAGAAATACAGTGTTTTACACGGATGTAGAAATAGACCCAGATGTGTGAATGGAGCCGTATAGTGAGGAAAAACCACAGATTTACAACAGGACACACGTGGAAAGTTTCCCCAGAATGTGTGGATTTACAAGCTGTGATGTAGATTGGCGCTAAAGGAACATTTTTGCAGAAAAAAATTACTTTTTCATTTTCACAGCTCAATGTTCTAAAATTCTGTGAAGCACCTAGGGGTGCAAAGTGCTTACACATCTAGTTAAATTCCTTGGTGGAGGCAAGTTCCCAAGATGGGGTCACTTATGGGGGTTTGCACTGTTTAGGCTCATCGGGCTGTCCAAAACCGGCATGAAGTCAGCTAACGATTCCAGCTAATTTTCCATACAAAATGTCAAATGTCACTCCTTCCCTTCTGAGCTCTGCCGTGTGCCCAAACAGAGGTTTTCCACCACATATCCGGTATTGGTGTACTCAGGAGAAATTGCATAACACATTTTTGAGTCCATTTTTTTATGTTCCTGTTGTGAAAATGAAAACATCGTTGCTAAAAGAATATTTTTGTGGAATAAATGTACTTTTTCATTTTCACAGCTCAACATTGTAACCCCATGTGCTTCACAGGATTTTATAAAGTGCTCACCACCCATCTAGATAATTTCCTTGGGGGGTCTAATTTCCAAAATGGGGTCACTTGTTTGGGGTTTCCACTGTTTAGGCACATCAGGGGTTGTCCAAATGCAACATGGTGTCAGCTAACGATTCCAGACTCCTTCCCTTCCGTGCTCCCAAACAGTGGTTTTCCACCACATATGGGGGATCTGCATATTCAGGACAAATTGTTTAACAAACTCTATGGAGCAATTTCTTCTGTTCCCCTTGAGGAAATTCAATATTTGTGTCTGAAATAAGACATGCCGGATTCTTAAAGCCAACAACACTCAATTAATTGTTCAGGGCTTTCACATATAATCGCGTCGGCTGAACTGGTCATAATCGGCAGGTTTGGGGGTGGGGTGCTATAGTTATGATTTTCACTGTACTTTGCTGCCTGTAGACAGCACAATCCATATGTGATCAAATAAGCAAAGCGATTAAGTACTCGATTCAGCAACAGTGCCCCTATCCGCAGCCATAAAGGTACCTTTACACGCGGCAACCTTTCTAGGAATTTCACTGGCAACTTACTGGTTGCAGTAAAATCATGGAGACATTGTTCCATTTGTACACAGCAACAAGATAGAACAATGTGTCCATGATTTCACTGCAACCAGTAAGTTGCCAGTGAAATTCCTAGAAAAGTTGCCGCGTGTAAAGGTACTCTAAAGGAGTCCTGGCTCCTTTCACATCAGCATTTTTCGCTGATTGCGGCAGATTTACTGCATCTGCTACATCTGCCACCACGGTCGCACTTGTGACAAGCCCCATGCATAGTCTATGGTGCTTGCGCCAGGTGCAGCAAGTGTGGTACAGCCGCAGTTCCGGCACTTGCAGCAGTTGCGGCTGCGAAAAAATACGCTGCTGACCGCATTTTTTTTCGCCGCCACAACTGCTGCAAGTGTCTGATCTGCGGCTGTACCACACTTGCTGCACCTGGCGCAAGCCCCATAGACTATGCATAGGGCTTGTCACAAGTGCGACCGTTAGGCGGCCGCAATCCGCTAAAAACGCTGATGTGAATGCAGTCTAATTCATGATTGTAAGTGTTATATTAGGATTCTTAATTTCTACAGTCATAGCTGCTGACCGGTTCCCTCCAGCCAATGTGACTCTCGGCAACTCCCCAAAGATGATCACAATTATAGGCAGAGTTCTGGACACATTGATCAGTAAATCCCTGCAGTGATTTTCATCTGTCCTGTAACATGACGGCACTTTATATCTTGGGTAGTGGATGTACCCTGCCTGTAGATCCGTATGGCTGACTTGCTATTACATATTATTCTCCCGATTTTTGTTGCCTAGAGACCTGTTTCTGGCATTTTCATTGAGATAATGTATCTTTTGTGCTTCCTTCCTTTTTATTTTCTTTTTGTTTTCTATAAAGCATGAGTGTCTGATGTAACAAACTGTTTCGCCGAGCTGAAATTCAGAGGCCTAATTAAATTAATTAGAAGAATTGGCACTGACGTCTCCATTGTAGGACAGAGAATCTTTGCGCCGGTCTTGCATTCAGTTTTCTTCATTTTTTCTTTTACCTTCAGACGTTTTGCGTTTATACTTCTTTTGTTTGGTGTTTTAAAGACTTTTATTTATTTTTTTTTATCCTGTGAAGATTTTCTGTGATTTATTTTTTTATTTTTTTTTATTTTTTTGTTTTCTCCTTTTGAGAATGGCTGGAACATTGGAAAAATAGGTGTTTGTTGACAGGCAGCAGCGGTGGCATCACACCTAAGGGGTACTGCACCCACATCTGGGAGTAGTATTCCTGTCTGCGGCAACCAGGTTTGGGAAGTCCAGTAATCCACAAACACACCCGGTCCCAGGGAGAGCGGGTGAACTCAGGTAGTGGGACGGCTCAGGCATCCCGTGGGAAAAGGTGGTGGGTGGACAGGGAGCAGGAAGTGGTCAGGGAAAGGGACAAAGGGAAAACACAACAGGAAGTGTCAGGCAGTCAGAGGAGGTCAGCTGAGGCGAGGACAGAGCGAGAGGTCCCGGAGGACAGGAGCAATGATGCGGCTTGTCCCGGGTCCTGAGGCCATAGACAACGAGGAGGCAGAGGGAGCCCTAGGGGCATGGGCAGTGAGCGATGCACCCGTGCGCCCGAATCTGAACTGAAGTGGAGGGGCAGGGCGAGAACCAGGGGCCCAGCCCTGAAAGGTGGCGAGGAGACTCCAAGCTCCAACCACAGAACCCGGGTGGCCATGAGATCTTGAGAAGCTGTGGCCAACTCCTAGCACATCCGCCAAGAAGGCAGCCGTACTAGGCCTAGGGGACACTGCAAGTCGCCCAACGAAGGCTCGTGGCTGCTGGATTGGGGTTCTGTGCTCGGAGGCGCGTGCAGGAAGGAGGGAGAACAGGCAGCACTGAGGAAGAGAGGCCTGTGAGGAAAGGCACACAAAAGGGGTGAACTGGACAAGCCATCCTGTTTGCTAAAGACTACCCAGACCGCTACTGTACTTGAGCTGTAACTGTGTTGTGTGAGGAAGCTCAGTAAACTGGGTTGGAACTCACCGCTGTGTCAGACTGTTTATTTCTCGACTGAGGAGCGGTAGACTGAAATGCCACGCAGGCAGCCGGAGCCTTCATGAGAGTAGTCCTGATCCTGGCCCGAAGCCAGCTCAGTCCCGCTGGCTCTCCAGCACTCCAATTCCCTTCCACTCCAGATGCCCTGGGGGACCCGCTCCTCCCGTGTGCAGCAAAACCATCACAGCTGCAACTCGTTCATCCCCAGAGGTCCAGGACCGCAGCAGCAGCCCCTATCGGCCGCCTTCCACGGGTGGTGTCACGACAAACTCTTTATTTTTGCTTTCTATTTTTCCATTTTTACCCCACTACCTTTTTCCTCGTGTTACTGACCGGGAACCACGGGCCGGGACACACCACCGTGACATCTCACAGCCCCGACAATGTCAAAAGGGCCTGGCTCTGCGTACCCCACGGCCCCCACTGGGGAGAGTCTCATAGAAGAAAAATTTTTGGTACCGTGTTAGCCAGTTGAAAAAATGTTGATTGCTCTCCGTGGGAGAAACAAAATAATAATAATCTTATAGTTGTGATACCTTTAAATGGCTAACAAAAATAAAATAAGTGATTTTACAAGGCAAGCATTCGAGACGTCTCAGGTCTCTTCATCAGGCATGGTATGACAAAATATTCAAGGAAACACAAATATATACATGCACAACTGGAGAAGACGCAAGGTATAATAAATGGACATTCAAATAAAGAAACAAAAGATAGTCTGGAGGATTCTAAATCAGCCAGGCTTAGTGATGTTGAAGTTTTTATGACCCTAATTTATATGTAAACCTGGTGTCTTCAGTGTCTCTGAAAATGATTCTTCAGATGTGATAACACAGGTCAACAAAAAAAATTTTTTTTTCTGGTGCCCAAAATATTTTAATGAATTTGGGGTATTTTTGGGGTGCTGATTCTGAATATGCTATCAGTTTTGCCAGATTGGCTCAAGTTTTTGAGATTTTTGGTATCTTATTTATAGCACTTGTTGGTAAATACGACGCATCATCTCATTAATTTCTTTGGATTAGTACTTGAACTGAGCAGTTCTCAATATAGTTTTGTGTTAATTAGTGTTCTAAAAGTTTGTTCATAGCTTGATTTTTGCACTAACTTTATGTTTGTTGTCTGTTGTCCAGTGAAAAGCATGAACTCATCAAGAAGAAGTTGTCTTAACGATCCAGACTCATTCTGTTACATTTGTGGTGAATATACACTGACAAAACATAGAAGAAACATAACAGACTTCGTTAAAAAAGTAGCAAAAAACGTCTTTTTTTTAACACATTTTACGAAAAATCTCAAAAACTTGAGCCAATCTGGCAAAACTGATGACATATTCAGAATCAGCACCCCAAAGTTACCCTAAATTCAATGAAATATCTTTGGCACCAAAAATGCTGTTGACCAGTGTAATGAACCATCAATCCGTCAGACAGGTTTAGCCTTTATAGATACAGTCAAAAGTTCTAATGAACTAATGATTCACAGACCCTTTTCATATTTCTGTGATTTGAAATTGCATCTTAATATGGCAACTTTCATATTTTCAATGTTATGTCCTTAACCACAAAAATGTTTGGCTACTGGTAAATTTATTTTTGTCTAATTGTGTGATGATGAGACCTTATCCTTACTCTTAGCATGAACGGTGACAATGAGACCTCATGCCACTTTTAGCATGAACAGTGCATGTGATCCTTCAGCAATTGCTTGGTATAGCAAACCTGTTGATGTAGACAACACAAGACTGCTGAGCCCACAACATTACCGATTCTGCCTGTCAACAAAGACTGGCTGCAGCAGCTGAATGGCCTCGATGGGCAGCAAATTCTGATAGTCTTACTTTCTCCAATCCTATAAAATAAAGAAAAGTAATCAGAAAAAATCTGATTTAGGTAGAAGGCAAAGTGTGATCTTCTGAAGATTTGTTATCCATTATATCTTATTACATGTTATAACCCCTTTAAAATATTAATGTATCTCCGTTTCTTGGGTAAGTAAAATTGAAAAATAATTCACTAATAAAATTAGTTTATAGAGGTGCGCTACGTGCCACCGCCCTATATCTCGTTTTAATGTGGATAAATTTAAGTAAAACCTTCCAAGCACAGACAGTTACAATGTATGATTTATTATTATAAGATATAAAATGCAAAAGCAATTCCTGTCAGTCTTATTTGCAAAGTGGTTCAGATAACTAAGGATTAGTATAGTGAGGTATTTCTATGCATGAAATTATAGGTGTCACCACTCCTAATGTCCAGAACGCATATATGCAAACTGCCGAAAAAACAGAGGGGCTTTGCACTGAAATGTACTCAAAGGGAACAAAGTCAGCAGGTACTTGGAGTTTTTCAGAGGTGCTATCAGATCGTTCATCCTTGTCTAGCTCCACAGCGTCAGATCATCCTGAATAATGGCCTTTTATTCACAAGTACACTGGGCTTCTCCTTGTTAGGTTCAGCGTCAGGATGCCAACGGGAGACATGTCTGTCCTCCAGACCCATGCACTCAGGTCTTCTTCAGGCTAGTATTACGAGGCACCTTTTGAGTAGCTTATCTGTCAGCGCAGCCTCTGTCTGACTCCGCGCATGCCCAACACCGTTTCAGAGAACTGTCTCCTTTGTCAAGGGATGACATCTTTGCCCTTCTTTCTACTTTTCTTGGGGAAATTTGTTTTTATATACCATATATACTCGTGTATAAGCCGAGTTTTTCAGCACAAAAAATGTGCTGAAAAGTCCCCCCTCGGCTCATACATGAGTCACTGTATACACTGTATACAGTATACAGGCCGCCCGCCCCCCCCCCCCATCAGTATACAGGGCCCCCCTTGCTGCCGCACACCTGTAAAGAAATACATCATTATACTTATCCCTGTCGCCGCCGCCGCTCTGCACCGCGCTCCTCCGGGTCTTCATGCTTCTGTATATACTACTGGAGCTGCTGTATATACTACTGGGGCTGCTGTATATACTGCTGGGGCTGTTGTATATACCACTGGGGCCTGTATATACTACTGGGGCTGCTGTATACACTGCTGGGGCCTGTATATACCACTGGGGAGGCTGCTGTATACTACCACTGGGGAGGCCTGTATAGCACTGGGGGGGCCTGTATACCACACTGCTGGGGGCTGTATACCTGTGCTGGGGTTCACCCTCGGCTTATACACTAGTCAATAGGTTTTCCCAGGTTTTGGGGGCAAAAGTAGGGGGGTCGGCTTATACACGGGTCGGCTTATACACGAGTATATACGGTATATACATTTGCTGTATAAAAAATTTTATAGCTTATTTTTAATATTTTTTACATGTCTGTCTTTTTGTGTGTTTTATGTGTAGTGAAAATTTGTGAACAATCCTGCGGCTCCACGGCCGAGATCTGCGGTTTTCGACACATAATATATATAATGTATAGATTTTGAATAAATTGTAGCTCATAAATTGTAACTGTGCTTGGAAAGTTTTATTTAAATTTATCTACATTGAAACGAGATATAGGGCGGTGGAAAGTAGCACACCTGTATAAACTAATTTTATTAGTGAAATATTATGGCAGAAAGGGTGACAGCCATGGTGAGGTGCAGCAAATTGGGAGGATTATAGCGCGAATCTAGTGAGAAGCTAATTAAAATTGAAAAGTGATTGTAAAAATGAGAAACTTTACAAATTACTTCTTATTTAAATATAGTCTTCGTCCTCAAGAAGGGAGGACTTTTAATTTTTAGACAATCGCTTCTTGTTGCCATGGTTACTGGCTGTCTTCATAGTCTATCAAGAAGTGCAATGCTTACAAGCTCTTTTCTATAGAGCTTGTAAATACAGG
This sequence comes from Allobates femoralis, assembly GCA_033576535.1. Taxonomy (NCBI): domain Eukaryota; kingdom Metazoa; phylum Chordata; class Amphibia; order Anura; family Aromobatidae; genus Allobates; species Allobates femoralis. The sequence continues at coordinate 218,638,432 of JARQOC010000003.1, forward strand.
TGTGAAGCTGGCAGGATCTGGCTCCTAGGCTGCTTTGATGGTGCAGAGGCAAAGCTTCCTCCGCTTGCAGCATTGAACACACAGCAAGATCAAAGAAATGAGCCCGATGACTATTCATATATGTGCAATATGTAGAAGCATATTCACACTATAGCCATTTAACAGACAAAACTCAAGATAAAAACAAAATTATCATATGCCATATACTTTTTTGACTAAAAAAGCATAAAGGCAATCCTACTGCAACAAGGTGTACTTAAGTGGGTGGTTCCTCTCCGCCAGTATTAAATCCTCACCTTGTTACAGCCAACCTAAGTATAGATGAGGGAAAGAGCAGGACCAGGGCCCGACTGTTTAGACACCTGCTCATGGGAAGCTATATAGATGAAAAACATAGGTCAAAAAGGGCGGAAGCCATGACCCTACAGCAAAACCAAATAAATGAGCCAGAGGCAATGGAGGTCAAGTGCATTATTTATTGTTTTCTTTTAAACAATTGTACCTGCAGATTCCAGGTTTTTCTGAAGCTCTCCACCGTGGTCCTTGGCTCTTGGACAACTCTTCTGAGAATTCTTTTCATTCTTCTGTCTGAAATCTTGTGAGGAGCACCTGGTCATGGCCGGTGTATGGTGAAATTATGTTCTTTCCACTTCCGGGTTATGGCCTCAGCAGTGCTCACGGGAGCTTTCAGTAGCTTAGACACTCTTCTGCAACCAATGCCAATAGTATGATTTGCAACAATAAAGCTGCAAAGTTCTTGGGACAGCTCATTGGTTTAACCCATCATGAGATGTTTCTTTTTCTGCACCTTGAAAAAGAGACACCTATGTATAGACCATCTGTTCAACCAGCTGATATGTTTTTTTCATGAAGTATAAGGTCTGCTTTCCAATCTGATAGATTTCAGCTGGTGTCATGACTTTCCATCAGGCAGGTCGGTAAGCCAAACATCCAACTCTGCTTCTTAAATTTCCCTGAATCCGACTCCAACTCCATCAAAATGGACACTGACGCCACGACTTCGACTCCATGACCAGGGCTGTGAAGTCAGCAAGCCACATATCCGACTCCAACTCCTTAATTTCCCTGAATTCTACTCCACTCAAAATGGGCACCAACTCCAGGACTCCAACTCCACAGCCCTGCTTTCTATGGCTTTTTGCACCTTTTTCTTCATGTGTTCAATATTTTTTCCTTGTGTCATTTCTCATTATTTCACATAACTTAATTTAGGAACATGTATGATTGATTTATTTGCCTTTGTGGATTGGATGGGATGTAACCGACGATGATAAAATCATGTCAATAGCATATTTAGACATATAGTTACTTAAAGGGATCCTGTCACCTCCAGAACACCTCTAAGGAGCAAAACATGTCCCTGCAGCATCCTATCACTAATCTCACACTCCTTTTGTCTCCTAAATCATCCTGTGAACGTGCATAAAAACGTTTCAATACTCACTCATTAGTGATTATAATTAGCAGGGGCTATATTCTTTAGTCACTAGGGCAGGCTGTTTTGCAGGCTCCAGGGTCCACCCTCTCTGTCTGTGTGATCTGCTTGTGCAGCTTTACCCTCCCCCTCTCGATCACTCACAGAATGCAAATCATTAGTCCTGCCTTCAGCTCCACATCACAGCAGCACAGACAGAGAGAGGTGGAAACTCGAGGCTGCAAAACAACACGCCCTAACGGCTAAAGAATATACCCTGCTAATTATAATCACTAATGAGTGAGTATTAAAACTTTCTCCACTTTCACAGGATGCTTTTAGGAGACAAAGAAGTGAGATAGTGATAGGATGTGCAGGGACATGTTTGATAGCTTAAGAGGCGTTTTTGGAGGTGACAGGATCCATTAAAACATTTGTGAAGTGTTCAATACTTATTTCAGCCACTTTAGCTTCCCATGGGCAGGAGTCTGAACAGTTGGCCTCGTCCTCTCTGTCCCTTTCTATATTGAGGTCAGCTGACATAAGGTAAAGTTTTAATTCTAAAAGATTGGATAAACCTGTCGTGGAGGGAGGCTTTTGTGCTTTTTGCTCGAAAAAGTGTTAATTAAAGGGTGATCATATCTCGATATGCAGAAGGTATAATAATGATATTAGCAAATGCCTCCAATTAGAGTGCAGTATAGTTCTCCTGATTAGCTTTGTCTCTTACCTCATGTGCAGGGCATTGCAGCTTAGGTATCCATGGTTAAGACCACAAGCAGTTAACTGTCACAATATGAGTGGTCATAACCATGGGTACCTAAACTGCATTGTCCTACACATACAGTAAACGATATATAGCTAATCAGGAGAACTATACTGCATTTCTAATTGGAGGTATTTGCTAATATTATTATACCTTCTAAATATTGGGATAGGATCTTGGAGATGGGAATACCCCATCAAGTACCCAATGCTGTATATATACTCTTACAATTCACTTACTGCAGGGTATATACTTGCTTTGTTTTTATCTTGGGTATCTTTGGTATTGTCACTGTCAGGCTGGGATACCCAGAAGCAGGACGGAGCTGGAAGTAGGGAGTCAGGGGAGCCTGCTCTGGCCCTGATACTGGGGTCCCTGACTCGCCCTGTATTTGGAGGTACCTCTGAAGGTGAGGAGGTCTGAGCTGCCAGCCTAAAGGTACATTCACACGCGGCAATATTGCTAGGCAATTTCACTGGCAATTTGCTGGTTGCAGTGAAATCATGGACACATTGTTCCATTTGTACACAGCAACAAAATAGAACAATGTGTCCATGATTTCACTGCAACCAGCAAATTGCCAGTGAAATTGCCTAGCAATATTGCTGCGTGTGACGGTACCTAAGACTCTAAAACTCCTGAGAAGCCCTAGGATAAGCCCACGCCTCCACCCATGCACCACGGAACCCAGCTGCTTCCAATGGAGAAAAACCACAGCTCAGATCAGCGTTTGCTCACAACTGGTCACAGAAATGAACTGTATCAGCGACAGCAGGTGTGTGAGCTGACCCATTTATGGCCGAGGGGTGGGGAGCAACCAGCCCAGGCACACCCCTCAGCTCCCTAAGCATGAGTCATATTCATCACACACACCTGCACTCTCAGCTCCCGCTCATTAGGTTCCTCTCTCTCACACTGAGAGCAGGGGTAAAAAAGACTTCATTTAAACCACAGCAGCAGCACCTCCAAACAGCAAGACAGTCAATACGTAACAGTCACACATTTCAGACCAACAGAGTAACCATGCTGCTGGTCCATACGGTCAATCATCAGGAGCATATCGGTCCCTGACAATTAGAAGCTGAAAGCTCCTCAAGGCAGAGCCTAGGAAAAACCCTCTCAATGTAAACATTTCTTGATAATCATTGTTTCCCAGAGCTCTGGGCACTAAATCTGATCTGCCTTATGGTCGTCAAGAATTTCTCCTCATGTCTTATACTTGGGAACAGCAAGAGGTGAACAGCCGCACATAGGTGTCTTGCCTGTCTCGCTCTAGGCCAGGTAGGAGTAGCTGACAAGTACATACAACCGTATACATGCTACTTGCTCACTGGCTGTGGAAGTGGACTCCCCCCTCTATAAATCGGGGTCTTCAGTGCTCTGAAAAATTACACTGGTGTTTTATTTGTGTAACACTATGGTTATTTTACTTGTTCCCCACATGAAGGGACGCACTACCACATATGCTATCAACACCGACAGCAATGAAAACCTTACTGCTACCTAATCCCATATTGCGGGGAATGGAAACTTCGCCTCTAGAAGTAGAACATGTGCCACTCATTGGATTGTTATTTTAGTTTTTCACTTCAGTAGTTTGGTAAAGTCGGGGAATATGCTGAGCACACAGGGTGGATATAGGGATTATCCGCTGGTGAAGGCAGGGCCTTTGAAGTGGGGAAATCTGGTTTGAATCTTTACTATTTTGGTCCAGGCCACATCAATACCCTTTGGAGACGCTCCGAAGAAGCACAGTTATATGCGGTCTGCAAATGAAAGGGTCGTTTTTGTAAAATAATATATGAATAATGTTGAAATAAAAATGTTCTCAATAGGTGTCTATAAATATAAGTTGCAAGAGCATAAAAGGGAGAAGGAAGCTGGCAGTCATCTATTGGATACATCCTTATGATATATCATTTTTAAAGTTCCAGTATTTTCCTCATGTTTGTAATAAGTTTGTTCTTACGTCTTAAGTTTGTTTCAGTTCTAGTATGCCTTAGACCAGGTAATGAATGAAATTTGACACATATTGAAACATTTTCAATTCTATCCTGCTTTCCTTAGGAATTTTTTTTATATTAAATATCATGTACACTGAAGGAAAGAAGTATGTGATCCCTTGATGATTTTGTAACTTTGTCCACTGACAATGACATGAACAGTCTATAATTTTAAGCGTAGTTAATTTTAACCGTGAGAGAGAGAATATCAAAAATAAAATCCAGAAAATCACATTGTCTAAATTATATACATTATTTGCATTTTGCAGAGCGAAATTAATATTTTATCCCTCTGGCAAACAAGACTTAATACTTGGGGAAACCCTTGTTGGCAAGCACTGCAGTCAGACATTTCTTGTAGTTGATGATAAGGGTTGCACACATGTCATGAGGAATTTTGGTCCACTCCTCTTTGCAGATCATGTCTAAATCATTAAGATTTTGAGGCTGTTGCTTGGCTTCAGCTCCTTCCATACGTTTCCTATGGGATTAAGGTCTGGACACTGGCTAGGCCTTGGCTGTATCTTTTGGGTCATTGTTGTGCTGGAAGACCCAGCCACAACCCATTTTTATTGATTGTTCTGGCAGAGGGAAGGAGGTCGTCACTCAGGAATTTACGGTATCTGGCTTCATCCATTGTCCCACTGATGTGGTTAAAGCAGTCCTGTGCTCTTAGCAGAGAAACACCCCAAAACATAATGTCAGTGAGTCGGCTTCATGTAATTCTATGAAAGCCATGGTTAGTCCTGATATTTGATGCAATCCTCGTACAAGTCATACACTAGTGTGACACCAGCCTAATGGCAAGAAATTGATCCCTAATACAATTGTTCTGTCTCCATAAAGCATCATGTTGTCAGTACCACGTCCCCTGATTGCATTTCAGACGATGATTGAGAGAGAGCATTCCTACAGAGAGTCATGCTCCATTTCTGTACTGGCATATGTGCATCTTTAGGATAGGTTAACATGTGAAAACAGTAGTGCATTTTTTGGCCACGACTGAAAAAGATACGATAAGATGTGTGATCCTGACCTCTGCTTGGTGGCATATCAAGTGCAACAATGCTTGGGGCAAAGTCGGAGAGGTTGACTGTTGCACCACTTCAAGGGTGTTTTCCATGCTTAAAATTTTGATGATCTAACCCAGGAATATGACATATATATAAATTTGGTTAGGGTTAAACCCCCAGCATATATTACTGATCAACTGTTTAAACTGAAATGATTTTTAGGTGTGGAAATAAATTGATCCTCTATTCTTTAGTGTTGTCTGTGGCTGAAAATGTGCTAACTGATCTTCATTTAACAGCAGGAAATTCTCTACCAGTATCCGATGTCAGAAGCCTCACAGAAGCTGAAAAGTGTACGAGGATTATTTCTAACACTAAGTGATATGCTGCAAAATGTAACCGGAGCCTGTATTGTCAGGTAATGGTAGCCATATCTTCTACGTATCGGGTATTGATCATTAAAGCAATCCTTTAAAAAAAGTACCGTATGTGTGTACGTTGAGTATTTGGTTGCAATTGCTGCACCAAATCTTTATTTCCTGACAGAAAAACATGTGTGAGGGTCCTTTCACATCAGCATTTATCGCTGAATGCGGCAGATTTTCCACATCTGCCAGATCTGCTGCCTAACAGCCAACTTGTGGTGCACCTGGGGCAAGCCTTTATTCAGCCCCAGGAGGATGGTGGGGGCTGGAAAAGGAAGATACTGGGGGCTAGAAGATGAGGATACTGGGGGCTGGAAGAGGAGGATGGTGGGGCTGGAAGAGGAAGATGGTAGGGCTGGAAGATGAAGATACTGGGGGTTGGAAAAGGAAGATGGTGGGGGCTGGAAGAGGAGGATACTGGGGGCTGGAAGAGGAAGATGGTGGGGGGCTGGAAGAGGAAGATACTGGGGATTGAAATAGGAAGATGGTGGGGGCTGGAAGAGGAAGATGGTGGGGGCTGGAAGAGGAAGATGGTGGGGGCTGGAAGAGGAAGATGGTGGGGGCTGGAAGAGGAAGATACTGGGGGCTGGAAGATGAGGATACTGGGGGCTGGAAGAGGAGGATGGTGGGGGCTGGAAGAGGAGGATGGTGGGGGCTGGAAGAGGAAGATACTGGGGGCTGGAAGAGGAGGATGGTGGGGGCTGGAAGAGGAAGATACTGGGGGCTGGAAGAGGAGGATGGTGGGGGCTGGAAGAGGAAGATACTGGGGGCTGGAAGAGGAGGATACTGGGGGCTGGAAGAGGAGGATGGTGGGGGCTGGAAGAGGAGGATGGTGGGGGCTGGAAGAGGAAGATACTTGGGGCTAGAAGAGGAAGATACTTGGGGCTGGAAGAGGAGGATGGTGGGGCTGGAAGAGGAAGATACTGGGGGTTGGAAGAGGAAGATGGTGGGGGCTGGAAGAGGAGGATACTGGGGGCTGGAAGAGGAAGATGGTGGGGGGCTGGAAGAGGAAGATACTGGGGGTTGGAATAGGAAGATGGTGGGGACTGGAAGAGGAAGATGGTGGGGGCTGGAAGAGGAAGATACTGGGGGCTGGAAGATGAGGATACTGGGGGCTGGAAGAGGAAGATACTGGGGGCTGGAAGAGGAGGATGGTGGGGGCTGGAAGAGGAAGATACTGGGGGCTGGAAGAGGAGGATACTGGGGGCTGGAAGAGGAGGATACTGGGGGCTGGAAGAGGAGGATGGTGGGGGCTGGAAGAGGAAGATACTTGGGGCTAGAAGAGGAAGATACTTGGGGCTGGAAGAGGAAGATACTGGGGGTTGGAAGAGGAGGATGGTGGGGGCTGGAAGAGGAAGATACTGAGGGCTGGAAGAGGATGGTGGGGGCTGGAAGAGGAAGATACTGGGGGCTGGAAGAGGAGGATGGTGGGGGCTGGAAGAGGAAGATACTGGAGGCTGGAAGAGGAGGATGGTGGGGGCTGGAAAAGGAGGATGGGGGTTGCAAGAGGAGGATGATGGGGCTGCAAGGGGATTATGATGGGGGATATGATATTGGGGGCTGAAAGGGGATGATGTGAATATTATGGCCTGCAAGGTTATGATGAGGATATTGTGTGCTTCAAGGGGATGGGGGCTGCAAGGGAATTATGTGGATACCATATTGGAGGTTGCAAGGGGATGGAAAAATTAAGACACCCCTGAAATAGTGCGTAACGCATCTTTTGGGGAAAGTGGTACTAAACTCCACCCTGTGTCCATGGCCACACCCCATATGACCAAAGCCCTGCCCCCCACGGGCCACAGAAAAATGGTCTTGCGTGAAGCCGGTCCCTGATGCAAAAAAGGTTGGGGACCACTGGTCTAATCAACCGTGCTGCTTTTGTTGAATCTGAACAGAAAATCTAGCCCTGTACACTTCAGAATTCATCCGGATGCTTCTGTCTGCAGTCACATCATCAATAAACACTAGTGACCCAGAGCCATTGGAAGCCGTACATGCCCTAATTGACACAGTCTCAATTTCCAAATGTAAGCTTTAATAAAGTACAATGAAACTTTGTGCTGTACATTATGTCCAAATATACCGTAAGTGCTAAAATGTGCTCATAAATGAGAGTGTACAATCAGGAACTTGCATGTCTGTGGGTTCTTAAAGTTTTCCATATCTGCTGCTAAGAAGCAGCTCCACAGGAAGCGCTTTGTTTGTCCTTGTTAATAATTCTACTGTGTACATACAGATCGTAGCATTACACTAGCCGATTGGTGAATCAATAACTAGTATTTACTGGTGAATTTAATTTTTATTTAATGTGAAATGTTTTGTATTTTTATGTTCTCTTGCTACATAGCAAAATATAATAGAGAAACTACAAACCTATAATAGTGATTTGCAACACTCAGTTTTGTAGTGGGGAGAAGAGTTAAGGGCCTGTCACACGTGTCAATGTCGCCCGCAATATCGCTCATGCGTCACAAATTATTAATCGCCTGAGCGATGTGGAATTATCGCAGGTAAGATGTCACACGTGTCAATATGACCCAGCGATGCGGTGATGTCGCCATCTTGCGAGCGATTTTATTTAGTCGCTTGTACGTTGTCAAAATAGAAAATACGTCGCTGAGTTTAGCGTCACACGCAGCGATGCACAAGGTCTACTGAGCGATGAGCGACAGGTTTTACATCTGGCAGTGAAACCTGCGATCGGAGATCAGCGACATGTCGCTGGTTGCATCGCTTGGTCACACGCTTCAATGTCGCTCCTGCGTCACTTTTACGTCGCTCGAGCGACTGAAAATCCGTGACGTACGAGCGACATTGACAGCGATATCGATGCGTGTGACATCCCTTTAGAGTTGATTTTGTTAAAAAAAAAAAAACATACAGGTATGTTGGCATGTAAAAGCCTGGACACCTCTTGTCAAAATTACTGTTATTGTGAACAGTTGAGCAAGTCAAAGACATAAAATTAAACATGACCTATTTTTATTTTACATTTTCAAAATTCTTAAAAGGACGATGGACCAATGCAAAAGTTTGGGCACCCATGGAGATTTGTGTGCTCTGATAACCTTGACTAAGTTCAGACCTTAATAGGCCTGTTAGGGTTATGGCTTGTTCACTATCATCGTTGGGGAAGGCCAGGTGATGCAAATTTCACAGCTTTATAAAAATCCAGCCTCCTCTAACCTTGTGCCAAAAAACAGCAGATATGGGTACTTCTACAGGGTAGGCCTTTTATATGGATGCACCTAAATAAAATGGGAATGGTTGGTGACATCAACTTCCTGTTTGTGGCACATTAGTATATGGGAGGGGGGAAACTTTGCCAGATGGGTGGTGACCATGGCGGCCATTTTGAAGTCGGACATTTTTGGAAATGGCAGATGACAGGAGGAGTGGAGGTCAAGATAAGGTCTAGAAGACCTAGCAAAATGTTAGTGAGAGCTCATAGGATTACTCGACAGGCAATTCAGAAGCCCCCGCTTGACTGTAAAAGACCTTCAGGTAGATTTAGCAGTCTCAGGAGTTGTGGTGTATTGTTCTACTGTTCAGAGAGCCCTGAATAAATATGGCTTTCATGAGAAGAGTTATCCAAAGAAAACCTCTCCTGTGCCCTCCCCACAAAATTCAGCATCAGAAGTATGCAAAAGAACATCTAAACAAACCTAATTTATTTTGGTTACAAGTCCTGTGGACCAGTGAGGTTAAAACAGAACTTTTTGGCCACAATGATCAAAGGTATGTGTGTGGAGAAGGCACAGAATTTCTGGAAAAGAACATCTCACCAACCATTAATTATGGGGGTGAATCAATCAAGCTTTGAGGTTGTGTTGCAGCCAATGGCACAGAGACCATATCAAGGGTTAGAGGAAAGAATGGATTCGGTGAAATTTCAACAAATATAATGCCATCTGTAAAAAGCTGAAGTTGAAAATAGAATGGATAATGATCCTAAACACCCGTACTCAACAATAGACAACCTCAAAAGGCTCAAGCTGAAGGTTTTACAATGGCTCTCACAGTCTCCTGATCTCAACATTATTGAAAATTTGAGGCTAGACCTCAAAAGAGCAGAGCATGCAAGATGACTCAGGAATCTGACAGAACTGGAAGACTTTACCAAGGAAGAATGGATAAAAATTACTCAAACAAGAATTAAGACTCTTGTCTGGTTACAAAATGTTTGCAAGCTGGGATACTTACAAAAGAGGGTGCTACCAGGTACTAACCATGGAGGGTGTCCGAACGTTTACATCGGCCCATTTTCCATTTTGTAATTTTTAAAATGCAAAAGATGAAAATATTTTTTTGGGTTTGCTTAAAGAGGACGTGTCACCAAACCAGGCATAGTGATCTAATTACAGCACTGGATGCAGCATGTCTGCTGCATCCAGGCAAGGGGTCCCCCAGCCCTTGAGCAGCCCTGTACCCCGAGTAAATACACTTAGAAAACTTACATCGTGCAGCCACTAAGGAGGTGGCTAGGGGCTGCAGCCAAGGGCAGATTCACACCCCCTGCATGTTTAATCTGCCCACCGCTGCCAATCATTGTCTCCCTTGTTTGCAGTATAACACAGAGTTTATTTTACAAATGGCCGCTTAGCCCCGCCCCTGCGGTGACGTGACCACTTATACCTGCCCTGCTCTATCTTTAACATAGAGCAGGGCGGGTATAAGCGGTGATGTCACTGCAGGGGGCGGGGCTAAGAGGCCATTTCTAAAATAAGTTCTGTGTTATGCTGCAGACGAGGAAGGCAATGATTGGCATCAGGGAGGCAGCGGTGGGCAGATTAACCATGCAGGGGGTGTGAATCTGCCCTTTGGCTGCAGCCTCTAGCCACCTCCTTTCTGGCTGCAGGATGTAAGTTTTCTAAGTGTATTTACTCAGGGTACAGGGGGGCTCAAGTGCTGGGGGACCCCTTGCCTGAATGCAGCAGACATGCTGCATCCAGTGCTGTAATTAGATCACCATGCCTGGTTTGGTGACAGGCCCTCTTTAAAATGCAAAGGAAATGTGTCATCTTTAAATAAATGCCTTGTAAAGATCAGTTCATCTTCAACTTGCCTAACGGTTCACAATAATTAGTAATTTTGGCCAGGGGTACCCACATTTTTGCATTCCACTGTAAATCATGTCACACCTATATTTGTACTGTGTTGATCCATTGGAAGACAAATAATCTCTGAGATGCTGGAACTAATTGCCTCATTTTAGAGGATGAAGAACCCTTTAGGACTCCAAGTATTGTAATCAGAATGATGCCTGGAGCAATGTTTTTGACAAAATGAAAATTGAAAAGAATTAATGGTATGCAGTTACCCATCAATATAATATTTGACCAATCTAATGTGATCAATTTAATCAGTATGGACACTAGTATAAAACCCCAGTAATCCTGCTGAGTAGCACCTCCCTCCTGGGCTGTACAGTACTACATCGCATTTCTGGATTTCTCAGGTGATGGTGGCACGATTAGATTTCCTGGCATATTGCAGACTCTGGAGAAGCTTCTTTTTCTTCCTAGAAAATGATTTCAAGCATCCAGCAGATTTCTCTTTTACATGTAAAGACTTGCTATATCTCTATTAGGTCTGGGAGCTTGCTATCTACCTTATGGAGACAGCGAAGTAGGTGAGGAGATTGTAAGCCACTTCCCTCCTCTCAGATATATGCAAATATGCAAATTTGCACTTCACTTAAGAAGTGGAGAAACTCTAGTGCCACATTTAAGCAGCTTCCACAAAGTCATAATCGCTTTCCAACAAGCTTTTAATATAACTAAGGGATTTGTGCCAGATCAGAACCCCAAACTACAGACGCTGCGTTTCGGGGTACCTGCCCCTCATCAGTGTAGTGTGTGGGATATTCTGATCTGGCATGAGTGAGTGGGCTAAGACAAGGTCTGGGGACTTGACCCCGAAACGCAGCGTCTGTAGTTTGGGGTTCTGATCTGGCACAAATCCCTTAGTTATATTAAAAGCTTGTTGGAAAGCGATTATGACTTTGAGGAAGCTGCTTAAATGTGGCAGTAGAGTTTCTCCACTTCTTAAGTGAAGTGCAAATTTGCATATTTGCATATATCTCTATTAGTTATCTGCCCACTTGTTTTCTCATTTTGTGTGACATCTTGGGGCTTCACCGCCAAGTATTAGATTTATGGAGCATCATGGTCTGCAGTTAGAATTTGCAACTACTGGTTGTCATCCTTTGAGACCCCTGTATATCTGTACACGTCTGGGCAAGGGCACAATATCACACAAACAGCAGTGGTAAAAAGGAATCCTGCAGACCCTATCGTCAAGGCACATTCTTCTCGTCTTTTCATTTATCCTCTATTTTTTATTTCTATTTTTATTAAGCACTTCTCTTATTTTGAACAAGAAGTTGGTCCACGTGTCCTACTGGAAGGAGTCTGAACATTTATTCCTGATTTCTCTTCCAGCAGAGAGGTGAGGAGATGTCTTGCTTATGTGATTATTATTGATGATGTAGTTTTTACACTGGAATCTGGCTTCTCAGTGGTAAAGTATACATTATATGGCTTTGTTCACACATTGCGAGTCAATCTTTGTTTTTGCCCAGAATGGTTGCAAGCATATTTAACCTCATATTAAAGGGGTTATCAACTACTTGGACAACCCCTTCTCAATCAGCATGTTTCCCTAAATAAAATAACATCTGTACTCTCCTTCAGTGTCAACGCCGTTACAGTGGTGTCGGCACTGTGTGTCCTGGGGCTAGCATAACATTGTCACATGATTCTTGCAGCCAATCGGCAGGTACTTCACTGTCCCCTACAGACAAATGAGATGTCTGGAGGAAGTGAAAAACGTCACAGCTCTTATTTCCTCTGGTTATCAATTACATCCAAAGGAGGGGATAATGAAGGACCCACTGACTGGCTGCAGGGATTGTGTGACATAATATCATGCAAGACCTGGGACAGCCAATGTCAAACCAGAGATGAGCATAGGTGTTATTGTTTTATTTGGGGGGGCATACTGGTTAAGAAGGAGTTAAGTTATGGACAGCCCCTTTAACTGAAAAGTGTGAACATAACCTGATGAAATTATGCCTATATTTATGGACAAAATGAGCCTTTGCTCCTAATTCATGCTGCTAGCAGATTTGACACATTAAACATGATGAGATTCTTTTGTAAGGAAGTTCACCGTGTAGTACTGCTCTAAAATTCATCTTGTGAACACATTTTTGCTTCTAAACTTCTTTTTATTGCCAGAATTTCACTTTTACATCTGAAGAACATGATGGCCAATGTAGTTAGAACATTAAAGTTCCTGTATAAATCCTTGGATAGGTAGGCACAGCCGAGTCCTTTGTGGGTATGTGAGGAGCGGGAGCGCATTGTTATGCTAAGTATGCTGGAGTTGTGTGTAATTGCCAAGCCATTCTTTGGGTCCCTCCCACAGTGTTTTTGTGCATGCTATATGATGTACGTCCAAATGGATTTTTCATCATGACGTTTCCCTTTCAAGGTCAGTATTGTGTGCACGTCTTTGAGTTCAGCTCCACTTTTGTGTTGCAGGGCCTTCTGTCAAGCGGAAAATGTGCCTCGTCTTGATCATTTCTTTAGCCTGTTTTTCCAGCGAACAGTGAGGCTGTCCATTTTATGTGCAAACACAAGTCAGGGCCCGGAGTCCTATGATGCCTTTAGCTCCCACTTAACTGACAACCTTCCAGGAGTGCGATGGCTGTCCTTACCTGAAGATATCAAGGTATCTCCTCTTCTTTCATTTTTATTGGAAAAACTCCAAGGAGTGGTTGACTTAATAATTTCCCCATAGTTCCTCTATATTGTCATATGACTTATTTCTGGTAATAAAACTGGCACTCAGTGTTTTTTGTTCAAATTGTACAAATGTGACATGTTAGTAAAAGTATGAAGAAGAAAGGAGTAATATTGATTATCTCGTTAGTTTTAGAGGGGTAGAAGAGTCAGTTCTAGAACTTAATTTGTCGGAAAAAGAAAAATGGGTGTCAGGAATGTGAGCAAGTGCCCTAATTCTGTGATGGCTATATACTATTGGTCAGCGTTCTTATAGGGGTTGTCCAGTGAAAACAAGTTATCACCTTTCCACCGGAGAGATAACTAAATCGGTGGTGGTGCAATAACTGGGAAACACATCAATCTGCAGAAATGGGAATTTTTAATCCTGACAAAGCTGCCGACCATTTTGCATTCATTCTCTATGGGACGTCTGGAAAGAAGTGAGCGCAACGCTTCATAGCCACTAAGGCATTGAATGGAATGTCGGTCGAGCATGCCTACTGCTGCTTCATTGTAATGTAGGTAAAAGTGCACTGTTCTGTCAATCTGTACCATAGTGCTACCGCTCACTCTAACCAATAAACAAGTTATGCGGATAGATGATAACTTGTTTTTACCAGACAATGCCTTTAAGCCAACTACCCCCAGACACACAGAAATTACATTAAAGTACATGCGTACTCTATGAGCTTTGTGCTGTTGGATAAAAGCATTGCTCAATCACAGTGCAATTATCCAATATATATATGGCATGTATTTTTGAGGCACAGGTTGATGTCCTTGGGGTTAGACAATTGGATTAGATTATCTCCAAAACTACTGTTTTTTGGAGGTGTTTGTTTAGTGATTATGAAAAGTGGTTTTAGGAAGGAAACCCGTGAACTGGCAAAAGATTCTTGGGTGCCCAAGGCTCCTGAAGAGCATCTGATCGTAACTTACTAGAATGGGTCTAATGATAGTCTTGATGCCACAAGACATCGTCAAAGGTCTGGTTGAGTCCATGTCGCAACCATAGAACAGTTTTGGCAGCATGAGGAAGTCTGCATAATTTTAAGAAGGTTATTTTAATTTTAGAAATTTTTTTGCTTTTCTGATGGTAAATGATATGTTTCATTCAAAACTAAAACTCGTTTCACAAAGGTAGGTCCCCATATGGCTATGTTTACTGAAAAATAAAAGTTATGACTATTGAAAGAAAGGGAGAAATGAAAGCCCAAAAAAAAGAATTGCTGACGTAGGAAGGGCATGAAAGGAAAGGCAGGTGTAAAAACAAAGTATCTATTCACCCACAGATACACTAAAGCACACATCTCAGGTGAATAGAGCGTCTCATGTTCAGCAGGTAGGTATGATAACCACATGGAATCTGCCTGCTGCACTCCACTGATTGTATCTTCACATGTAGGGAAATGTGCTTGGCGTCTTCACTTGCCTTCTGGCATCTTGAGGTGTTCCTCCATGAAATCTCCTAGAAACGGAGCAGTTTCATGTGTATCGTGTACAGTTTAGCTGTAGTCACACATTTGCACCAGCCCCAGATTGCTTTTATTCATCTCTTCAGAGTTTAAGATTTTAATTAAAGTTGAGGGACATTCGTGCCAGATGAGTTCTGGAAAGAGTCCTTGCCATTTTGGCTCTTAGGAAGTAAAACCTAATCCGCTTTCCTTTGAGCTGTAACAGAGTCACATAGTTTGTACCAAAGTATAGATGTCCATTGTGCAGAAGTTCAACACCTTACAGAAAACAGGCCCCAATCTTCTCACAGTCAACATGGAAGAAATCTTTTGGCACCTTCCATTTTATTTTGGAAAGATAAGACATTAAGGTTCCCACAGTGAATTATTAATAGTTATCATTTGTCCTATAGTACGATCATACATTAGTTTTATTTGGTTGAGACTAAATTTGATTTGCCTTGATGGACACTGAGGTAAAAATGGCCGCCCTATGTAGTAGATGGATCCACCTTGTAACACAAGAGCCTCTACTAACACATGTTACCAGTGTAGAGGAGGTGGATTTATGTTTATAGGTACAAAATAGAATCACATTTGATTTTCAAAAATCACTGATGAGCTGGTAGCGGCGTACTAAATGGCTTTCTGTCCATTATGGGAAATGGTGGCATAGTGTCCATCCAATTCACCTGGGGAAGGACACAAATTGGTCTACTCATTCCTAGAGCTGAAATTACATTGTAACTTTGATATGCTGTGGAGCAGTAGCCGATATGTAGCCTACATAAGACGGCAGAAATAGGTCTGGACAGGTTTGACTCCTAAACAATCAGGGAAAACATCAAGCTATCTTTATATGCCCTAAGACATAATCAACAAAAAGGGAGAGTGGCTTCTTTTTGAGAGCCCTCTCTCTATGAACCATGATTAAATGTCACCATGGAATGACTTGGGGTGCCTTCACATTTGCATTTTGAACGCAGCGCACCGAACGCAGCAATACACTTGCGCACATGCGTTCCTATTATTTTTATTATTATTATTTTTTATATAGCGCCATTAGGTTCCATGGCGCTTTACATAAGGATGAGGGAGACAAGAACAAGTACACTAAATCTAGGCGATCAGGACATACAGGTACAGGAAGGGCAGGGACCCTGTCCACGAGGGCTCACAGTCTACGATTGGTGGGTTAGGATACAGTAGGATGGGGGAATGTCAGGTATGGGGCGTTCGCCTGGGTCTCATGGCAGGTTGTAGGCTTGACGGAACAAGTGAGTCTTCAGGTGACACTTGAAGCTACTCAGGGTAGGAGAGTGTCTGACGTGTTCGGGCAGGGAGTTCCAGAGTAAGGCAGATGCCCGGGAGAAGTCCTGGACTCGGTTGTGCAAAGAGGTGATGAGGGGGGAGCAGAGGAGGAGTTCTTGGGAGGAGCGGAGGTTGCGTGAGGGTAGGTATCGGGAGACCAGGTCGGAGATGTAAGGTGGGGCCAGGTTGTGTATGGCTTTGTACGCCATGGTTAGTGTTTTGAATTAGGATCTCTTGGAGACGGGGAGCCAGTAAAGGGCTTGGCAGAGGGGGGAAACAGGGGAGTAGCGGGAGGACATATAGATGAGTCGGGCAGCGGAGTTGAGGATAGACTGGAGAGGTGTGAGGGAGTTAGCCGGGAGGCCATTGAGAAGGAGGTTGCAGTAGTCAAGGCGGGAGATAAGAGCATGGATGAGTGTTTTAGCGGTGTCGTGGGTGAGGAAGGAGCGGATCCGTGAGATGTTCTTGAGCTGGAGCCGGAGGGATGTGGTGAGGGCCTCGATGTGGGGTTTGAAGGATAGGGAGGAGTCAAGGGTTACCCCGAGGCACTTGGCTTGGGGGACTGGGGAGAGGGCGCAGTCGTTGACGCAGATGGATAGGTTGGGAGGTGGGGTGGAATTTCTTGGGGGGAAGACTATGAATTCAGTTTTGTCCATGTTGAGTTTAAGGAAGCGAGCAGAGAAGAAGGATGAGATGGCGGAAAGGCATTGAGGGATTTTCGAGAGTAGGGAGGTGATGTTAGGGCCGGACAGGTAGATGTGGGTGTCGTCGGCGTAGAGGTGGTACTGGAGGCCATGGGACTCGATAAGTTGCCCTAGGCCGAGAGTGTAAATGGAGAAAAGTAGGGGTCCCAGGACCGAACCTTGGGGGACTCCGGCAGAAAGGGGGTAGGGTGAGGAGGAGGTGTGGGAGTGGGAGACGCTGAAGGTCCGGTCCGCTAGGTATGAGGAGATCCAGGAGAGGGCAAGGTGGGTGATGCCAAGGGATTCCAGGATCCGGAGAAGAAGGGAGTGATCAACCGTGTCGAAGGCGGCAGACAGGTCAAGGAGTAGCAGGATGGAGTAGTGGTGTTTGTTCTTGGCGGTCAGTAGGTCGTTGGTGACTTTGGTCAGGGCTGTTTCGGTGGAATTGAGGGGTCGGAAGCCGGACTGTAGGCGGTCGAAGTGGGAGCACGAGGAGAGGTGAGAGGACAGTTCGGAGTGGACGTGTTGTTCAAATAGCTTAGAGGCGAATGGGAGAAGAGATATGGGGCGATCCTATGTTTAACATGGGAACGCATGTGCCTGTGTTTGGCCGCATTTGCGTTCGGATGCACATAATTTATGCGCCCTCCGACTGCACTCCAACCGCATCATGTTGCATTGTTTGTGTGTTTGGGCGCTTGTTTTATCTGCAGGCGCCCGCAAGCACACAACAATGCATGGTTCCCAATGGATCTGCAGTGTCCTCCGCATGACAGCGCAGGAGAACGCTGCGGATCTCATTTAAATCACTCCGTATCACCGGTAGTTCAGCTACAGCCGCCTCTGCTCTCCTGCTGGTATCAGCGCAGGAGATTTGAAGTAACCGCTGATCTGACAGCTGTTTAAATCTCCCGCGCTTACACCAAATAGGTGAGGTCGGTGCAAGAGATTTGAAGCAGCGAATCAGCTGTTTCTTATCTCTTGCACCGATATCGCGTATTCGGTGTCAGCGCGGGAGATTTGATCAGCTGTTACTTCAAATCTCCCGCGCTGACACCGGCGGGAGATCAGCTGTGGCCGGGAGGAGGAGCTCCCTGCCGCTGATCTCCTCCTGGCCGCTCCCGAGACGGCTGATTGGCTGGCCGGGGAGCATACTAATGTGAATGCATGCGGAGATTCTCTGCTGCGTTCACATTAATATGGCTGCGTTTGCACTGCGTATGTGTCTGCATACCATAAGCATGCAGACACATACGTAAGTATGAAGGCAGCCTTACATCCTTCATTTTCACCAGTTTTCCTTTCTGCAGACTTGGATGCACATAATTTATGCGCCCTCCGACCGCACTCCAACCGCATCATGTTGCATTGTTTGTGTGTTTGGGCGCTTGTTTTATCTGCAGGCGCCCGCAAGCACACAAACAATGCATGGTTCCCAATGGATCTGCAGTGTCCTCCGCATGACAGCGCAGGAGAACGCTGCGGATCTCATTGAAATCACTCCGTATCACCGGTAGTTCAGCTACAGCCGCCGCTGCTCTCCTGCTGGTATCAGCGCAGGAGATTTGAAGTAACAGCTGATCTGACAGCTGTTTAAATCTCCCGCGATTACACCGAATAGGTGAGGTCGGTGCAAGAGATTTGAAGCAGCGATCAGCTGTTTCTTATCTCTTGCACCGATATCGCGTATTCGGTGTCAGCGCTGAGAAGTTGATCAGCTGTTACTTCAAATTCCGCTGCTGACCGGCGGGAGATCAGCTGTGGCCGGGAGGAGGAGCTCCCTGGGCTCTGATCTCCTCCCGGCGCATCCCGAGACAGCTGATTGGCTGGCTGGGGAGCATACTAATGTGAATGCATGCGGAGATTTCTCTGCTGCGTTCACATTAATATGGCTGCGTTTGCACTGCGTATGCGTACTGCATGCCATAAGCATGCAGACACATTACTAAGTATGAAGGCAGCCTTACATCTTCTTTTCACCTTTCTTCTGCAGACTATTTTTAATTGAGTAGCGAGAAAGAGGCACAGTAGCTTGTATGATTCTTCCATTCTCATGCTGAACCGGGGGATTTTGCTCTTCGGTTATTGTTTTTTATCACACAAATAAGCGCACAATGTGAGCAGTGTGGCGTCTGATCTGAAAAAGTACTGATGTGAGAAACAGAGTTGTTAGAGCTATGTACATGATTTTTGTCTCCCTCTGCCTTTCTCTTCTCACCTGCTCCTCCATTTTCTGACACAGCTCGCCTCCTTATACGTGTAATAGGGCCTGATTCACACAATGATGTCAACAGTTGATCTAGTCTTAGCCAGGTTCCTTATTTTGAGTTGTTTATTTTCAGAGTAGATGACTAGTTTTTAGGGTGGAGGGGAGGAAATGACATGTAAGTGTGGAAAGAAACTGAACTCTAACAAGATTTATTACAAAGATCTTTATATACACCTTTACTATTATTTCATGCAAGGTTTGTTGATAGTACAATTCCATTTTAAACACACAAGTGAGGTGCGACCAGTGATTTGTCTAAACGGAATGACCAGCCCATTTATTGCAGTAGCTAAGCCAAAACCCTCTTATGTGATACATCTAACTTACATACGGAAAAGGGAACGGCCCGGTTATTGAAATGGACTAGTGAGTCAGTCCCCTTTACACACATCTACTTACATAATTGTGAAGTCCTGTCTGTCATCCACTTTCTTACAACAGCCTCCTGTCATGCGCCGGCGGCAGCCATATTTGCACACCAAGTGAGGGGTGTGCAAATATGGCTCCAACTAGCTGTACTGGCCCATTGCGCATTCCTGCCAGCGGTACATCCAAACCCAATGCCACCCGAGACTGATGCCAGGAATTGCATTGCAGCTCGCCCAACCCCACACCAAATGAGGAACTGCGTCTGCTTGTGCCCAGCGTGCAGGTGCAGTTACCCAAATATCCAAAGATTGTGGCGGCCTCAGTAAGTGCGTCGCCATACGCCAGCAATGCGCAGGCGCAGTTCCTTGCACACCTGCTATCTTTGTACACCACAGAACAAGGAGAGTGCACAAAGGGGGGAACAGAGCACACAAGGGAGGGGCACAGGGGATCACAATGAGAGTGCACGGGAGTAGAGAGAACACAGAGGGAGGGGCGAGTACATAAGGGGAAGACAGCTCAAAGGAGGGAGCACAGAGGAGAAAAGACAGCATGGGGGGAGAGCACACTGGGGGGAGATGGCTCAAAGAAGAGGGTACAAGGGGAGAGAAATCACATAGAGAGGAGAGCACACAGGGGGAGACACCTGAAAGGAGAGAGCACATGATGAGAGAAGACAGCACATGGGGGAGAGCGCATGGGTGGTGACAGGTCAAAGCAGAGGGTGCAGAGGGGAGAAGACAGCACAGGGGAGAGAGCACACGGGGGGGAAAGGCAGCCACCACTCCCAGTTCCACAGAGCCCCCCATCGTGGCATCAGCGCCTTCCTGATGCGATAGCATCGGGCCCACATGTAGTTACCATGTATAAACATGGTAAGCTGTCTCCTGCGTCAAACACATTCCGAAAGAGGATGTGCTGTGACCTGGGGATCATCTTGATTTTATTAAGTTAGTAAATTGTGTCTACTTATATTTTAAACACTCGTGAAGACGTTTTTTTCAAGTAGATTCCCCTTTTTTAATTTTTTTTTTTTTTTTTTTTTAAACACTGCTCCATATGCAGTTCAGGTAATGTGGTCACTGTCCTCAGGAAGGGAAAATAATCCAGCTTCCAAATTCATAACAATGTATCTTAATTCAGAAAATATATAATATATATACCGTATATATATAATATATATAAAATCATGAGCTGCAAACTTTAAAAATTACATGCCAAGCTTTGCACACAAATGGAAGGTAAAAGTAAAAAGAATTACATACAGAACAAAACTGGACTCGTTTACATTCATACAAACCGAGAGTTGGAACACAAGGAGCGTCCGAAACGCGTCTGTTCATCCTGTATGTAATCCTTTTTACTTTTACGTTGTGTGCTGAGCTTGGCATATACATTTTAAGTGCATCTGATGATTTTACATTTAACCCCTTAAGGACCGAGTCACGTTGCAGCTTAATGACCGGACCATTTTTTGCAATTCTGACCAGTGTCCCTTTATGAGGCTATAACTCGGGAACGCTTCAACGGATCCTAGCGATTATGAGATTGTTTTTTCGTGACATATTGGGCTTCATGTTAGTATTAAATTTAGGTCGATAATTTTTGCGTTTATTTGTGAAAAAATAAAAAATTTGGCAAAAATTTTGAAAATTTAGCAATTTTCACATTTTTTATTTTTATTCTGCTAAACCAGAGCATTATGTGACACAAAATAATTAATAAATAACATTTCCCACATGTCTACTTCACATCAGCACAATTTTGGAAGAAAAAAAAAAATTTGGTAGGACGTTATAAGGGTTCAAAGTTCATCAGCAATTATTCATTTTTCCAGCAAAATTTACAAAACCATTTTTTTAGTGACCACATCACATTTGAAGTCCCTTTGAGGGGTGTACATGACAGAAAACGCCCAAAAGTGACACCATTCCAAAAACTGCACCCCTCAAGCTACTCAAAACTATATTCAAGAAGATTATTAACCCTTCAGGTGCTTCACAGGAACTAAAATAAAGTTGAAGGAAAAAATGGACATTTTAATTTTTGTAACAAAAATGTTCTTTTAGCCTCAATTTTTTCATTTTCACATGGGCAACAGGATAAAATGCATCCTAAAATTTGTTGGGCAATTTCTCCTGAGTACACCGATACCTCATATGTGGTCATAAACCACTGTTTGGGCGCACGGCAGGACTGAGAAGGGAAGGAGCGCAATTTGAATTTTAGAGCCAATTTTCCGTTCAAAAAGTGAAATGGCGCTCCTTCACTTCTGAGCCTTGCCGTGCGCCCAAACAGTGGTTTATGACCACATATAAGGTATCGGTGTACTCAGGAGAAATTGCCCAACAAATTTTGGGATGTATTTTATCCCTTTGCCCATGTGAAACTATAAAAATGTAGGCAAAAAGAAATTTTTTGTGAAAAAAAAGTGTTTTTTTTAATTTTTATGGATGAATTTGTGAAGCATCTGGGGGTTCAAAGTGCTCACTATGCATCTAGATACCGTCCTTAGGGGGTCTAGTTTCCAAAATAGGGTCATTTGTGGGGGAGCTCCAATGTGGAGACACACCGGGACCCTCCATACGCGACATGGTGTCCTCTAACAATTTGAATGGAAAATGAGCTCAGATTGTTAGCGGACACCATGTCGCGTTTGGATGGTCCCCGTGTGTCTCCACATTGCAGCTCCCCCACAAGTGACCCCATTTTGGAAACTAGACCCCCAAGGAACGTATCTAGATGCATAGTGAGCACTTTGAACCCCCATATGCTTCAGAAATTCATCTGTAAAAATGAAAAAGCACTTTTTTTTCCACTAAAAAATTATTTTTTCATTATTACGGATCAATTTGTGAAGCATCTGGGGGTTCAAAGTGCTCACTATGTACCTAGATATGTTTCTTTGGGGGTCTAGTTTCCAAAATGGGGTCACTTGTGGGGGAGCTCCAATGTGGAGACACACAGGGACCCTCCAAACGCGACATGGTGTCCGCTAACAATTTGAGCTCATTTTCCATTCAAATTGTTAGCGGACACCATGTCGCGTTTGGATGGTCCCCGTGTGTCTCCACATTGCAGCTCCCCCACAAGTGACCCCATTTTGGAAACTAGACCCCCCAAGGAACGTATCTAGATGCATAGTGAGCACTTTGAACCCCCATATGCTTCAGAAATTCATCCGTAAAAATGAAAAAGCACTTTTTTTTCCACTAAAAAATTATTTTTTCATTATTACGGATCAATTTGTGAAGCATCTGGGGGTTCAAAGTGCTCACTATGTACCTAGATATGTTCCTTTGGGGGTCTAGTTTCCAAAATGGGGTCACTTGTGGGGGAGCTCCAATGTGGAGACACACAGGGACCCTCCAAACGCGACATGGTGTCCGCTAACAATTTGAGCTCATTTTCCATTCAAATTGTTAGCGGACACCATGTCGCGTTTGGATGGTCCCCGTGTGTCTCCACATTGCAGCTCCCCCACAAGTGACCTCATTTTGGAAACTAGACCCCCCAAGGAAGGTATCTAGATGCATAGTGAGCACTTTGAACCCCCAGGTGCTTTACAAATTGATCCGTAAAAATGAAAAAAATAAACTTTTTGTGGAAAAAAAAAAGTGCTTTTTCATTGTTATGGATGAATTTGTGAACCATCTTGGGGTTCAAAGTGCTCACTATGCATCTAGATACGTTCCTTTGGGGGTCTAGTTTCCAAAATGGGGTCACTTGTGGGGGAGCTCCAATGTGGAGACACACAGGGGCTCTCCATACGCAATATGGTGTCCACTAACAATTGGAATTGTTAGCGGACACCTTGTAGGATATGAAGAGCCCCTATGTGCCTAAACATTGGAGCTCCCCCACAAGTGACCCCATTTTGGAAACTAGACCACCCAAGGAACGTATCTAGATGCATAGTGAGCACTTTGAACCCCCAGGTGCTTTACAAATTGATCCGTAAAAATGAAAAAAGAAACTTTTTGTGGAAAAAAAGTGCTTTTTCATTTTTATGGATGAATTTGTGAAGCATCTGGGGGTTCAACGTGCTCACTATGCATCTAGATACGTTCCTTCGGGCGTCTAGTTTCCAAAATGGGGTCACTTGTGGGGAGCTCCAATGTTCAGGCACACAGTTAGGGTCTCTCCATACCCGACATGGTTTCCGCTAACAATTGGAGCTCATTTTCTATTGAAATTGTTAGCGGACACCATGTCGCATACGGAGAACCCGTGTGCCACCAGCACAAGGGCAACTGGTAGAGTTGGGGTACAGCACCAGAAAATTCCGCCTCTAATGAATGCGCTATTTTCTTGGGTGGCTGTGGGTTGAAATTTGCAGCGCGGGGGACCCACAACATTTGGGTCTCTCCACGCTGAGGATTCCAGTCAGCCAGCTACCAAGTTGTACATGGCTGGCTACAAAAAATACAGCGAAGCCCATTTTTTTTTATTTCTAGAACTAATTCTAGAAAAAAAAAAATGACGTAGGGCTCCGCCATATTTTTGGTCCAGCCAGGTACAACTTGGCAGCTACAGACTGCCAGCAACCCCCAGCTGCCTTGTTGTACCTGGCTGCAACCAAAAATACAGCGAAGCCCATTTTTTTTTATTTCTAGAACTAATTCTAGAAAAAAAATGACGTAGGGCTCCGCCATATTTTTGGTCCAGCCAGGTACAACTTGGCAGCTACAGACTGCCAGCAACCCCCAGCTGCCTTGTTGTACCTGGCTGCAACCAAAAATACAGCGAAGCCCATTTTTTTTTATTTCTAGAACTAATTCTAGAAAAAAAAATGACGTAGGGCTCCGCCATATTTTTGGCCCAGCCAGGTACAACTAGGCAGCTGGGGGCTGGAATCCTCAGCATAGAGAGGCCCAAGCGTTCTGGGCCCCCCATGCTGCGAATTGCAGCCCGCAGCCGCCCCAGAAAATGGCGCATTCATTGAAGCGCCATTTTCTGGCGCTGTACCCATGCTCTTCCAGTTGCCCTGGTGCCGGTGGCGAACTGGGTAATAAAGGGGTTAATGCCAGCTTTTTATTGGCAGCTGGCACTAAGCCCGAGATTCATAATATTGGGCCAATGTTAGACCCGCCATTATGAATCTCTGATAATTAGTCAATAAATACACACAGAGAAAAATATTTTTATTAGAAAAAAAACACAAACAAATTTTGGACTCCATCTTTATTATAAAAAGATCCGACGTAGTCCACAACGAAGGTCCCACGATGCTCGATCGTTTCCGACGGGATCCCCATGCAGGGGGATGGGGGATCAGGGATCCCCATGCAGGGGGATCAGGGATCCCCATGCAGGGGGAGGAGATGGAGGGATCAGGGATCCCCATGCAGAGTGGATCAGGGATCCCCTGCAGGGGGATGGGAGATCAGGGATCCCATGCAGGGGGATCAGGGATCCTCTGCAGGGGATGAGGGAATCAGGGATCCCCATGCAGGGGGATCAGGGATCCTCCTGCAGGGGGATGAGGGATCAGGGATCCCCATGCAGGGGGATCAGGGATCCTTATGCAGGGGGAGAGGGAGATCAGGGATCCCATGCAGGGGGATCAGGGATCCCTATGCAGGGGGATGGGAGATCAGGGATCCCCATGCAGGGTGGGGATCAGGGATCCTCCATGCAGGGGGATGGGGGATCAGGGATCCCCATGCAGGGGGATCAGGGATCCTCCTGCAGGGGGATGGGGGATCAGGGATCCCCATGCAGGGGCGATGGGGATCAGGGATCCCCATGCAGGGGAATGGGAGATCAGGGATCCCCATGCAGGGGGATCAGGGATCCTCCTGCAGGGGGATGGGGGATCAGGGATCCCCATGCAGGGGGATCAGGGATCCTCCTGCAGGGGGATGGAGGGATCAGGGATCCCCATGCGGATGGGGATCAGGGATCCCCTGCAGGGGATGAGGATCAGGGATCCCCATGCAGGGATGGGGATCAGGGATCCCCATGAGGGGGATCAGGGATCCTCCTGCAGGGGGATGGGGATCAGGGATCCCCATGCAGGGGGATCAGGGATCCTCCTGCAGGGGGATGGGGGATCAGGGATCCCCATGCAGGGGGATCAGGGATCCTCCTGCAGGGGGATGGGGATCAGGGATCCCCATGCAGGGGGATCAGGGATCCTCCTGCAGGGGGATGGGGATCAGGGATCCCCATGCAGGGGGATCAGGGATCCTCCTGCAGGGGGATGAGGGATCAGGGATCCCCATGCAGGGGGATCAGGGATCCTTATGCAGGGGGATGGGAGATCAGGGATCCCCATGCAGGGGGATCAGGGATCCTCCTGCAGGGGGATGGGGGATCAGGGATCCCCATGCAGGGGGATGGGGGAGGTCTTACCAGACGTCGGGCGGCGGTGAGAGGAAGCCGGAGGACGCAGGCAGGAGGACGCAAGCTGGAGGCGGCGGCGGCAGGAGGAGGTGAGTACCGGCGGTGGCGGGGGGCCGGGGACAGCGGGGGGGGCCCAGAAAAAGAAGGGGACAAGGCACAAGGGGATAGCGGGGGGGCCCAGAAACAGCAGGGGATGAGCCGGGGGATGAGCCGGGGGATGAGCCGGGGGGGGGGGGGGGGAGACACAGCGGGGGACAGGGGTATGAGCGGGGGAGCGCAGACACAGTTGGGGGACAGGGGGATGAGCGGGGGAGCGCAGACACAGTTGGGGGACAGGGGGATGAGCGGGGGGCAGGCACAGCGGGGGACAGGGGGATGAGCGGGGGGCAGACAGAGTGGGGGTCAGGGGGATGAGGGGGGGGGGGTGATGAGCATCAGAGGGCACAAGCAGGGAATGTGTGCAGGAGCCGGGCACAGCTGACAGCCCGGCTCCTGCAGCGATCGCTCAGGGAAGTGCTGACATTCAGCACTTTCCTGCGCGATCTTGATGTGATCGGTCGGTCAGATTGACTGACCGATCACATCGCTCTGAGTGTGGGGACCCCTAAAAAGGGTCCCCACACCTCTGCCCCTGACCCTCAGCTGTCACTGACAGCTTTTAGAATTGAACTGTCACTGTTCGTTTAGAAGCAGTGACAGTTCAAAGCCATGACGAGTATACTCGTCATGATGCGGGAACTGACATCTTTTCATGACGAGTATACTCGTCATTAGTCGTAAAGGGGTTAAGAAAGAATAAAGATTTTTTTTTTTTTTTTTTTTTTTTTTTTTTAATTTGGAAGCTGGCTCGTTTTCCTGTCCTGTGGATTTGCACTCCACCTGGCTGTGGTGGGATCACGTGCTCCTGACGTATCCAACATACAGGCCTCTATAATCCGGGTAAGCTGGTTTTCCCTTGGTTACTGTGGCATCTGGCTAGGTGGAAGTTCCCAGAGCTGTCAGATAATGAACGTAATGTATACGCATATGTGTGAAAGTGTATGAAGAGCTCACTCATACTCGTAAGCCATAAAGCTCCACAGAAGGACACAGGCATGTGCAAATAGCTGTGATTGTCTCGCTCCATGTAGTAAGAGCTATGTAACAATACTAACCATGGCTATACAGAGTTGTTGAGCTGTTTTTATCATTGCCATAGATACTTTAATGTACATTTAAGTAAAAGTTTATTGTGCGGGGGATTGAAATGGAAAGTAATAACTTTCCAAGAAACTAGAGATTGCTCGGTCCTAATTCTCTGAATATAGAGGCCTTGACATCCCCTTCAGGTCAGAGGATAAGTTTCTAGGAGACTCCAGAGCAACTAATCTTTTATTCTTCTGACTCAAGCGACATGCACAATTTGCTCTTTAAGTTTTCATGCTGAAATGAAGTTGTGATGTAAGCTGCGGTTTTACTGAATAATCCTTAACTTTTGCAGAAAACCATTAAACTCTGTGGGAAATTGTGTTCTGTAACTGATGGGACATCTGTAAAACTTGTCTCCTTAATGTCTGTGATAAAGAAAAGTTAGATCTGTATCATTGGCCTTGATAGGACAGATATGTGCTGCCCGTTTCTTTTAACCTGTTTTGCCTGGAAGGTTTCGGTATCAATTATGTCTTGTGTATAACGTGGCACCAGAATTATCTAAAAGAAAATAAAAATATAATTTGACTTTTCTTGTAATGGTTGTTTTTATGGAGCATATACTAACCAGTGATCTCCGGTTGGTGTTAAATGGCTGGTCTGAAGAAGCCCAGCTCTCCTTGGTGGGACATGAATGTCCATCTTTTCCCCGATTTTGGGTGGGTTTGGTGCTCCTGGTTGACGTGTGTTGTTGGATATGGCATAATCTGCTAGTTTTCGATCTATTTTTTAAATAAGTCAATTATGTGAGTTGTCAACCAGTTTTTTCAGAAGTCAGAATAACAGTCTGTATTGTAGGTATTGTATCGCTGCATTAAAGTTTAAAGTTCATTTCCTTTGAATCTTTCAGACGGAGATTGATACAATACTGAGTGATTTGGAGGCCCTTGATTTTGCAGAACTGGTAAGTGATATTCATTGTGGTCTTATGAAGCTTCAAAAAGATAAAGGGAGTACTTAAACAACACAATGTAACTCCAAGTCAATCACACTTTTATGACATCAACCTGTCCAGTTGTGAAGAAACACTGATCGTGAATCAATTTCTCCGGCTGTTGTGCAGATGGAACAGAAAACAGGTTGAAATGAGAAGTAATTAGCAAGACACCCCCTATAAAGAAGGGGTTCTGCAGATGGTGACCACAGTCCATTTCTCTGTTCTCATTTTTTTTGGCTGTTATTTTGGTCACTTTTGCTATTTGTCATTGCTCTCACCCCTAGAGGTAGCATGAGCTGGTGTCTACAGCCCACAGAAGTTACTCAGGTAGTGCAATTCATCCAGAATGGCACATCAATGTGAGCTGTGGCAAGAAGGTTAAACTGTGTCCGTCAGCACAGTGACCAGACATTGAGCAGATAACAGGAGACAGGCCAGTACATTAGGAGCCATGGATGGGGGCTGTGAGGGCAACAACCCAGCAGCAGGACCGCCACCCTCTCCTTTGTGCAAGTTGGAGCAGTGCCAGAGCCCTGCAAAATGACACCTGGCAGGCCACTAGATATCTATGTTTCTACTCAAACTGTCGAATCCAACTCCATGAGGGTGGTGTGAGGGCCTGATGTCCACAAGTGGGTGTTGTGCTGACAAGTCAACACTGTGTAGGGTGATTGGTATTTGCCAGGGACCTCCAAGATTGGCAGATTCGATATTGGCGTCTTTCACAGATGAGAGCAGGTACATGCTGAGCACGCGTGATGGGTCTGGAGATGCGATGGAAAATGTTGTGCGCCTGCAACATCTTCCAGCATGACCAGTTTGGCAGTGGGTCAGTAATGGTGTGGGAAGGCATTTCTTTGGAGGGCTGCACAGATCCTCAGACCCATTATGATGAGATCCATATGGCAGGTGCAGTGGGCCCTGGGTTTCTTCTGATGCATGACATGCAAGGCCTCATGTGGCTGAAGTGTATCAGCAGTTCCTGCATGACGAAGGCATTGATGCTATGGACTGGCCTGTATGTTCCCCCAAACCTGAAGCCAATCAAGGAAATCTGAGACCTCATGTTTCTTCCATTCATTAACGCCACGTTACACCACAGACTGTCCAGGAGTTGACTGATGCTTTAATCCAGGTTGGGAGGAGATCCTCCCCCCCCGCCAGGAAAACATCCTCGCCTTATCAGGAGCATGCCCAAGTGTTGTAGAGAGGTCATACAGGCACATGGAGGCCACACACATTACTAAGTTGGATCAGCCTGTGATTTGATTTTTCACTTTGATTTTAAGTATCATTCCAAATTTAGATCATTGTTATGTATTATTGTTCTCAAACATTCCACTATGTAATGAATAAAGATTTGCAACTGGAATATTTCATTCATTGAGATCTAGATGTGCTATTTTAGTGTTCCCTTTTAGGTATGGTTCACAATGAATAATACTGTTGATTACAGTATTGGATTTTTTGTTTTTGTGGACAGAGGGAAATAAACATATGATGATGATATATCTTTATACAGCGCCAACATATTCCGCAATGCTTTACAATTCAGAGGTTCATATACAAACAGTCATAAGTAACATGGTTGTAGATAATACAATAAAGACAATTACGACCCTGCTTGAAGGAGCTTACAATCTACAATGAATTGGGGGTGACACACAGTACAGGTACTTTATTTACAATGATGCTCCAGCCATCTTGAGCAAATGGGATAGCTAAAGGCTGCATCACATACCATCACCAGCCAATCTTTGTAGTGCTTTTGGGGTTTTAGGTTTAGGTTATGTTCAGAGAAATAATGAATGGGCTGTACATAAAAGGATTCGATTCGTAGTCTGCCCTAAAAAGATGTGTTTTTAGGGGCACCTAAAACTGTTAGTTGTGGTTAGTCCTAATTTATTGGTGTAGAGCTTTCCGCAGAATTAATGCAGCTCGAGTCTTGGTGGTGGAGTGGGATGTTCGGATTAGTGTGATGTAGTCGAAGCATTGTGAGCGAGAGTGTAGACATGAAGGAGAGATGTAGAGTGTCTCGCTGTGAAAAGCTTGTGGGAGACAAACATGGATGGATCCTATATGTATGGGCAGCCAGCAGCTTGGATCGTAATCAAACACGATCCATCGACTGACGATCCTGGTCCGATAACTCCGACTCTGACTCTTGACTGATCGACTCCTTCTCAGGTCTTTTTAGTGATAATTATTGTGGTCAATGGAACTTAGGCTTAATCATAATGACATATAAAAGATATGATAGATAATATATTAATAATAATATTAGCACATTCTGCATTGACTTACCATTATATATATTTTAGATCGAACATTTTGACTCCAAATAGCGCGATCGACTCCATGACGACTCCACACCCTGCAGCCAGTGCATGTCAGGCACAGAGCAGAAGCATCTGAGTAACGACTAGCCAGGTAGATGACCCTAGCTGCTGCATTAAGGATGGACTGGGGAGTGGTAAAGTTAGTGAGGAGGAGACCAATCAATAGAGAATTACAATAATCAACATAGGAGCGATCAATTCCACAGTGAGGGTTTTTATTGATTCCATGGTGAGAAAGGGGCAGATTCTAAAGATGTTCTTCAGGTGCAAGTGGCAAGAGCAGGCAAGATATTGTAAATAGGAGATGAAGAAAAGATTTGTGTCAAACATGAAACCCAGACAGCAGAGCCTGCTGCCTAGGCGTTATCGTGGTGCCTGCACACTGAGAGGAGATGTCAGATTTAGGAAGGTTAGTGGAAGACAGGAGCAAAGAAGTTCAGTTTTGGAAAGGTTGAGTCTCAGAGTGGACATGATGTTGGAATCTGCGGACAGACAGTCACTGGTGTTCTGTAGTACAGTGGGGTAAGGTCAGGTGGAGAAGTGTATAGTTCTGTGTCATCTGCATAAAGATGGTACTGGAAGTCAGATTTACCGAAGGTCTGTCCAATTGGGGCCATGTAGAGAGATTGGACGGAAGAGGGCCAAGGAGTAAACCCTGAAGGAAGTGGAAGCCAGAGTTGAAGAAGTGGAGCCAGTGAATGATACAGTGAAGGAACAGTTAGAAGATGGGAAGAGAACCATGAGAGAGTGGTGTCTGTCAAGCCAGTGGAGCATAGCGAGTAGGAGATGGTGGTCAACAGTGTCAAGCTGCAGAGAGGTCAAGAAGGCTAAGCAGAAAGTGGTCACCACCACTCATTGTTAACATGCGTACTAATCTAATTTCATGTTGCCTGTGGAGTCTCTTCTTTTGTATTTGATGTTGACAATTTAATTGTTCTGTATTTCTTCCATGTATAATCTGTTTTGAATATTATTCTAGTGAATGTCTTCTACCTTTGCAGTCTGAAGATTACTACGAGATGAGACGCTTGTACATGATTCTAGGAACTTGCCTGTTTTACAAGGTAAATTTCCTTTGTAACCATAAGATACAATTATTGGGACATTAGATCTGGCATTGGTCATTATCTGGTACAGGCGTGTGGATTGTTGTAAAATAACAAAGCTTGAGCTGATTAACCTATGGACTGGAGGGGAAGGGGACATAGACCATGCACTACATGTGAAGAAGAGGGATATAGTTGTGCTATTTCATTTTTTTATATGTTTATTCTCTTAAATAAAAAGTTTTTCCCCCCACCTTTAGGGTTATCTGGTAGCCAATCACTTGCCCAGGAATGATCTGATTGATGTTGCTCTCTACTGCCGCCATTATTACTTGTTATCGTTGGCGTCAGAGCGGATTGGGCAGCTTGTGGTATGGAGGGAGGTGTACCCCTGTCACCATATAGACATGTATGGATCACTAAACAGGGATGAATTCAGTCAGCCTGAGGCACGGTACTTCCTTCTCATCGTAGGCATGGTAAGCAATTCTCAAAATTATCTGCAGGATCCGGTCTTTTCTATTCGTGACTCATTTTCCTATGTATTTGTGTGAGAGTAATATTCATTGTATCACTATATTACTTTGTAGATTACAGTCAGTCTGAACAGACAGGTGTAGTGTAAAGCATAGGGTAAAGACGGAGCACATATGACATAAGAGGTCAGCCTTCTGACTTCCATTTACCACCAGTAGACTGTGGAGCCAAATAATGCATTTTCCATGGGATTTACTTAATGTTTCAAATCCTATACTCTGAAGTTCAGTGAGGGCCTGGATGCATTGTGTCACAAATATATTACATGCTACGCAATTGCAACCCCTGCACCTATTGTAGTTAGACCCCTGGTTGGGATTCAGTGAAATTGTTAGAATATTTAATGTTATGTCAAAAATCTGAATGTAGGCAGATTGCTCCTCTCGATCTATGAGAAATGTTCTTTCATAAACTATTCTGATGGAGAACGTATGCACGTAAGGAGATTCTTGTTAGTATGTTAGGGGTTTTTAACTCACACAACACTCTCTTACAGAAACACTTCATGCTGTGCACGCTACTAGAGGCTGGCGGCTGCGCATCTAAAGTTGTTGGAAATCCTGGGCCTGACTACATATATGTAGACCAGCTGAAGGCATGTCTTCTTCAACTGGAAATGCTGGACACAAGTATAGAGGAAAGGCTGACTGCGTCTCCAAACCCATGCCTATCATGTGCTGACTGGTTCCTTCCTTCTGCACGGACAAGTTCCACAGCGTTGTCAATTCTGTTATAATGAATAAGCTTCAGACTCCGAAGAAAACCAATCAAACCTTGAGTAAGAAGAGTCTAATGGCCGATTCCAGACTTCTCTAAAAACACGTAGACCAAGTCCTACTCGGAGTAGTGGAGGATCCGATAATGGAAGTGAAGGATTAGGGGAAAACACTAGTGGATTCCACTCCACTCCAGACTTGACCCGAAAAATCGGAAGGAGGGAATCGAAGGCTCAGGAGGCTCAGAAGGAAGTGGAGGAAGTGGGAGTGTCCTTAAGGTATGTATTCATTGCCCCAGGGTGAGCAGTGCATCTTACCATTATGTTAATTTAAAGAGGATGTATCAAGGTCTTCTTTTGTTTAAAATAAGCAACTTTGCAATTAAATTCTTATAGAATGAAAAATCCCATCGTTCCTAAGAATGAAGATAATTTTTTTACAATGTTCAGCTTGTTGCCTCACACTGCAGTGGGAGTGGCCAGGTACCTAGGCAAGGAGCAAGCGCTGCTTGCAGTCTTAATGCTATTGTGTATCCAGACAGCTTCATTCCCCTTCTGCTATTCCAATGCTGCAGAGATAAAGATATCTCTAATAACGTCATGGGAGAGCGCTCAGTGCGGACAAAGGGTTTGACCAAGATGCTTGTCTAACTGTCAGTCTTAGGCAGCGTTGCAGGGCAGAGGATTGGTGTGCTTCTGAAGAAATGAGAATTGCTTGATATACAGTGTTCAGCATAAATGTGTACACCCCTTTTGAAATGAAACATTTTAATTAATGTCACTGAATACACAAGACAACGAAAGTGGGGGGGGGGGTAATTTTTGTTGCATCAACTAATTTGAGTTAGGCTACTTTCACATCGCGATTTTTTTACTGTTGTTGCAGGACCCCACTGACAGGATCGGATGTGTGCCTCAGATGCCATTTCTGTGTCCGGGTCCATGATTTTCATGAATCCAGACACAGAAAGGAGCCCAAGCCTGCAAAGCACAGGCAAGTGGGGCACTTTCACTTTTGCAATGTATATACATACATTGCAAAAGTGAAGCAAGGGTTAAAAATAAAAAAAAAAGATCCTCGCCTCTCCCGTGTGTCCCGCGATGTGCGCCATCTGTCTCCGAGAGCTTATAAGGACCTGTGTATCAGCTGATGGGTGGAGCAACCCGATCAGCTGATCGGTCACATGACCACATCAGCTGAGCGCCTTAAATCTCCCGCCCGCCGATCGGTTTTGGCGGGTGTACTATTTAAAACGCTCATATGATGCAGTCATGTCACCACCTCATCAGCTGATACACAGGTCCTTATAAGCCCTCGAAGATAGATGGCACACATCGCGGGACACACGCCGGAGAGGTGGGATATTTTTTTTTCATTTTTAACCCTTGCTCCACTTCCGCAATGTATGTATATAAATTGCGAAAGTGGAATTACATGCTAAAAAGCAGTTTTTGTGTACTAAGCATGCTCAGTACACTAATATCGGGTCCGGGAAACTATCCAATGTTTTCTCGGACTTGTGCTCCATAGGCACCCATGTTAATTGCTGCGGACCGCGCCGGATGGCCAAAAATCACGATGTGAAAACAGCCTAACACTGAAGACTTTAATGAAAGATTAATAATATAATTTTCATTACATATAGGTTAAAAGTATTCTATTAAACTGTTTTATCAAAATTTTGCAAATTGTTTTTTTGTTCAGTGAGATATTGATTAAAATCTTACTTTTCAAAGAGGGTTTACAGGGATCCTGTCCCCTCCAAAAAGTCACCTAAGCTACAAAATCATGTCCCTGCTGCATCCCATCACTAATCTCACACTCCTTTTGTCTCCTAAAAGCATCCTGTGAAAGTGCATAAAAACGTTTTAATACTCACTTATTAGGGATTATGATTAGCAGGGCAATATTTTTTGGCCCTTAGGGTGTGTTTTTGCAGCCTGAATGATCCAGCCTCTCTCTGTCTGTGCTGCTATGATGTGGAGCTGAAGGCAGGACTAATGATTTGCATTCTGTGAGTGACAGAGAGGGGGGAGGGCAAAGTCTGCACAAGCAAAGCAGCACAGAGAGAGAGGGGTTGGATCCTGGAGCCTGCAAAACAACATGCCTTAAGGGCTAAAGAATATAGCCCCTACTAATTATAATCCCTAATGAGTGAGTATTAAATCGTTTTTATGAACTTTGACAGGATGCTTTTAGGAGACAAAAGGAGTGTGAGAATAGTGATAGGATGCTGCAGAGATGTGTTTTTGTAGCTTAGGAGGCGTTTTGGTGGCTACAGAATCCCTTTACACATTTATGGTGAGCATTGCAGAGGAGATCTTTTGGACTCGCCATATCTTCGAACTACTACTACTACCACGATTACTCCGTATTCCCTTCAATATTTTTCATTCCTGATCCTAAAGACTTTTTACCTTTTGGTGTATTAATGTAGGTAAAAATTGGAAGATTTATTAAATGAAACTTGTCGGAGATATTTTGCAATAAAGCCTGGTTAAACAAGCCGATAATTGGGAACAAGCATTTGATGAATTACTCGTTTATCAGTTATTGGCTTGTGTTGATATACTAGCAAAGACGCCCATTTTTTGGGTGATGGCATGAAAAATTCAATCATTAAAATCATTATTGGCATCAGATTGTCCTGTGTAAACAGCAATGTGCTGCTGACAGCATGATCTTCTATGCAGGTGTCACCAATCATACCGCACAGAGTCCCCCAGGCCTTGCGTGACCAACACAAGGTGTAAATGTCCCTTTAATGCAATTGAATGTACAGAAGTGTGACTAAATACATTTAATTATTTCTTTACTTTTATATTGTATTTTATCTGCAGATCAGCAAGAAAAAATACACCCTACCAAATCCTTTTAATTTGGGAAGCTTGAGAAGAAACCTTTCAGAGCGAGAAGCAGAAGATCTGTATAACACTGTGAAGCAAGTGACCAGTTAATTCCTTTAAAGGGGTACTCCATCCTAAACAATCTGCCTCCTATCAACTGGATAGGCTGTAATATGCCATAACCAAAAAGATCAAATTTTGCATAATCCCAAAAATCATTTAATCCATATTGCTCCTTATTATAAAAAATAGATCTTTTTGCTACGTGGTCCATCCAAACTTTGTTTTGCTTACCAAAGGGAATCTTTTAAATAGAATATTTTGGTATAAAAACTATCAACTGTTCTTCTGTATTCTCTTTCAGCTCTGAAGTATAGATGGAAATACACAATGAAATTAGGGTTGATAATAAAGAAACCAAAACCATACTTCAATAAAACTGAAGCTTTGAGTATGGCGTTACTTTAACCCAGTTGGCTTGCAGATTCCGGTATTTTGGGTATATTTGTACCCACGCTGATCCTCCCGGTATCGCCTATCCAGTAGATCGAGTACTTATTTAGGTTGGAGTACCCTTTTTAAGTCTGATTTACATTGTAAGATTTGTGGTTGAGCTACTCATATATTGATAAGGGGCAATCACTGTCATCGTCTACAGCAAGACATCTCTTGTTTATTTACTGAAGCTTTGGGAAAGGAAGGTGTGCCACAGTCCGCGCTGCCAGAATCTTCCGCTTGTAAATAATGCAAGTAGCCGATGTCCAAATCAAACCTCTCTTTTATTTCTCCAACGCGTTTCAACGCCCTCCTGGCGTCTTCCTCAGGGTTTATTTACTGGGGCTTCACCAGACAATAGTGAAACTTGGCATGATAAGTGGTCACAGCCCAAACCAGAAGTATATACCTTAATCCATTACTGCAGAAAGAAAGAGGCCTAGAAAAATAAGCGTGACATGCAGATGCCTAAACTGCCTCCACAAAGAACAAGTTCTCCTGTAATAGAAGTAGTAGTCACATCTAGCCATGTTATGCATTGAAATTATTAATATTGTGTGAGTTATATTTTTTTCTTTTTTCTAATCTCAAGATTAACATCTGGGTCGGAGAATACACTTTTTCATTACATATTCCTGGAAACTGTGCACGGAGTGTTCATCTCTCCAACACACAGAGAGGTAGAGGACCTGAGTGGCACCATTCATCCACTACTGATCAAGAACTTCCATCGCTGCTGTCTGTCCATACGCTCCGTGTTTCAGCAGACTCTCATGGAAGAGGTATAGTGCTCTTTAAATAAATATAGTGGAGTTACATGTGCCCCTGTTATCACTTATGCCTACGGTGATGGGAAAGGCGGTGATGTCAGAGCAGGAGGCCAGCGGAGGACGCACATCCATGTGACCGCACAGCAGCACACGCCGCTTTGGGGCCTGTGTGTCAGAGAGAGGAAGGGAGGGGGAGCCTCCTGCTTCCAACTACTGCTGACCCCACCCTCCCCTTGCTTCCTCTTACCAGTCGGGTTTCCTTGTGCATTTCACTGTGGATCGCATACGTCGTGCTGGTGCTGCCTCCTCCACAATAGTAGATGGCACTTCCTCCTTTATTCGTTCCACAGTGGAACTCACACTGACACCACAGCCTCCTGAGTCTTCAGCAAAGGAGACCAGAGCAGCGGGGGAACGGGGAGAAGTAAATCAGATTTATTTTTTTGAGTACATGGTGGCCAGAGGACTATGGGGGGAGGAGGGGGGTGCATTACACAGTATGGAGAGTTATGAGGCTGCTCTATACAGAAAGATGAGGCTGAACTATATGGAGAGAGGAGGCTGCACTATATAGAGAGAGGAGGCTGCACTATATGGAGAGAGAAGGCTGCACTATAGAGAGGAGTCTGCACTATATGAAGAGATATGAGGCTGCATTATACTATATAGAGGGCTATGAGTCTGTCTTATGCTATATTGAGGGCTTTTGAGACTGTATTATGCTATAGAGGACCGAGAGGCATTATACTCTATAGAGAACTGTGAGGCTGCATTATACCATATCGAGAGCTGTGAGGGTGTATTATACTATATGTAGGAATATGAGGCTGCATTATACTATAAGGAGGGTGGATAATGGGGATGCATTATAATAATTGGAGGACTATGAGGGCTACTTTATAAATTGTAGACAATCGGACGCATTATATTGCATAGAGGACTATGGGGGTACTTTGTAACATATGGAGGAATATGGGGTATTATAATAATTGGAGGACTATGGTTGCAGGAGGAGGAGGACTATATATTACCAGGAAGGGAGACATATAAACCAGGATGTGTGACATTAATGCATATTGAAGGTGACGAGGGGTAAATTCGTGCATCTTTATAGGATTTATAACGTTAAACAAGTCCCATACAACTGACAAACATGCGAGGGGGGCCCAGGTTTAAATTTCGCACTGGGGCCCATCGGACTCTAGTTATGCCACTGTCGGTAGGTGAGTAATTAATACACTTGCTCTATTTACCAAATAGATATACACACAATTAATGGAAAAAATATTCATCGGAGTGTTTCTTTAAAAATAAAAATTAGTTTGTTTTTATTAATCCTATAAGTGACTACAATTTTTATCCGATAGGCAAAGCCTTTAACATCCATTAATATTCAATTTTTCCTATTGCAAAAATCCTTTTCTTTTTGCTTTTATTAAAACCTGTAGGGACAAAGCAATTCCAAGGCGGACGTGTGCAGGGACTTCTTGGGGCTCGGACCTGTTAAAGAACACGGTGTTTTATTTGAATGTTCTCCTGAGAACTGGACAGACCAGAAGAAATCGCCTCCCAAAATGTCTTATTGGGTAATAGGGTAAGAAGCGATGACGTTTATTTTCCTTTTAGTAGAATAAAGGTGTAGAATCCGGTGCCACAAAAATGTCTTTATTTTCTTCAGAAGCTCGTCTGGAGTATGTGTGATTTTTAATTTTTTGAAAATAAAAGACATTTTTGTGGCACCGGATTCTACACCTTTATTCTACTGTTACTGGTGGTTGCCAAGCCACCTTCCGGTTTGCTTGGGAGTCCTGGGAATATTAGGTGGTTGGAGCTAATCCGTTTCTTGAATTTTCATTTTCCTTTTAGGTCACTAATGTAAAAATGCTTTATTAATTCTAATTTTTCTTCAAACCTTAACCCCTTTCACGACCCATGACATTGTACAACGTCATGGGCCGTGTCCCGGTGTTTGATGTGAGCTCCGACGCGGAGCTCACATAAAACACCCGACATCTCAGCTGATCTCATCAGCTGAGATATCGGGCTAACAGCACCGATCGGATACAGGATCCGATTGGTGCTTTTAACCCCTTGGATCCAGCTGTCAATCACTGACAGCAGGATCCAAAGATGCTGCGGTGGGGAACGCTCCGTTCCCCGCCTTCATCAGAGATCCTGTGATAATATCACGGGATCTGGCTTGACCCCGGAAGCTGTCTCGGAGCATTTCTGGTGAGTGGTTGGTAAGCGCTGCCAATCACTCACCGTCCGCAATTCTGACAGATACCAATGAGCTGCAGCTCATCAGTATCTGCCAGAAGTGATCGGACTGTGGAGCAGGGTGCCTCTCTATGGGGCAGTGCAAAACTAAGAATGAATTCGTAAATAGTTTTTATAAAAATGTAAAAAAAAATAAAAGTTCAAATCAACCCCCTTTTCCCCATTCACAATAATAGTATTAAAAAATGTAAAAAAAAAAACACGTTTGGTATCGCCGCATTCAGAATCGCCCGATCTATCAAGATATAAAATCAATTAATGAGAGCCGTAAACTGCATAACAAAAAAAAAAGGTCCAAACGCCAAAATGTATGTTTTTTTGGTTGCCACAACATTGCTATAAAATGCAATAACGGGCGATCAAAACAGTGCATCCACCCAAAAATGGTATCATTAGAAACATTAGCTCAATATGCAAAAAATAAAGCCATCATACAGCCCCAGACCCTGAAAAATGAGGACGCTACGCGTTCGCAGAACATGGCGCAAAAAGTGTGTTTTTTTAAAAAAATTTTATTTCATCACTTAGATACCAGTAAAGGTATACATGTTTGGTATCTACGAACTCATACTGACCCGAGGCTTCTCACCGTGACGTCGAATTTACCATATAGTGAACATGGCGACTAAAAAAAACAACATGTAATTGCACTTTTTTTTTCAATTTCACTGCACTTGCAATTTTTTTGCTATTTCACTGTACACTATATGGTAAAATAAATAATTGCATCTGAAAATACAACTCGTCCTGCAAAAAACAAGCTCTCATATGTCTATATTGTCAGAAAAATAAAAAAGTTATGGCTCTTGGAAGCAGGGGAGCAAAAAATGAAAATGAAAAACGAAAAATTCCAGGGTCATGAAGGGGTTAATGTTCAGAAATTCCTTCACACACTGTGTGCTCAGGGATGAGGTGTACAGTTTAGTGATCACTTAAAGGCAGCTGGTTGCCATGTACACTGGCTAGAAGGGAAAGTATGTATTTTTTAATAAAGTGCTGTGTTAGTGATGCAGAACAGAACAATGAGCCAGAATACATGGCAAATCACTTATGTCCATCACGCAGTTTCTTAAAGCTTCACGTTGTATTATCCACAATGACCGCTGCGTCTTCTTTCTTCCAGGAGACTTTTTCTGCAGCCCCAGCCTCAGGAATGCTACGTCTGCTTTCACGACTCGGTGACGGAGGTCGCTGTGGAGCTGGCCTTCAAGCTGTCCTTTGGGATGCCACTTTAGACATGACCAAGATGTCAGTTCATCAGCAGCACTTGATATTCTCCATGCATTAGCGTCACATTGCACTTGATACAGATCTGTACGGGTCTTTTCTGTGGTTTTACATTTTTATAGATTATTCTGTATGTTCACATTTCGCTTGTTTTTTTAAAAAAAATATTTAAAATTAAATATTTTTAGTAATGAAGGTTTTTTTACGGTTACTATTGAAATATTGAAAATATGTTACTGACTAGATATACTGACGATTGCTGTATATTTTCTACTTTGAACTTACATCGTCAAAAAAATAAAATTGTTTGCACTTACTACATTTATATGGAGTTTGGCTTATTTACTGATTCACTGTAAAATACGGAAAAACTATTCATAAGAAGTCCAGCTTCACAAACTGGTGCTCTGCTTTATTCATCCATAAACAGCATTTCCCAGATTCATTGGTACAAGTCCTCACTAAGGGCCCTTTCACATCAGCGTTTTTTTCAAATCGCAGCAGATGCGGTGAAAAAAACGCATCTGCCGCGATTACCGCATACTGGCTGCACTTGCGACACGGTTGCGGCAAGCCCCATACAATGTATAGGCGGGCTTACGGCAGGTGTGGCAAGTGCAGTTTTGGCAGGTGCGGCCGCGAAAAAAAACGCGGTCAGCCGCGGTTTTTCCGCGGCCGCAAGTGCCAAAACCGCACTTGCCTCACCTGCCGCAAGCCCGCCTATACATTGTATGGGGCTTGCCGCAACCGTGCCGCAAGTGCAGCCGGTATGCGGTAATCGCGGCAGATGTGGTTTTTTCACCGCATCCGCCGCAATTTGAAAAAACGCTGATGTGAAAGGGGCCTAAGTGAGGTTTTGTACCAACATGAGTTTTATTATATCTTCAAAGTAAAGTAGAAGATTTTAATACAAGCCTTTCCTGGATTTTTCTTTATTAAACCTTCTTATTGTTACCACATTAAAGTGATTCCAGATGGATCAAGGCACAAGAAGATTCACCATCACTGGCAGATTTCAAGCCACTGTGGACCCTTACCTATAACATACAGTTGGGTACAATGAAGGAATTAACAACCAATCACCAGCTAGAAATTAATGAGCTAATGAAATTAGATAAATGCTCCCTCACCAATCATACACTTTTCTACTATCCTATGGTAAAGTTATACAGATAGAATAGCCAATTTAAGTATAAATGTTTGAAAGTGATAAAGTATAGGTTGTAGCTCTTTTCAGAGCTGATGTGTAGAGATGAGCGAACTCGAAATTTACAGTTCAGTGTTCGTATTGAACACATATTTTAGAAACCTCCATTGCTGTGCCACGGGTATACTCGGTCCTCGGCCCAGTGCGAGCCACTTGCAGTATGTAAATGGCTCACAATGGGAGCACAGTGAGAGTTACCGGATGCAGTGTGTACAAAATGCCAAAACCCCGTCCTCTTGCCTCCTGGAAGTGCTTTGATTATGGCTGGCCATATGTGGGCGGAGTGCTAAACTGCTCAATCGGTGACTTTCAATGAAGTTCGGGTCAAGTTTGGGTCCAGAACAGGACTTTATATAAAGTTCAGCAGAACCCAAACTTCCACGGGTCCGGTCATTTCTGGTGACACCTTTTAAAAGGAACTGGTCATCTGATTTATGCTGCTCAATAGTGTGTTAGTGAAAATCTGATTTAAAGATCCAGATAGTGACCATAGTGCTCATGTCTCTCCCTTTTGTGTGTATCTAGATGGAGAGACATGTCAATCACCTTTAGCAGCTCTTTAAAGTGTAACAGTCGTTTAAATTTTTATTCAATAGTAATGTAGAGCAAGTGATTATAATCAACTTTCACATCTACTTTATTAATGAAATCGGGAAGGAAACCATTAAAAAACCTTCCACAAGATGTCCTCAGCAGGCTGTGTGTGAAGCTCAAAAACACGTTGTGATGTAACTTCCTGTCTAATTGGGTCCCTGATTAGGTACTAGACCATGCAGCATCAGAGCTGCACATAGGTTACTGTGGATAATGATGGTACTGCAACTGATATTCACTGTCTATTACAGACACCATCGCCATCATCTGCACAGGGATGTGTATCTGAACACTAATCCCTATATGTGTACCATGACTTCCCTGAAGAAGAGGGATCTGAAACGCGTCGGGAGGGAACGTATCAGATGACATGGTGGCTATATGACATTCACTGAGCCCTGAGCAGCCTGGAAAACACTAGCAGAAGGTTATCCGGAGCTATATGGACTCGTTTACATGCGTACAGGTGGACGCAGCTGGGTGAGATCGCTCCCTATAGGAGTATACAAGCTGTTTTTTCACTAATGCATGTGGCTGGGTTTACCTAATGGGATTGTTTGTTCTTATGACTACATCCTAGGGGAAACTCAAAACCGAAAAAGCTTGCACCTGCCAGCGTCTCTAGGGTATTTGGATGGGACCTAGCTTGGGTACCTGTGAACCCTGGTAATAAGAGGGGTTCAGTTTAGCACTACACTGACTTACACAGTCACGTATGCGCACTTTTTTGTTTTGTTTGGTCCAGACAACTATGTCTTTTTAATATAGAGCCAGTAAAAGTTAAGTTTTAACTTCTCAGTATTTCTATGCTATTGGTTTAACACAGCCATACCTGACTAGACTCCATTGGTCTTAACGGAGGGCAACCTACCTTGCTGTTTAAATTATATTTAGATATAGATGACAGAATTTAATCCAGAACTGCATACCGTTCTTGATTCAGACAGTCAAGAAACGAGTCCCCTTAAACCAGTGATGGCGAACTCCAGGCCTCGAGTGCCACACACAGTCCAGGTTTTCAGGATTTCCTTAGAGTTTGACAGTTGGTAATTTGAAGGCAAACTGTCAAATGCAATGGAAATCCTGAAAACCTGGACTGTGTCTGGCACTCGAGGCCTGGAGTTCGCCATCACTGCCTTAAACCCTGAAAAGCTAGATATATCTGATAGAGATCAATGTAGATCCATAAAACAAATTCCCAAGTAACATTAAATACTCACAGGTCTCTGTTTATCATTGTTCTTGCTCCTTCCTTAATGTTTGTTGTCGGTCATGTTCGTTTTTACTGTCAGTTTCATCAGATTTTATTTTAGTTTTGGCATTGCCATTTTATTCTTTCAAAAGCCTCGTTGGGAGACACAGGAACCCATGGGTGAAGTCTGCTGCCACCTAGAGGCTCACAATAAGAATACACCTGCAGGAAAAATTTGGCTCCCAAACAGGTTTAACCTAGCGTGCCAACAGCCAGCTTTACAGTTTGATTTCGAGTCACATAGGCTGCAGACACAGGTCTGAGTTTCAGACTTGATTGTACCTGTTTTTTTTTTTCTGGCAGAGACCTAACTTTGGATAGTAGTGCAGGATAGGCCATTATGTTTCATCCCACTAAGCAATGGAGAGAAAAGCCTGTAGTTGTCAGTCTTTATTTTCTCTCAAAATAGCTGGACCATATTAACTTGATGCAGTCGGCGATCAGGTTCCCGTGCAGACGATTCTTTCAACTACTGCTCACTTGCCTCCCAAACAATGGTGTGCTGCATGAAACAGAACATGGATCCGGGACTCCCACGACCACATGATCAAGTATATTCAGTGTATATCTCTTGCGTTGATCCTGCACTGCACCTTGTCTTCAGCTGCCCGTCAAAATGCCTTCCTCGCATGTCTGTTGTGTTCTTGCACTCGCTGGCTAGCAGCAGGTCCATTTCCTGCCATTTTCCTTTATTACATTCTGTGCTTCTGACCTTGCAGCTTGTGGGCTGCATTACTTCCTTCTGGTCTTCCTAGCATGGTCATCTGCATTCCCTATTCTCCATGGGGTTGGGACTTTTGATTTAGTCCCAATCTTCAAGTTGGTCTAGTCGGTTCCCAACAGACTACATTTCCTCTCACACTCACCAATTTAGTATGTGCTTTCTTACTCTCACTCTCTCACTTACTCACACTTCTTCTGGATGCAGCAGTTTGCCCCTGCATTGTTCTAGATACTTTGCTCACAGAAAGAATCAGCCTGCTTCTCTGCACTCACCCTAAGGTTCAGCCTTTTCATGGCAATGTGTCACCACAGCATGAAACCTCACTGCATGTCTCTGCCTCAGCACTGGCCGCCCTTTGGGCAAGAGTCACCTTCCAGGACCATTATCTGCCAAGTGACCGATATTAGGGGTGCCGCAGCATCAGTTTTCTCTCATTCATCACACTACCTTTCTCTTTTTTCATTCTACTTCTTTGTTTCTCATAATGTCTGAACCCTGAGTGTTTGTCACTAGAAATGAGCAAATCTGTTTGGGTGCTTTACGTTTCTAAAGTACGGAGCGAGCATCTCTGTAGTCAGGTACAGGTGGGGCTTGGCCCAGTGTAAGCTGCGTGCAGTGTTTGATTAGCCTGCACTGGGGTTAAAAGCACAGTTGTGTTTTAAGAATTAAAAAAATGTGTGTATTTGTATATCTATAGAAGCCAGTCAGGTGTTCAACTCCTATCCTCTTGACCATCTGAACTTCTAGCTGGTGGGCTTCATGTTTCGGGGAGTCCTCAGATTCTCTGCTTTAGTAGATGTATCGTCCTTAAGTAGACCACTTTAGACGCATTGAGTGTCTGATCATGCTTCCTGTTAAGGTGGCTTGTTCAGTTCTTTGGTTCAGCCATTGTGCTATCT
This sequence comes from Allobates femoralis, assembly GCA_033576535.1. Classification (NCBI taxonomy): domain Eukaryota; kingdom Metazoa; phylum Chordata; class Amphibia; order Anura; family Aromobatidae; genus Allobates; species Allobates femoralis. Next base: position 218,683,358 of record JARQOC010000003.1, read on the forward strand.
TGGTCTCCCAGGCAATCTCTGCATTATTATACTCTTTTCTTCATGAGTCCTAGATGGCGAGGTTAGAGAACAAATTGTTTCCATTTTCTCACCTCCTATAGGAAGTGCCAGCCAGTTGCATCTCATTTAAGGCTTAAAGCAGATCATCCAGAAATCAACCTGTTTGTGTTTCCTGTACCTATACAGCATTTGGATATTTTATGTCTCCACTACTAGAGTTTTCTCCAATATGTTATGAGTTCAGATCTTCATTGCAGATTCCATGGTAGCACCCATAGCATTCACATAGACCTAGAGTCTCCTCTTTGACCTGAATTCTTGGTTGTTTAATATACTGGCATGACTATTCAATGCAGTTCTGAAGGCTTCAGGCCTTAATAATTAGGTTGGTCTGACTATCATCCTGGTGTGTGGGTCATAGACCACATTTCAACCAATACATTCTGAAGGTCTCTTTTCAGTCTTGAGCCAGGTTTGGCTTCTCAAGTAGTACCTTTTTTTATGACCTCAATCTGGTCCTGGACGCTCTTCATTCCCTTCCATTCAAAATGATAGAGATATTCTTCCACTTCAGCTTTCTGGCAAAGTGTTTTTTTCCCCTCTTCATGATCTTTTTCATCAAGCAAGGCTCTGGAACAGATTGGTCTTGTCTGGCACCCTCATTGCTTCTTCATGTGTCCTCCATGTTCCATTTTAATAAGGACAATACGAAAGGCCCTAAGAATGGCTTCAAATAAAAAACACAGAGACCCAAACAACCCACTTTGAGAGAAGCCTATCACACCATACAACAAAATTACAAGCCATCCTCAGAAAGAAAAAGCAAAACAACATCTCCACCAAACTCCTCCAACTCCAAGATGCCATTGAAGAACAAATTTTGGGAACTGTCGAATCACCTCGGATCCAATCAGAAAAGCAACAGTCTCCACATCCACAGTGGTAGCATCTGGCTCCAGTACTTCAAGGACCTTTACAAAGACATCCCAAGTGAAGACCTGAACCAGGCACAAAAACAGCTTGTGAAATAACTGAAAGATATGGAGGAAAAGTTTATAAAGACTTCCAAAATCCTCTAGATACACCCCTCGCTCAGCCAAGCATTCCCGAGCGCCACAGGCCTAGTCCGGAAACTCCTGAACTGTTTAACTCTTTACGGACTGGCTGTAATTCACTAGGGGGGCCTCCAACATGTCGGCCTCTTCCAGCGACGACACTGTGCGTACGCTGAATCCCGGAATTACCGGGCGCCAGCTCCGCACCTCACAATGCCAATGTCACTCCCATACATTCCGGGTGCCAAGTGGTTGCCCTCAGTATGACGGACGCCCGATACATTGGATGAGTTTAAAAGAAAAATTAACAGCGTCCTAGATATGTATGTGATGACCGGCCAACAACGCGCTGCTGTGGTACTCGGAAAGTTGACTGGTGCAGCAGAGAAAGAAAGTGCGTCTTGGTCTGCGCGGCCAACAACGCTCTGCTGTGGTACTCGGAAAGTTGAATTGTTGCAGCAGAGAAAGAAAGTGCGTCTTGGTCTGTTGCGGATCGCAAATCCGCCTCTGCTATATTCAACAAACTGAGAGCTACCTTCGAGAAGTGCAATTGTGGCACCCTAGGGTTAATGTGCCACAGAAACATCACCAAGGATTAACTCCCCACACAACACCTGACACTGCACTAGCACCTCTGGGCCAGAAGGGGAGCTAAAGCAGGTCTCTTATATACTCTGGGTCAAGAGGAAGTAGTTAGTTCAGTTCCTGGGAGAACTGAGAGAGAGAATGTAGTGTAAAGAGGCTGCCTCAGGCTTCTCTACAGTCTGCTCCTCGATTCCAGGCCTAGCCAGGGTCAGAGGGAAGGAGTACAGGAGACAGAGGAACACCTCTGGGAGACTGAGTGACTTCATAACTCACCCAGGAGGAGCGCACAGACCAGATACCGGATCCGAAACTGTGACTGACACACGCAGCACAGTAAACACCGGGATAGTGGAGGTTGTAGATCTACACTGTACCTCAGCAAAGCAACACGGCAGGGTCACAAGCACACGGAAGACTCATGTTGCCTAGCAAAGGGTGTACCTGTGAGGAGAGACCGTGCCATCAGCTCAGCTAAAAGCAGCAGCAGGGCCACACACAGCGCAGCAGTGGGAAGCCAAGGACCCAGAGAGGGAGGGAGCAACCTGGCCCCATTACAGACTCCGTGGACAGTACTTGCTGAACAACAACTACAGTAAAGCTTTGGAGAACTACAAAACCGTGAGTCTGCATGTTAATTGCACCCTTTGCCCTATATTCAACAGCAGAGATCCCCATCTGCAGAACCGAACACTGCTTTCACCACAAGCTGAGGAACAAGGCTGCAGCAGCAGGAAAGTAAGTGAATTGCACCTATTACAATACCTCATCCAGCACCAAGACAAACACTGCTGCAACTGCAAAGTAAGTGCCTGTGTCGACTACAAGCCTCATTATAATTCATGCAAACCCTGCTCTCCCTCACAAACTGTTCCTATCATCTTCACTATCATCTTATCCTGCAGCCTCTATAGCATCCATCATAGACTTTAACTATCACTGCCCCAGAGAAGCAGGCTCTACCTGCAGAGAGCCGTTCCATCTCCAGCTGCCAAACATCATCCCTGGAGGTTCTGCAGCAGCAGTGGTCACCCTGACCACAACCCGTGGGCGGCGTCACGACAAACTCCCCTGTAAATATTCCCCCATTTACTTGCGGAACCCGGGACACGGTCCGGACCAGGACCTCCGTGACATCCCCAGCAGTACCCCGGTCCAGTACCGAGTACCCCGTCCCAAAGGGCTCCACACAATGAAGCTGATATACGCATGCGATTCCATCACTGCTACCAGAGGCCTGGAGATGACATAAGAGCTTATGCCTGGCGTCTGGAAGAAGCATTGTGTGCCCTTATACATGTCTGCCCCACCAGTGTACCCAATGAAAATAAACTCCTCATTAAACAATTCACCCGGGGACTGCTATCCCCTGAGGACAGTAAGACTGTACGTTGGTGGTCATTGAGCAATCCCGAAGCTGACTTTAACACCCTGAAGGAGATGGCCATCAAAGGGTTAAAGCCGGTAGAGACTCATGAAGCTGCTATTAAACGGTGGTGCAGTGGTGAGGTGCAGGCTACTCCAAAACCATTACCCGTGTCTGCAACCACGCACAATGTACAATCTGCTCGGCCTGACAAATATGATTCCCTGAGAGCTGAGATACGCCAGATGAACAAGAACATCTCCAAACGAATGAACGCTATGCAGTTACAGCAAAGCCAACAGCCAGCACCAAGACCTCAACCCAAGCCTCAGCCACTGATTCAACTTGCCGACAGCCCGGAGGATGTACCCTGGATGCGAGGGAAGCAAGCCACAGTGTACCGAGGAAGAACCACCGACCGCTACTGCTCCACTGGGGAACCCATCTGCCGCCACTGTACCCACATCGGACGCCTCGCCAGGAGCTGTCCTTTAAACGGGCAGTCCCTGGGGGCCGGGGCCAAACCTCAGGACTAGATCAACAGGGCCCAGCAACCCGGTACAAGACCTTCATCAGACAGAGGCCTTTTCTGTCCATTGTACTGGATGGCATCCCGACACCTGCTCTACTGGACACCGGGTCACAGGTGACCACCATCCCCTATATCCTTTATAAGAAATATTGGGCTGATACAGAACTGAAACAGCCTGAAATAAAGATTATCCTTAATGCATCTAATGGGGAACCACTCACTGTGATGGGGGTTAGAGAAGTGCCCATAAAGGTGGGAGGGTGGAATTACAGAACCAAGGGATCCTTGTAGTAGCAGAAGCCAGTAATGCAAATGATCCTTATATCATACTGGGTACTAATGTTGTTAGCAATTGCATGGAGGAGGTTTTGTCTTTGCTTCAACAGATTGCCGACACTGCCAGACCTGGTCAGAGGAAGGTTCTCCAGCGTGAGATCAGAGCCATCCTACACCAACAGCAGGTAACAATTACAGGTGGCGAGATTGGTACTGCACGGGTGACAGACCCGTTGCCTATTGTGATACCCCCAATGAGTGAAATGATGATTTGGTGTCAAGCAGCTATAGGTCTGAGAGGGCAGGAGTATCAAGCGTTAGTGGAGCCCGTCAGCACAGAGCACAGACCTACACTGTTGACAGCCAGGGGGGTGGTAGACGTACACAATGGGAGAGTACCCCTTCGCATCCTAAATTGTGGCAGTGAGGAGGCTAAAGTACCCAGGTATACCACCGTTGCTAAATTATACTTACTCAGCAACAACGAGATCCAAACAGTGCAACCCGAACCCCACAAAAAAGGGGCAAAACCTGATCAAACAATTGGGCCACTGGAGGACTGGTGCCAGCAGCTCCACGTCGGAACTGACACCACTCCTGTGTATGAGAAGCAAGATGTGTACCAGGTAGTTCAAGAGTTCGAACAAGTCTTTAGTAAGCATCCACTTACCACTTTGGTATGATAAAAGGGGTACAACATCATATCCCCACAGGTACACATCCACCAATGAAGGACACGAAGGACGCAGTGGTTATACGAGATAGCTGTAGTCCCTGGGCAGCTCCATTAGTCCTAGTCAGGAAAAAGGATGGCAGTATGAGGATGCGTGTAGACTATAGGCAAATAAACTGCATAACACACAAAGATGCTTACCCGTTACCTCGCATTAAGGAATCCTTAGCTGCGTTGAAGTCTGCCAACTACTTCTCTACCTTAGTTCTCACTAGTGGGTATTGGCAGGTGTCCGTAGCCGAGGAAGATCGAGAGAAGACGGCATTCGCAACACCTATGGGTCTATGTGAGTTTAACAGCATGCCCTTCGGCCTATGTAATGCACCCAGAACCTTCCAGCGCTTAATGGAATGTTGCCTGGGTCACAAGAACTTTGAGACGGTACTGCTCTACCTGGATGATGTGATCGTGTACTCCAAAACATACGCAGAACATGTCACTCATCTAGGAGAAGTGTTTGAATCTTTGGCCAAATACGGGATAAAGCTAAAACCATCAAAATGCCACCTCTTAAAGCCAAGAGTGAAGTACCTGGGACACATAATCAGTGCTGAAGGCGTGGCTCCTGATCCAGACAAGGTAACAGCAATGAAAGAATGTCCAGAACCCAAAACCATCAAGGAAGTACAGTGTTGGCCAAAATTATTGACACCCCTGCAATTCTGTCAGATAATACTCAGTTTCTTCCTGAAAATGATTGCAATCACAAATTCTTTGGTATTATTATCTTCATTTAATTTGTCTTAAATGAAAAAAAACACAAAAGAGAATGAAGTAAAAAGCAAAACATTGATCATTTCACACAAAACTCCAAAAATGGGCCAGACAAAAGTCTTGGCACCCTCAGCCTAATACTTGGTTGCACAACCTTTAGCCAAAATAATTGCGAACATCCGCTTCCGGTAACCATCAATGAGTTTCATACAATGCTCTGCTGGAATTTTAGACCATTCTTCTTTGGCAAACTGCTCCAGGTCCCTGATATTTGAAGGGTGCCTTCTCCAAACTGCCATTTTTAGATCTCTCCACAGGTGTTCTATGGGATTGAGGTCTGGACTCATTGCTGGCCACCTTTAGAAGTCTCCAGTGCTTTCTCTCAAACCATTTTCTAGTGCTTTTTGAAGTGTGTTTTGGGTCATTGTCCTGCTGGAAGACCCATGACCTCTGAGGGAGACCCAGCTTTCTCACGCTGGGCCCTACATTATGCTGCAATATTTGTTGGTAGTCTTCAGACTTCATAATGCCATGCACACGGTCAAGCAGTCCAGTGCCAGAGGCAGCAAAGCAACCCCAAAACATCAGGGAACCTCTGCCATGTTTGACTGTAGGGACGTGTTCTTTTCTTTGAATGCCTCTTTTTTTCTCCTGTAAATGCTATGTTGATGCATTTGCCCAAAAAGCTTTACTTTTGTCTCATCTGACCAGAGAACATTCTTCCAAAACATTGTAGGCTTTCTCAGGTAAGTTTTGGCAAACTCCAGCCTGGTTTTTTTATGTCTTGGGGTAAGAAGTGGGGTCTTCCTGGGTATCCTACCATACAGTCCCTTTTCATTCAGACAACTACGGATAGTACGAGTTGACACTGTTGTACCCTCGGACTGCAGGGCAGCTTGAACTTGTTTGGATGTTAGTCGAGGTTCTTTATCCACCATCCGCACAATCTTTCTTTGAAATCTCTTGTCAATTTTTCTTTTCTGTCCACATCTAGGGAGGTTAGCCACAGTGCCATGGGCTTTAAACTTCTTGATGACACTGCACACGGTAGACACAGGAACATTCAGGTCTTTGGAGATGAACTTGTAGCCTTGAGATTACTCATGCTTCCTCACAATTTGGTTTCTCAAGTCCACAGACAGTTCTTTGGTCTTCTTTCTTTTCTCCATGCTCAATGTGGTATACACAAAGACACAGGACAGAGGTTGAGTCAACTTTAATCCATGTCAACTGGCTGCAAGTGTGATTTAGTTATTGCCAACACCTTTTAGGTGCCACAGGTAAGTTACAGGTGCTGTTAATTACACAAATTAGAGAAGCATCACATGATTTTTCTAACAGTCCCAATACTTTTGTCCACCCCCTTTTTTATGTTTGGTGTGGAACTATATCCAATTTGGCTTTAGGACAATTCTTTTTGTGTTTTTTTCATTGAAGATAAATTAAATGAAGATAATAACACCAAAGAATTTGTGATTGCAATCATTTTCAGGAAGAAACTGAGTATTATCTGACAGAATTGCAGGCGTGTCAATACTTTTGGCCACAACTGTTCGTCAATTCCAGGGTTTGGTGGGCTAATATCGGAGGTTCATCAAGGAGTACACCAAGAAGGCTGCTCCCCTGCAAGACCTCCTAGTAGGCCAAACCACGAAGGGCAAGCCAAAGGATTCTCCATGGAGATGGGGTAAGGAACAAGAGGAAGCATTCCAGACAATGAAGGAAGCCGTAATGAGATATAGAAATTGGTTGCGCCACGCTACTTTATGTTTTATATCCACCCTCTGTTAAGTCACCGTTACACTCACCTTTTCCTGTTGTGCTGTCCGCACAACAGGGGGGCTCACCTAGTGAGTGCACGGGGTCTCTCTCTGGACGGTGTGGATTTCTTTCCCTTTTTCCTCGGTGTCCGCCTGTGTAATTGCACGTGATCCATCACGTGTTTTCCTCTCCTCTGTTAGATTTGTCTTCTCCTCCGGAGCTGCTCCACCGCTCTCCCCATAGGGAGATGGATATGCAGGCAATGGAATAAAACGATGTTTGGGTGAGCGCTGGGATATGAAGACAGCTACACCACAACATGTTTCGACGCTCAGTGTGTCGAAACATGTTGTGGGAGAGGACCTAGTATGATTTGAACAATAAACTTACAGGTAAAATACTTGTTGAAGTGTAGCTGTCTTCACATCCCAGCGCTCACCCAAACATCGTTTTATTCCAATGAAGGAAGCCGTGACAGGAGAAGAAATCCTTGCTTACCCGGACTACAACCTGCCACTCCTGCTTTATACAGACGCCAGCAATGTGGGACTCGGAGCCATCCTTTCCCAAAAGCAAGACGGCAAGGAGAGAGTGATTGCCTATGCCAGCAGAAAGCTGCGACCCACAGAGAGGAATCCAGAAAACTACAGTTCCTTCAAGCTGGAATTCCTGGCCTTGGTCTGGGCCGTCACAGAGAGGTTCAAACACTATCTAGCCTCTAGCAAATTCACCGCATACACGGATAACAATCCGCTCACCCACCTGGAAACTGCAAAGTTGGGAGCCATGAAGCAGAGATGGATGGCCAGACTCTCCAACTACCAACTCACCATCAAGTACCGGGCTGGGCTCCAGAATGGAAATGCGGATGCTCTATCCAGGATGCCTCGCTTATCGGAAGAGGGTGTAGACCAAGATGAGCTGGAAGAGCTGGAGTTACCTGCCTTCCATCACGTACGAGTAACCCAATGCCAGCAGACCCGTCAAGATCCCTCTACAAGAACAGTAAACCCGTTATCCCACTTTGACTGGAGGGAGGCGCAAGACCAAGACCCGGCTGTCAGTCTAATCAAACAACTAATAACCCAAGAGTCAGTGAAGCTGCCTGAGAACCCCCCTGTCTGACGCCAAACATCTGTGGAACGAACGAGGTTAACTGTTCCAATACCAAGATAAGTTGTGCTGGCGATACATTAATCCAAGAACTCATGAGATGGCTTGGCAGATCATTGTGCCAAAATCATAAGTCCCCGTGGTCCTGAACGCTTACCACAACCAAACTGGTCATTTCTTATGGAAGAAGCTTGAGATGCTACTGAAGGATAGGTTCTTTTGGGTCGGCATGCGGTCATCCATTGAAAAATGGTGCAAGAATTGCAAATCCTGCAGCCTGAGAAGAAAGGAGGTCCAGAGCCAGAAAGCCCAGCTTCATCCCATTGTAACCAAACAGCCCTTGGAAATAGTTGCTTTGGATCATGTAAAACTGACTCCAAGTAGATCCGGCTATACCTACGCATTGATCATGGTTGACCATTACTCAAGATTCTTGATGGTTGCCCCTGTAAAAGACCTGACAGCTGCAACAGCTGCAAACACCTTCCAAAAAGTCTTCTGCAGACCGTTGGGATATCCAGAGCATATCTTAACAGATCAAGGATCAGCCTTCGAAGCAGAGATCTTCAAGGAATTTTGCCAAATGTATGGGTGTAAGAAAATCTGAACAACCTCTTATCATCCCCAAACCAACGGACTCTGTGAAAAGATGAACCACATCGTCATTGATATGTTGAAAAGCCTACCGTTAGGAGAGAGAAACCAATGGCCAGAGAAACTACCTGATTTGGTTGACATGTACAACCACATTCCAGTCATCTCTACAAACTGTACATCCACATACCTGATGGGAGCTCATACAGGAAAGTTACCCGTAGACTTAGAACTTCGAGTAGTAGATCCTGAAGCAGATCATCCCATTGCAAACTGGAAAATCCATCGCCAAGAACAGTACAAAAAGGTTCAAGAAACTGTCAAAAATAGCCTGGAGAAATCCCTTGCAAAACAAGAAAGGGACTATAACAAACATGCTCCAGCAAAACCCATACCACTCGGAAGTATGGTCCTAAAAAGAAGAAGAACTCGCCATAAACTAGATGATCGATGGGAATGTGAACCCTACGTACTTATAAATTCTGGAAATGATAGTGATAAAGTCTGCCTCATTAGCAAAGACGGTGGAAGAACCAGACAAACTGTGTCCAGAAATCTCATTAAAAAGTGTCTTCTAATTTGGGAAGATCAAGACCTTTCCAATCAGCCCATTCAAGAGTCTAAACCAATTCAAGAAGAAAGTCTATTCCAAAAACCAAAGGAAAAAGTTATTTAAACAATCCTAGGAGAATTCCCAGAAGATTGGCCTCAACAAGATGGAGCTATCATTGTGCCAGTACTACATTTCTACCAGCCTACTGAAGAGATACCCAGGAATCAGCAAGAACTACCCGTTGCTAGAGAATCTGAGGATGCTGCAATCGGTACACCTGCTAGCCCTATCGTGAGATTAAGGCAACGCAGAAGCTTACCTGAAACACCTGCAGCAAACTCAACACTAGACACTTCACCTGAGACAGTGACACCTGTAGTGCAGAAGTCAAAGAGATGCACACAAGGTCAACCCCTGTCTAGGTTTGGAGAGTGGATATGGAACAAGGTAGAGCACACTAAGAAAAATATGTAAATAAGTAACATGTACAATAAAGTGTAAATAATAGTGTACAGAAGGGTGGAGGAACTTGGCCTAGTCCCAAGCACATTAAGTTAGGAACAGAAAGTGCCTGGGGCGGGGAGGTACCAGGTCTCCTAAGCCAAGACACCCATAAGGACCCCTGTTTATTGTCAGAATGTGAACTTTTGAAAGACTTTTCCCCGTTTAATACCTGGAGCATACAGAAATAGACTGTGAAAGACTCTTTGCACTTTGTCCCTTTTTGAACTTTGAACTTTTAACATTTCAAATGGACTATGGTTAATGGACTAACATAGCCACAAACTTCAAAAAGCCTGCGGTGGATGGACTAGCACCGTATGGACTTACCTGTTTTCTATTTTTCAATATTTTTTAGTGTCTTTTTGTAAATTTTTATATTTTCAGACTATGTAAATATGTTACCTGTTTGTTATTCTTTTGTCAAAAACAAAAATGCTCAGTCCAGGAGTACTGATGTTACCTAGAGGCGTATGTGGCGCCCTGCTCACGCAGGTAACCACAGATCTCCCTAATGCACAGCTGGGTTTCCACAGCAGTTACCTACTACATACAACACCTTCCACCCCGGCACAGTAGGGGGAGCCCCACTTGCTGACCTTAGGCAAGATCCCCTATAAATACTGCTGCTGGGGGTGGAGTTAGTCAGAGTGTGCAGACGCTAGAAGAGCTGCAAGGATTTCCTGGTGGTCGGTGCTGCAATTAGACCCGAGCCAGTGACCCGGATTGGCCCTTCAGCGTCCCGCCAGCCTAAGTGGGACTGAGGGCTAGGAGCAGAGAACTGGAAGAGAGCAAGGAACTTGAGAGAGTTTGTCCCAGGAGAAACACTGGATATTGGGGATCCGCACCTATGGGACACTATAGGACCACAGAAAACCCCGTTGCACCGTGGAGGCCTTGGCTACCCGGTTTGTTCCCCATGTGAGTCAAGAGAGGGAGCCAGACACAGCAAGGCAGAGCCGCAGTGATCAGGAGAAGGTATCCCGGAGACCGCACAGGAGGAGAGGAAGGCTTTACAGTCAGGAAGAGATAGGAGGCAAGTCAGGCTGCAAGCAGGCTGTGCTTCAGACAAACACTATAGAGCAGAGGAGGCCTTATACCCACTTGCTGTGGGGACCCACTGTGCAACCTGTCCCCCTGTCAGTGCCCAGGATCATTTTACCTGCTTAACAACAGTGAAAGGTAAAAAAGACTTTTCCTGCGTGTGTGTATCCTTCTTCTCCACTCCCAGCAATCCCCATAGACTGTTCCACTGCTCCCCATACAATCCCAGCTCCACTCCAACCTGTTCCTCCTCACTACGCTGCCCCGGAGGTCCCAGTCCTGTCTGCAAAGGACTATACCATCTCAGCCGCACTACCACCGACCTCCGGAAGACTGTAGCGGCACTGGTGCTAATCACCAGAAACTGCAGGTGGCGTCACGACAACTGAATCTTGTAAATAATCCCCTGTACATAAATTTCCCCTTTTCAAGAGAACCATCCCCCGGGATACGGGATCAGGCGCAGCCGCCATTCCCCGTGACACAGTTAACCCCTTCTGCCGCCTGATACCCGAGTACCCCACACCCTGGAGCGACACACTCCTAAGGAAAAGGACACGGACATGGTGGAATCGGGCCTTTCTTTCAAAATATATTGAGAAAACTCTAATCCCACGTGCCCTGCGGGTTCAGGTGTTTCCGTCTTATAAGGTGGCAGACAGTGAGTCTAAATCGCAGTGGGAAGATTTATCAAATGACTGTTCCAGGGGTTTCTTGAACTGCTCAGGGACCAGAATAGTGCTACATTGACACAGATGGAGGCTGAACTAGAAGAATTGGAAGAGGTGATTAAGGGGAAACATTCACCGGAAAAATTGAATAGATTCAATGGTGATATAGAGAACGAAACAGCAAAATGGGACAAAGAGATGAGAGCGTACAGGACGAAAGGCCGGTTTACATGTGTCGCCATCGTTAACGATGTTGTCGCAACTTGTGACATTGCAGCGACCTCGTAGCGATGTCACTATGTGTGACATCCTGCAACGGTCAGCGATCAACTCGCTGATCGTTGCGGAATGGCCAGGGCTTTTTTTCAATTGTTGGTCTTCCACTGGACGGCCAGCATTGGCGTGTGTGACAGAGGGAGACCAACGATCTCCCAGGCGATGCCCAGCGCCACACAGTACACATTGGGACATGGTAACCAGAGTAAAGCGCTATGCTTAGTTACCCGATGTGTACCCTGGTTACCAGCGGGTTCGCTGCTCGCTGGTGAGTCTGCCTGTGTGACAGGTCACCAACGATCATATAGCGATGTCCCAGCGATCCTAATCGTTGGTCGGATCTCTGGGACATCGCAGCGTGTAACTCGGCCTTAAGAAGCTAACCCGACATTATCTTGTTAATAACTGGGTATATAAGTGGAAAAATAAAGCACCTAGAGGAAAACCCAAACCACCTCAAAACCCTTCAGTCCCAGATCTCCCAACCCCATTTCCTAGATCTCCTTCGATTCAATCCCTCACTTCCGGTGACGAGAGCTCAGCTGCGGAGTCTGTGGGAGCAGGTGAATGGGAGCCTGCACCTGGCATGATAATCAGGAGTGGGAAACCTTGTGGTCCAATTGGAGCAAAATCACCACTATTAAATACCAATAAAAAACATAACCAACTGCAGGTAATTAATCTTACCTCACATGTTCTCTCAGACTCGCAACTTGAGCTTTTATCAAAGGGTTTAACCTTTTTCCCACAAATCTCAATTTTTTTCTAGCCCTTTTCTTTTCAAAATTCTTTTTATTGAGTTGTAAGAAGCAAACAAAATGTATAAAGGACCTACATAAGTACAATACAGCTATTTATGACAGAACAGAATGCATGGCGAAATGAACTATATGCTTCATAAGGCAGTTTGTCGGGATCCAAAAGGCCTATTAGAGGCAACTCCATGAGGGAGGTCCGTACTGAAACTTTGTTGAAGATATAAACAAGTCCTCTCATGAGGTTAAACGCATTCAGTAAAATGTCCTTTTGCAAAGATTTGTACTTACAGTATATGAAAAAGTTGGGCACCCCTCTTAATCTTACTCTTTTTTTCTTTTGTTTAAAATTGGGTTTTTGCACCAGCTATTTCAGTGTGATATATGTAATAACTGATGGACACAGTAATATTTTCAGGATTGAAATGAGGTTTATTGCACTAACCAAAAATGTGAAATATGCATTATTTCAAAATTCGACATAATAGATTTAATATCACACACCCCTCATTCTTCTCCTACAACAGTATGCATGTTCAACATTTATCCTGTCGGACTGATCTGTGTTACTCTGAGTATGGAGCTTTCATCATCTCCACGAAGGTGAATGGATGACGGCATAATATCTAATAGCATCATATTACTCATCCATCACCCTATCGGGGTAATTCTGTACTTGAGACCATATTATGTACTCTATATTTTTATGATTTTGGGGATTTATCTAATTATGGTTCTAATGGTCATCACATGCAAATCAATCCAGAAACTTTTTAATAAATTAGATTTTAATTTTTTTTTTAAATGATTTCCAAGCTTGAAAACAATAGATTTTCCTGTTTGCTGTTGCTTTAGGTTATTCTCTGGTATCGTTAAGGTGTTATTAGATATGAAACAAGATAAATTCACCAGAGATGTGATGGATGAGATAATATGATCTTTGTTAATATCTTACCTTGTGAGATGATGAAGCGTCAAAACTTAAGTAAACGATATTTCCGAAAAATCGGTGACAGCATAATGTTTAAAAATGACGAGTGTGGTATGTTTCATTCAATCTAAGATACGACTAATTGAGATTGGAATCCGAGCAATGTGACAAAAAGTTTATTATGCTATACTCATTATTAGGACGGGCATTGGGTCCTTACATATAAGTATCGTAAATTTTGAAAAATAAAATTTGATTGTTACTAGCCGCTCTTTAGATTTTTTTTTTTTATTTTCCTTTATAGAAGAACTATTTTTTAATTCTGTCCAAATTGAAGAGTTTTTGGAGTTTTGATTCCCTCATGTTAAGAAAATATTTACTGATTTTAAAGTTAAAATGGTAATTTGGCCTGGTAATGTGTATTTGACATTGGGTTTAATATCTAAGGGTAAAAATAAAAAGTTGAAGAATAAAATAAAAATATACTCATTATATACAGCTTTAACAAATATGTAAAGAAATATATTAGTAAAGATAAATTTTTATACCAATCGTGAATGAAAATACAAAATTTTATGAACCATAGATTTCCACGAAAGAAAACTTTTATAAAAAATGTTGAAAGCATGTGTCCCTTAAAATGCACTTAGCACATGAATTATACCAATTGTTTTAAGAATGTTGGGAATGTATTGATATATTAAAATTACTATGTTGATTATTTTTATCATACATTTATGGAAAAAAAGAATCTATAACAGATATAATCAACAAACAAATTTTGATTCTTCGTAGTCATACGATCAAGGATTAACAATAAGTAAGTAGAAAGTGACAATTTGATATTGGCGCTTTTCCCAGGTTATTATTTATATCAATCTATTTATCTTACCAAACATAGTTACATTTTTAGGAACGTGTTTTAATGTTAAAATGATTGGAAGTGGACAAGAGCCCTCTCATGACTTTTTATCCTTGGTCCACCAATTACTGAAAGGTTGACGGTATTGGGGTCATTACACCTTATTGGCTACTAGTTGGAATAGTCTATAGATGGATTAACCGGAAAGGAAGGCCGGGAATCATAAAGATTACTCAACTCGAGCTGTTTCACCCGTCTATGTTCACTACAGATTTTGTAGGTAAAGTTAGGGAAAGAAGTAATACCTAGACTGAATGTCACAGATGGAAAAGTTAGAGTATAGAAAGCAGAGAGAGAGAAGAGAAAACAAAAAACCATTAGAAAAAGTTTGATTTCTGGGAAATGAAGCACGTAGAGTAAAAAAAGTGACAGGGGGAGCAAAAGGGTTGGGGCTTAGGGAAGGATATATTACTTTACAACATGGCCTCATAGGCCAGGGCTGAGACCTAATGATCCTGTTGCTGGAATAGAGCTTACATTTGCAGAGGCTGGTAAGAATCCCCTGCGAGCGCTGAATCTAGAATTTGTCCTTAGATCTCGGACATAGCTTCGAGTCCTTCATTTCGATAATGTCCTCTAATTCTTTGAACCATAAGTATGAGTGGAGCATGTTGATTTTCACATGAACCTCGTGATCATGCGGAGCAAACGGATGCATAATCGGAGAATATCCTCTTCATAGCCAATAGACTGGAAAATGGTATTACATTGCCGATTCTGGGCAGTTCGGCTTGTTTACCTGTTATCCGGGCGTATGCATTGAAAACCTCAGACCAGAACCGCCGGATTTCCCCACAACTCCACCAAATGTGTATCATTGTACCCTTCTCTTCCTCACAGCGCCAGCAGGTATCAGGAGTTCCAGGGAACATGTTCCGGAGTGTCGTCGGGCACAAGTACCATCTAGTGAGCAGCTTATAGCTTCTTTCTTGTGCAGAACAAGCGCTAGCTAGTGAGTGAGTAAATATAAAGCATTTCTGCCAATGCTACACCCCAATTCCCTCTCCCAAGCACGTTGGAAGTAAAGGGTGCCCTGCTCTCTCATGGACCCTAAGGCCTGGTATAGAAATGATATTTTGCGCCTCGGTGGAGCCTCCAGTTGGAATAACCTCTCCAATACGTTGGGCGTCAATCTTACCCTGCAAGAGTGGTCAGCTGAATATTAATTATGCTCTGTATTGGAGAAATTCGAATCACTTAAGAGGTCTCGTAGGTTCTTTGAGTTGTAGCTCTGCCATCGGGGGCAAACCACCACTGGACAGTGTCTGTCCTACTCGGGTGTCATCCACAATCCGCCAACATAAAAATCTCTGCCTGTCAAATCTGGGTGGCAAAGATGGGTTGGAAAAAAGGGGAGTCAAAGGGCTAAGTCTGTCGTTTAAGCGGAGGGTTTTTCGTCACTAGGTGCCATACCTTCAAGGTGTTTCTGGTCATGTCTGTCAAAGGTACTAGGTCTGTGGAGTCTTTAGGGGAAATCCAAAGCAGGTGTTTCAGCGGAATCCCCAAACCCTCTTGCTCCACCCCTACCCATTTCTTGGAGGACGCATGATAATGCCAATCTAGAGCTCTAACAAGAGAGGAAGCCACAAAGTACGCTCGTATGTTGGGTAGTCCAACCCCTCCTCTGGTCTTGGGCAAGGATAGGATATTCATTCACAATCTGGACCTCTTGCCCCCCCCAGACAAATCTAAGGATCATAGATTGCATTTTGGAGAGGAAGCCTCTATCCAATAGAACAGGAACTGTCTGAAAAGTATATAAGAGTCGGGGCAAGACATCCATCTTGACTACGTTTATTCTCCCGAACCAGGATAGCTTTAATTGTCTACAGGAGGTAAATGCCGATTCCGCGTTAGTCAAAAGGGGTTGATAATTTAAATTGAATATTTGTTTAAGATCTTTTGGTATAAGGACTCCCAAGTACTTAATGGCTTCTACTTTCCATTTAAATGGGAACTGTTTAGATAGATGAGAAACCAATTCTCCAGGCAAAGAAATATTGAGTGCCTCGGTTTTGGAGCAATTCACTTTAAAGTTGCTCAATTGTCCGAACCGTTCAAACTCCATTAAGACCGAAGGGATGGAGACAGTTGCTGGGAGATGTAAAGTAGCAGGTCATCTGCAAATAAGGCTAATTTGTGATGACTCTGTCCCAGCTTGACCCCATGGACGCATTCATTGGACCTAAGTGCAAAATATTTAACTATTATAGTGTCAATTCAAAAATCACCAAGAACACAATCAGTCATTTTTTCACAATTGCCCGTCAATAGTTTGAATTTGATATAAAGAAACATAGTCTTGTAACATCTCAAATGAAAGCTGTTACCGTTCTGAGTAAAATGATGCCTCTCCCACTTCATTATCTTATTTCTAGCCTGAGATAAAAAAATGTAAAGTCATACCAGGCCAAAATTCACCCTTTTTTTAAACTTTAAAAATCTGTAAAAAATTAACTGATGAAGAAAAAAATTCTAAACTTTTAATTTGTAATTAACTAAAGTTGTACTTCATAAAGAAAAAGAATTTAAAAAAAATCTAAAGACGTCAGGTAAAAAAAAATTTCATATTTAGATCACTTGATATGGAATGACCCATTGACGCTATTACTAGTAAAATATGTTAAAATATGATCTCATTGCGATCCCAACTTGAAATTTGGTACAGATGTGGCTAAGAGCAAAGCAGACACATGGGCAGTTTTTGAAATATTTAAAGCGCGCCAATTTTTCGGAAATGCGTTTTAAAGTTTTGTGCTTGCGATCACATGGGTAAAATATTAACAAAGATCCTCTTGTGACATGTCTGATGAAAGCCTGGACAGTTCTGAGTAGATTGGTGTTTATTTTGTTTCTCTATCTTATTTCTAGCCCGAGATATGATAGAAAATGTAAAGCCTTACCAGGCCAAAATTCGCACTTTTTTAAAACTTTAAAAATCTGTAAAAAATTAACTGATAAAAAAAAAATTCAAAACTTTTTTTTGCAATTAGATAAAGTTGTTCTTCATATAGAAAAAAAATTAAAAAAATCTGAGGACGTCAGGGAAAAAAAAATATTCATTTTTGGATCACTTTGACATGGAATGACCCTATCGCTGGTGATTAATATCTTGTATCTCTGTCTAGAGCCATCACTGTAGTGCAAATTTTATGATTTAGAGAATCTATCCTAAAAAATATGGTTCTAACCCTGTGTATCACAGAGCAGAATCATATCCAGATCACTGTGGTATCTACATATGGGAATCTAGATATTCTCCAATTTTTTTGTTTAAGGATACATACTCCTAAGCTTGAAAATCCAATAAGATTCCTTCCTGTTTAGTTGTTAGATTCTATTGGGATTATTCTCTGGTATCCGTTCTACCGGTGTTATCTGAATATTAAATTCTAAAGATATTAATCACCAGAGATAGGGTGATGGATGAGATAATATGATGCTATTAGATATTATGCCGTCATCCATTCACCTTTGTGGAGATAATGAAGCTCCATACTCAGAGTAACACTGATCAGTCCGGCAGGATGAATGTTGAACATGCATACTGTTGTAGGAGAAGAATGAGGGGTGTGGTGATATTATCAGTTCTATTCCTAGAGATGACGACTAATGCTGAGGATAGTGAACTTCCCTACGATGAAATGAAATGCAATAATAAATGTGGTATATAGAAATGAGTGCTAGGGATAATGGAACAAGCCGAACGCTTTTGTAAACATTACCTATAGGTTTATTACGATAAACACAGTACAGGTCCTTCTCCCACAACGCGTTTCGACGCTACATGCGTCTTCCTCAAGTGATCCACCTGAGGAAGACGCATGTAGCGTCGAAACGCGTTGTGGGAGAAGGACCTGTACTGTGTTTATCGTAATAAACCTATAGGTAATGTCTACAAAAGCGTTCGGCTTGTTCCATTATCCCTAGCGCTCATTTCTATATACCACATTTATTATTGCATTACGTTCCTTTCTCCCTTCGGGGAGAGTGGTACGAGCAGCTCTGGGAGAGGACCTTGCTGAAGAAAACAGAAACCTGGCCCCTGCACGTGCACGGGACGGTGCACGTGTGAGAGACGGAGCACAGACCTGGGTGTAAAGGAGAGACAGGCAATAGATGAAGACAGGGACCCTGCATAAAAAATCTCACCTACTTGCGGCTAATCTAGGTGAGTGATACGTACAGTGTAACGGGAATTTATACCCCTAAATTTGCAGTGTGGCGCAACCATCTATTTTGATTTTTTTTCTACGATGAAATGAATGACTAAGAAAAGTTATAGATGTGCTATACTCCATTTTGGTACGGGAATATGGTCCCTTAGATATATGCATATCGTAAATTGTGAACAACAAATGATAATGAGTGCAATTTAATATAATTAGCCTCATCTTAGATACCCCGTAAAAATCCACTGGTTGATATAACTATTACTTCTTACCTCATTAGAAGGAGAATAAGAAGAGAAAGTATTAATTCTTAACCATAGCTGTGGCCAAATTGATGGAGGAGCTCTTTATAAAAAGAGAGTAATGGTTGGAATAAAAATCCGTCATTGTGTAAGAAAATACCTGTTACCTGATCTATTAGGAAGTCCAAATGGTATATTCCACAATGGACACTGGCTAATGCGGTATCATATGACATAGGGTGAATTCAAGACACATAAGGAATAAAAATTTTGCTCTTAAGGAATAAATGTGGAAAAATATATCTCATCTATATACAACAATTTAAAAAAAACTATGAAAAAATAGTATAAGAAAAGAATAAGATCACTTTATATACAATCAGTGAGTGAAATATACATAAGATTTTATGATGCCTATATGTGATTTCCCACATGAGTATAGATGTATTAATCTTTTGATAAATAAAGCTGTGAGAAGCAGTGGGGTCCATAAAAATCACAGCACACAATCATAATAAGTCAAGATGTTTTATTGTCCATATAGAAAATGAATACCACTTGTTTGTTGAATAAGAAATGTTGGAATATATTGATATATTAAGAATTATTCATTATGATTGTTTTTATACATACATTCTATGGACATATATAATAGGAGATTTAGTAACAGGATAAAATGGACAAACAAAGTTGTTGTTTTTTTCGTGGTCCTCCTGCTCTCCCATGTGATGGGTGTAATCTACTAAGACTAATTAGAAGGATCAAGTAATTGGATGATCGGGACACCTTTTTCCCAGAGATTTATTATTTATATCGATCGTTTTTACTTTTATCTGTACCTGAGGAAGGCTATGTTTTCACATTTTTAGCCGAAACGCGTAGCTTTAGTGTGAATAAAAATAATTTGGAAGTAAGAAACAGAGGCTTCTACTTCTTCCTGGGAGCGCCTGTGATCTCCACCAGATGTCTTTTTCAATGTGAATAGGATTGACGGCATTTTTGGGGATCATGACACCTTAATTGCTACAACAGACATTGAATTGCTGTATACTAGCATCAGCCAAGATGATGGATTAAGGGCTGTCCGTAACTTCTTGTAGGCTGGAGGCCGTGGTGGGGCAATGGGAGATCTCATACTCGAGCTGCTTCACTTTGTCGTGACACACAGTTTTTTCGTGTTTAACACCTTACGGACAAATGACAGCTATACCCATCATGGCTTTGAACTGTCACTGTGTGTAAACAGTCTCTTTGGTCAAAGAAATGCAGAAAATATCATCCTAAATTTACCACTAACATGAAGTCCAATATGTCATGAAAAAAACTATCTTGGAATTACTGGGATACGTTGAAGCGTTCCAGAGTTATTAACTCATAAAGTGACACTGGTCAGAAATGCAAAATGAGGCTTGGTCCTTAAGGGGTTAAGGATATCTATTATTTACAGAGGCAGGGCACTGCAATGGGCGCGGCCTGTGCACCCTCAAATGCCAACCTGTTCCTGAGTTACTGGGAACGTAACATCTTTGGCGACGGGGGCGTGCCTGGTAGCACCCAGGCGCAGCGCTGGCTATGCTACATTGATGACGTCCTTATCATGTGGCAGGGCACTATTGAGCAGTTTGAGACCTTTGTGTGTCGGCTGAATGAGAATTCCTTTAATAGCAGGCTGACACATAAGGTGTGTAAGGGCAAAATTGATTTTCTAGATATTGAGATCTCAATTGATGAGAGGGTTGGGTTGCAAACCGATGCATATCGGAAAGATACATCAGTCAATGCATTACTAAATGCGACATCTGGTCATTACCCCTCTACAATACACGCCATTCCGACGGGCCAGTTTTTAAGAATGCGACGGATTTGCTTGTCCGAATTTGGCTTTAAGCAAAAAGCAGTAGATTTTAACCCCTTCAGCACCGGCGATTTTTAGTTTTTCATTTTTGTTTTTTGCTCCCCTGCTTCCAAGAGCCATAACTTTTTTATTTTTCATCAATATAGACATATGATGGATTGTTTTTTGTGGGACAAGTTGTACTTTTAGATGCAATCATTTATTTTACCATATAATGTACAGAGAAATGGGAAACAAATTCCAAGTGCAGTGAAATTGCAAAAAAAGTGCAATTACACATTTGTTTTTTGGGTTTTTTAGTCACCATGTTCACTATATAGTAAAACTGACATGACAATTTGATGCCTCAAGTCGGTGCGGGTTCGTAGATACCAAACATGTATACTTTTACTGGTATCTAAGTAATGAAAAAAAAATTCAGAAGTTTGAAAACAAAAAGAATCGTACTTTTTGCGCCATGTTCTGCGACCCATAGCGTTCCCATTTTTCGGGATCTGGGGCTGTGTGATGTATTATTTTTTGTGTCTTGAGCTGACGTTTCTAATGATACCATTTTTGGGCGGATGCACTGTTTTGATCGCCTGCTATTGCATTTTATAGAAATGTTGTGACAAGCAAAAAAACATAATTTTAGCATTTGGACCTTTTTTCCATTACGCGGTTAATGGCTCTCATTAATTGATTTTATATTTTGATAGATCTGGCGTTCATGAATGCAGTGATACCAAATATGTGTATTTTTTTTTAATACTTTTATTTTAAATGGGGGAAAAGAGGAATGATATGAACTTTTATGGGTTTTTTTTCATGTTTGTAAAAACGTTATTAATTCAGTCTTGTTTTTACACACCCCCATAGGGAGGCACACTGCTGTAAAGGCTGATCGCTTGTGACAGGTCCCCATGAGCTGCAGCACATCGGGACCTGTCACAAATACGCACTGTGAGTGGCTGGCAGCGCTTGCCAACCACTCGCAGGAAGTGATCAGTGATAGCTTCCAGGGTCTCACCAGGATGTGAGCACCGGAGATCTCGTAATATTATCGCGGGATCTCTGGTGCAGGCGGGGAACAGCGTGTTCCCCGTCGCGGCAGTTTTGGATCCCGCTGTCAGTGAATGATAGCAAGATCCAAGGGGTTAACAGCACCAACTGGATCCCAGATCCGATCGGTGCTGGAAGTCCAACATCTCAGCTGATGAGATGAGCTGATGTCGGGTGTTTGATGTGAGCGCTGCACCGTAGCTCACATTAAACACCCCACCCACAACATCATGAGTCGGGAAGGGGTTAAACAGCGATTTAACGATAGGGGTTACACCAATAGAGCAATAAAGGCTGGGTACCAGAGGGCAAAAAACACCTCCAGGGATAAACTGTTACGGTACACTCCGTAAAAAGATCTGGAGAATCCGGATATTCGATACATTGGTACCTTTAAGGCCCAGTTACACACACACAGATAA
Source organism: Allobates femoralis (assembly GCA_033576535.1). Taxonomy (NCBI): domain Eukaryota; kingdom Metazoa; phylum Chordata; class Amphibia; order Anura; family Aromobatidae; genus Allobates; species Allobates femoralis. The sequence goes on from JARQOC010000003.1 coordinate 218,705,469, forward strand.
TTGTGCAGAGATTGTTGGCAGATCTCTGGTTGCAGTGAAATCATGGACACATTGTTCCATTTTGTGGCTGTGTACAAATGGAACAATGTGTCCATGATTTCACGAGAACATGTAAGAGACATTAGGGTGTCGCAACTATGGAAGACATCTCACTCCTAAAGACTATTCCATGCAATTTTAGGCAATTTCATAATTCTGATCCAGCAGGTCTGAGAGTGAGGGGGATATACATGGTCAAGGGTGGCAACCTAAAGAAAATCCTGGCACAGATTGAGGCCAAGTGGATTGTCACCCTTAAAACCATGACCCCAAAGGGCCTCAATGAGTCCTTGACTTTTGGAGCATTTTTATACGTATATATCCGTGTATAAGCCGACCCGTGTATAAGCGACCCCCCTACTTTTGCCCCAAAAATCTGAAAAACCTATTGACTCGTGTATAAGCCGAGGGTGACCCCAGCACAGGTATACAGCCCCAGCAGTGTGGTATACAGGCCCCCCCAGTGGTATACAGCCTCCCAGTGGTAGTATACAGCAGCCCCAGTGTAGTATACAGCGCCCCATGGTAGTATACAGCAGCCCAGTTTGGGAGTATATAGCAGCCCCAGTGGTAGTATACAGCAGCCACAGTGGTAGTATATAGCAGCCCCAGTGGTAGTATATAGCAGCCCAGTGTAGTAATAGCAGCCCCAGGGTGGTATACAGCAGCCCCAGTGGTAGTATATAGCAGCCCCAGTGGTAGTATACAGCAGCCCAGTGTAGTATACAGCAGCCCAGTGGTAGTATACATGCAGCCCCAGTGGTAGTATTAGAAGCCCCAGTGGTAGTATACAGCAGCCCAGTGTAGTATACAGCAGCCCCAGTGGTAGTATATAGCAGCCCCAGTGGTATTATATAGCACCCCAGTGGTAGTATATAGCAGCCCCAGTGGTAGTATACAGCAGCCCCAGTGGTAGTATATAGCAGCCCCAGCAGTAGTATACTGCAGCCCCAGTGGTATACAGCAGGCCCCCAGGGGTACAATAGCAGCCCCCAGGGGGTACCCAGCAGCCCCCTGGGGTCCCCAGCAGCCCAGGGGTACACAGCACCCCTGAGGTACACAGCAGCCCCCAGGGGGTCCCCAGCATCCCCCTGGGGGTCCCCAGCAGCCCCCAGGGGGTACACAGCAGCCCCCTGGGGGTACCAGCAGCCCCAGGGGTACCAGCAGCCCCCTGGGGTACTCAGCAGCCCCAGGGGGTCCCCAGCAGCCCCCTGGGGGTCCCAGCGGCCCCCAGGGGTCCCCAGCAGCCCCCTGGGGGTCCCCAGCAGCCCCAAATGCTGAGCACTTCGCCCCCCCTTGCAAGGCCCCCCGCTTCTCTTACCATCCGGTCTTCTGATCCGCGCCGCTCCTCGGTGCTCCTCACTGCTCCGTCCGTCCGTCCTGCTAACATCGGGATCCCCGGCCATCGCGCAATGACGTTCATATGCCTGCGACGGCCGGAGATCCGGATGCAGCAGACAGACGGACGGAGCAGCGAGGAGCACCGAGGAGCGGCGCGGATCAGAAGACCGGGATGGTAATATATAGCAGCGGGGGGGGGGCCCTAACAAGGGGGGGCAAGTGCCAGCATTTGGGGGCTATATGCACTGCTTCCCCCTGCCGCTGATTGACAGGGGGAAGCAGTGCATATTTAATGAGCGGCCCCACGTGACGGGGCCGCTCATACAGCAGCCCCCCCCGCCTCCTGCAGCCTCCACAGCCCCGGACACAGCCCCCACCCGTATTGACTCGTGTATAAGCCGAGGGGGAGACTTTTCAGCCCAAATTTTGGGCTGAAAAACTCGGCTTATACACGAGTATATACGGTAAGTGCTGATTGCCTGTTATATACTTGCCTTTGCACTCACATGTAACATTTTTCTAACCAATTATTTCTCTTTAGGAATAAATGTTTTTAATCAAACCTTCCATTTTCTGTACCCACAGATCCCCACAATTTTTCTATTTTCATCTATGATCACTATCCAGATTGAGAGAAGAAATGAGAGAAGAGACTTAACCTATAGTTGTCAATGGACTCAGAAACCAATACATAGAGGACCGAGATGGATCAGAGGATTGGCAATTTATATGTCATGGAACTTATTATACTGTATTTTATAGTTGTTCTGTTTTTTATCCATGTGGATTCTTGCTGTTTTAAACTTTCACTTATGCACTGTGTATTTTTTTCTACAATTTCTTCTTTTCATCCTCTGTGCCCAGGATCTTAATTACTATGGCAATAGTTTACACCTCCTATTGTGACCCACTCCAACCGCTGTGTGTACTCGATCGGTGCAGTCGTGGCGGGACCAATGTCAATAGTATGCGCACGAGCTATGGTGACACATCCCTGCATGCTCACTGCCATTTGACAGCCAGCGCGTCACTTCTGGTTGGCAGGACACTAGTCGATGTGCGCCACTAATTAGTGGAAGTAGAAAGGTGGAACCAGATGAGGGGACCTATTTAAGGTAATGATCAATGGGAGCACTGTAGGAACCACCCCCTGAGGAAGCTGGTGCCACCATGCATAACCAGCGAAACGCCGGGTAGGGTTCCTTTCCTGTTCTTGGTGGTTATCGATACTTAAGATTGCCATTACCAGGTCTTATGGGTATGTTGTGACGGTTAAGAGGTTTCTGGCATACATAGGTCTGTGCACCTTTGAAAACATTGAGGTGCATGGTTGTGAACTGACTATGGTTACTTTTGGCCCTATGGGTTCACCCAGGGGACCATATACTATATGCACTTGCACTTTACTTGCTGGTCAGTTCACACTAACTATTAAGTCTAGGAGCACTTGCCTGAGTAGGATATAAGGTTTATGTTTCTATGTAAACTGGACTCTGGTATGACTGTATGTATTGACCTAATGAACATTTGTTCACACATGTAACCCAGTAACTCATGTATACACACATGTAACCTTGTATACCATGAAAATGTGTATCTGACCACTTTCTGCTGTCATTTTTGTACCGTCTATTTTGTGTAACGTCACTTGTCCTAATAGATCTTGTACACTTTTTTGCATGATACTCCAGATTTCTCCCAATTTATTTAGATTGATAGGAGTATGTTTCTTGTGGATAGGGATCCTCTCATGCACATCCGTATGTGGGGGGGATAGCCCTCATTTCTCTAAGCCATATTGGACTTTGATTCTGCCATTTTTAAGATACTTAAAGACCTGTCACCCCCTTGGTGTTTTCCAAACTAAAAGCATCCCTGAATGCAGCATGTCAATTTGCCTCTACCTCATCAGAGTTTAATATTTTGGCAAGAAAGAAAAGATTTGCCTTCTATGTCATTCTTGTCGGTCAGGGAACAAAATGCAGACCCATCCAATAAGATATATTAAGTAATTTTTTTTTTTTTTTATTGTGATGTGTACAGATGTAAATGAATTACACGGTCCGTTATTGAAATCTTTGTTTGCCAATTAAGGACCGCTACTTTGGAGCCACCTAGTGGAAACTGCTGTGTGTTACATGTTACTTATTTTTAATAAAGGGCAACAGCAGACCCAATGTAATTTGGACTTTTGGACTTTAAGGCAATTTTAGTATTTAACCATATATATATATTATATATATATATATATATACAGTTAGGGCCAGAAATATTTGGACAGTGACACAATTTTCGCGAGTTGGGCTCTGCATGCCACCACATTGGATTTGAAATGAAACCTCTACAACAGAATTCAAGTGCAGATTGTAACGTTTAATTTGAAGGGTTGAACAAAAATATCTGATAGAAAATGTAGGAACTGTACACATTTCTTTACAAACACTCCACATTTTAGGAGGTCAAAAGTAATTGGACAAATAAACATAACCCAAACAAAATATTTTTATTTTCAATATTTTGTTGCGAATCCTTTGGAGGCAATCACTGCCTTAAGTGTGGAACCCATGGACATCACCAAACGCTGGGTTTCCTCCTTCTTAATGCTTTGCCAGGCCTTTACAGCCGCAGCCTTCAGGTCTTGCTTGTTTGTGGGTCTTTCCGTCTTAAGTCTGGATTTGAGCAAGTGAAATGCATGCTCAATTGGGTTTAGATCTGGTGATTGACTTGGCCATTGCAGAATGTTCCACTTTTTTGCACTCATGAACTCCTGGGTAGCTTTGGCTGTATACTTGGGGTCATTGTCCATCTGTACTATGAAGCGCCGTCCAATCAACTTTGCAGCATTTGGCTGAATCTGGGCTGAAAGTATATCCCGGTACACTTCAGAATTCATCCGGCTACTCTTGTCTGCTGTTATGTCATCAATAAACACAAGTGACCCAGTGCCATTGAAAGCCATGCATGCCCATGCCATCACGTTGCCTCCACCATGTTTTACAGAGGATGTGGTGTGCCTTGGATCATGTGCCGTTCCCTTTCTTCTCCAAACTTTTTTCTTCCCATCATTCTGGTACAGGTTGATCTTTGTCTCATCTGTCCATAGAATACTTTTCCAGAACTGAGCTGGCTTCTTGAGGTGTTTTTCAGCAAATTTAACTCTGGCCTGTCTATTTTTGGAATTGATGAATGGTTTGCATCTAGATGTGAACCCTTTGTATTTACTATCATGGAGTCTTCTCTTTACTGTTGACTTAGAGACAGATACACCTACTTCACTGAGAGTGTTCTGGACTTCAGTTGATGTTGTGAACGGGTTCTTCTTCACCAAATAAAGTATGCGGCGATCATCCACCACTGTTGTCATCTGTGGACACCCAGGCCTTTTAGAGTTCCCAAGCTCACCAGTCAATTCCTTTTTTCTCAGAATGTACCCAACTGTTGATTTTGCTACTCCAAGCATGTCTGCTATCTCTCTGATGGATTTTTTCTTTTTTTTCAGCCTCAGGATGTTCTGCTTCACCTCAATTGAGAGTTCCTTTGACCACATGTTGTCTGGTCACAGCAACAGCTTCCAAATGCAAAACCACACACCTGGAATCCACCCCTGACCTTTTAACTACTTCATTGATGACAGGTTAACGAGGGAGACGCCTTCAGAGTTAATTGCAGCCCTTAGAGTCCATTGTCCAATTACTTTTGGTCCCTTGAAAAAGAGGAGGCTATGAATTACAGAGCTATAATTCCTAAACCCTTTTCTCCGATTTGGATGTGGAAACTCTCATATTGCAGCTGGGAGTGTGCACTTTCAGCCCATATTATATATATAATTGTATTTCTGAACATGTTTTTGTAAACAGCTAAAATAACAAAACTTGTGTCACTGTCCAAATATTTCTGGCCCTAACTGTATATATATATATATACACACACTGCTTAAAAAAATAATGGGAACACTTCAACATTACACTGTGTTGTTAAATGTTCCCTTTATTTTTATGGGCAGTACATATATACACATATATATATATATATATATATATATTTATATATATATATGTAATGTACTGCTCAAAAAAATAAAGGGAACATTTAACAACACAGTGTAATGTTGAAGTGTAGCATTATATGTACAGTACAGACCAAAAGTTTGGACACACCTTCTCATTCAAAGAGTTTTCTTTATTTTCATGACTATGAAAATTGTAGATTCACACTGAAGGCATCAAAACTATGAATTAACACATGTGGAATAATATACTTAACAAAAAAGTGTGAAACAACTGAAAATATGTCTTATATTCTAAGTTCTTCAAAGTAGCCACCTTTTGCTTTGATTATGGCTTTGCACACTCTTGGCATTCTCTTCCTCCAAATCTACTCAGGCATTCATGCAGAGGAACAATTACAATGTTCTGGAATGGCCATCCCAGTCCCCAGACCTGAATATCATTGAACATCTGTGGGATGTTTTGAAGCGGGCTGTCCATGCTCGGCGACCATCAAACTTAAAGGGAACCAACCACCCCAAATGACCCCCCCGGACTGTTAATATGTGTCCCTACACCCAGCACACACATTTGGGGCAATCGTTTTTGCTAAAAAAACTGTTTAGTAGAAGCTAAGATATATGTTTATAAAGTTTAATAACTTCTGACGATTGGGTGTTGCCTAGCTTTGTCCACGTGCAGTGTTCGTGCCTGTGAGCCTCCTCTCCCCTCTCCCTCTCACTTTCTAAGAGCCTGGTCGCGTCATGAAAGGGGGCGGGGCTCGTCGCGATTTAGTCCCGCCCCTTTCATGACGCGGCCAGGCTCTTAGAAATTGAGAGGGGAGGGGGAGAGGAGGATCACAGGCACGAACACTGCACGTGGACAAAGCTAGGTAACACCCAATCGTCAGAAGTTATTAAACTTTATAAACATATATCTTAGCTTCTACTAAACAGTTTTTTTAGCAAAAACGATTGCCCCAAATGTGTGTGCTGGGTGTAGGGACACATATTAACAGTCCAGGGGGGTCATTTGGGGTGGTTGGTTCCCTTTAACTGAACTGGAATTGTTTTGTAGAGAGGAATAGTCAAAAATACCTTCATCCAGGATCCAGGAACTCATTAACAGCTACAGGAAGCGACTAGAGGCTGTTATTTTTGCAAAAGGTGGATCTACTAAATATTAATGTCACTTTTCTGTTGAGGTGCCCATACTTTTGCACCTGTCAATTTTTGAAATAATGCATATTTCACATTTTCGATTAGTACAATAAACCTCATTTCAATCCTGAAATATTACTGTGTCCATCAGTTATTACATATATCACACTGAAATAGCTGTTGCAAAAAAACAATTTTAAACAAAATAAAAAAAGTAAGATTAAGAGGGGTACCCAAACGTTTTCATATGACTGTAAAATGCTTCTCCAAAATCTACTACTTATGTAAAATGTGTTAAAAATACTTCATATCCGAAATCACTGATATCAGAATATTTTAATCTACTATCTACTGGTTTATGTTTTTCACCATTATATACCGTACATAAAATGACACCTACAAGAAGCATCCTGTATGCACCCAGTAGATACAATTACTTATACAATATAATACCGTAATACAACAGATGCCATGTTATGATATGTAAGTGATGCTGTAAGCATAGCATTATATGTACAATAGGTCAGAGAAGATAAACTAATAATTTACTTTTATATTTTTTTTTTGTATTCTAACACATTGGATCCATTGAATAAAATACTCCACTTGCAGCTGTTTGTATTAACTTATCAGATGCATACTGATGGCCATTTTAGGAGGCTATAGACACTGAATGTCCAAAAGACTGGACAAATCTATTCAATGATTGTTACAAAATGTCAATATCTCTGGCCTTAAACCCCGAAGATCAGAGATAAATAATGAACCTTTCCATACATGGACACTTGTTTGGCCTGTTGTAGTACATCAACATGATGGAATTAGAAGGCAAGGTCGTATGGGTCATTAAGCTCTGCTGCTGGGTTTGGCTTTTGGATGTTCGCTGAAACAGACATTAAGTCGCATATCTGCAAAGATTTATAGGCATTCAGTCTCCCACTGGCTTGTTGGATCTCCATGTGCTTTGGATTTACCATTTTTGTTCTGTTGAAAGAAATAGATTCTAATTTAAAAAAAATATAGAAAACGTGCCCCGAAACCAACCAGAGTATAGCTCCTTAATAACATACATAGCTTAGATAGCTACCGTACCTTTGTACTATTTACTTTATTATTATTATTACCGACCTTTAGGAGATTAAATGGGTTGTTCATCTTTGGAAATATTTTTTATTATTTAAATGCATTAAATTGGAACTAAAAATAATTTTTATACTTAGGTTTCATGAAAATAATGTTCACTGTTTTACCTTCTATAGTCTCTGTTTTGCACTGTGTATATTTATTTAATCAGATGTGTTGAGATCCTGATTTTTTGACACTTACTATTACCGTATATACTCGTGTATAAGCCGACCCGTGTATAAGCCGACCCCCCTACTTTTGCCCCCAAAATCTGGGAAAACCTATTGACTCGTGTATAAGCCGAGGGTGGACCCAGCACAGGTATACAGCCCCCAGCAGTGTGGTATACAGGCCCCCGCAGTGGTATACAGGCCTCCCCAGTGTTAGTATACAGCCCCCAGAAGTGTGGTATACAGCAGCCTCCCCAGTGGTATATACAGCAGCAGCCCCAGTGGTAGTATACAGCAGCCCCAGAGATATATACAGCAGCCCCAGTGGTAGCATACAGCAGCCCCAGAGGTATATACAGCAGCCCCAGTGGTAGTATACAGAAGCCCCAGAGGTAGTATACAGCAGCCCCAGTAGTAGTATACAGCACCCTCAGTGGTATATACAGCAGCAGCCCCAGTAGTAGTATACAGAAGCCCCAGTGGTAGTATACAGCAGCCCCAGTAGTAGTATACAGCAGCCCCAGTGGTAGTATACAGCAGCAGCCCCAGGGGGTATATACAGCAGCAGCCCCAGTGGTAGTATACAGCAGCCCCAGAGATATATACAACAGCCCCAGTGGTAGTATACAGCAGCCCCAGAGGTATATACAGCAGCCACAGTGGTAGTATACAGAAGCCCCAGAGGTAGTATACAGCAGCCCCAGTAGTAGTATACAGCAGCCTCAGTGGTATATACAGCAGCAGCCCCAGTGGTAGTATACAGCAGCCCCATTGGTATATACAGCAGCCCCAATGGTAGTATACAGAAGCCCCAGAGGTAGTATACAGCAGCCCCAGTAGTAGTATACAGCAGCCTCAGTGGTATATACAGCAGCAGCCCCAGTAGTAGTATACAGAAGCCCCAGTGGTAGTATACAGCAGCCCCAGAGGTATATACAGCAGCCCCAGTGGTAGTATACAGAAGCCCCAGAGGTAGTATACAGCAGCCCCAGTAGTAGTATACAGCAGCCTCAGTGGTATATACAGCAGCAGCCCCAGTAGTAGTATACAGAAGCCCCAGTGGTAGTATACAGCAGCCCCAGTAGTAGTATACAGCAGCCCCAGTGGTAGTATACAGCAGCAGCCCCAGGGGGTATATACAGCAGCAGCCCCAGGGGGTATATACAGCAGCAGCCCCAGGGGTATATACAGCAGCGAGCCCAGGGGGTATATACAGCAGCAGCCCCAGGGGGTATATACAGACCCCCATAAGAAGTATACAGGGCCCCAGCTGTATACAGCAGCCCCAGCTGTATACAGCCCCCCGTGGTATCCAGGGCCCCCCTTGCTGCAACCTGTAAAGGAAGGTGTCAGTATACTTATCGCTGCCGCCGCCGCTCCGCTTCTCGGTCACCGCGCTGCTCCGGGTCTTCATGCTTCCTGTTCCTTCTCCGACGCTCAAACAATGACGTCATTTCCTGAGCGCCGGAGAAGGAACAGGAAGCATGAAGACCCGGAGCAGCGCGGTGACCGAGCAGCGGAGCGGTGGCGGCAGCGATAAGTATACTGACATCTTCCTTTACAGGTGCAGCAAGGGGGGCCCTGGATACCACGGGGGGGCTGTATATACAGCTGGGGCTACCGTATATACCCGTGTATAAGCCGAGGAGGGACTTTTAGCACATTTTTTGTGCTGAAAAACTCGGCTTATACACGAGTATATACGAAATATAAGTATGGTAAGTTCTTCTGCACTTGTTAATGCAGTTTTCTTCACAAAAGAATCAGCACCTCTCTGCAAACTAGTACTGGGCCATTCACAAACAATCCAGAACAAAGAGTCGGCTCTCTAATGTGAACAATGGGAGTCGGCATCGCAGTGAGAGTCACTTAAGTCTCTGAATGGCTTTTACTGAGGTGAAATGACAGGGTTCAGTAGACTAAACTCCACCTAAACAAAAACGTGCCCACCCAGCAATTTTTGTCACAGTTAGCAGGGTTTCAACTGCATCAATTTCATCTTAAATATGTTTTCTCCTGGGGTGAACAAATATTTAATCGAGATCCATTTAGGATGAAAAAAGTTGTCCACAAAGTCCATAATCAACTATACCATAAATCCATACGCAGGGGTGCACCAAGCCCCCCTGCCGCCTGAGCCACAAGTAGAGGATCGGGGGGAGGGATTGGGGGGGTTGCTGTCAGAGTTCAGCGCCGCCGCCCCTGCAGCCGCGGGTGAGGACTGCGGGGGGGGTGCTATCGGAAGCTAGCACCGCCGCCCCTGTATCAGTGGTGTGGAGGGTCGCCGCTCTGGGGGTCTTACCTGCACCTTGCCGCGGCGCCATGACAGGGGGACTGTGTCGATATGGCACCGCCCTCTTCTACTAAGCCGCTCCCCTGCCAGCTTGCCGCCTGAGTGTAGGGCTCACACTGTCCAATGGACGGTGCGGCCCTGTCCATACTGTATTAGTGACCAAAAATTGAGGAAGAGAATGTAAATATGCTTTATAAAGGGGGCAAACATTCCATGGTAATATAGTAAAATCACATCATTAAATACAGCTCCGGAAAAAATTAAGAGACCTCTTCAAAATTTTCAGTTTCTCTGATTTTTATCTTTATAGGTATATTTTTGAGTAAAATGTACATTGTTCTTTTATTCTATAAACTACTGACAACATGTCTCCGAAATTCAAAGCTAAAAATGTTGTATTTATTTGCAGCAAATGAGAAATCTTCAAATTATAATACATAAACAGAAGAGTGCTTTCAGACCTCAAATAATGCAAAGAAAACACATTCATATTCATTTAGAAACTACAATACTAAAGTTTTAACTCAGGAAGAGTTCAGAAAACTATATTTTTTGGAATAAGCATGATTTTAATCACAGTTTTCATGCGTCTTGGCATGCTTTCCACTAGTCTTTCACACTGCTATTGGGTGACCTTATGCCACTCCTTGTACAAAATTGTAAGCAGTTCTTCTTTGTTTGATGGCTTGTGACTATCCATCTTCCTCTTGATTACATTCCAGAGGTTTTTTATTGGGGTTCAGGTCTGGAGATTGGGCTGGCCATGACAGGGTTTTGATTTGGTATTCCTTCATCCACACATTGATTGTCCTAGCTGTGTGGCATGGGGAATTGTCCTGCTGGAAAAAACAGTCCTCAGAGTTGGGGAACATTGAGCAAAAGAAAGCAAGTGTTTTTCAAGGATAACCCTGTAACCCTGTATACGGCTTGATTCATATGTCCTTTGCAAAGATTAACCTGCCCAATTCCAGCCTTGCTGAAACATCCCCAGATCATCAGCGATCCTCCACCAAATGACACTGTGTCTTGTACGCCTCTCCAGGTGTCCGTCTAACTATTAGACGACCAGGTGTTGGGCAAAGCTGAAATTAGACTTATCAGAGAAGATTACTTTTCTTCAGTTATCTATGGTCCAATCCTTACGGTCTTTGGCAAACTTCAGTCTGGTTCTCCTTTGCTTCTCATTGATGAAAGGCTTTTGTCTAGCATTACATGACTTGAGACAGTCACAAGACATTAAACAATGAAGAACTGCTTACATTTTTGTGCCAGGAGTGGCATAAGGTCACCCAAAAGCAGTTGGTCAATTAGTTTGGAACCAGGAACCGGCGAGCAAAGGTCTCGGATCCCTTTCTCACCACTGAGCCTACAATCTGGTTGTGCAGAGACAGCACAACCAGTTAAGGCGAGTGAAGAATCAGTGTAACGGAGAATTTAATCTGTCTTTAGCAAACAGTGTGGCGCAACCGAAAAATTTCTGCTTTATACCCAAAAGCAGTGTGACAGACTGGTGGAAAGCATGCCAAGACACATGAAAGCTCATAGTTATTCTACAAAATATTGATTTCTGAACTCTTTCTGAGTTAAAACATGAGTATTGTTGTTTTTAAATGAATAAGAGCTTGTTTTCTTTGAATTATTATATATCTATTAAGAAAACAATCAGAGACTGAAAATTTTGCAGTAGTCTTTATTTATTCCAGTGCTGTATACAGAAAAGTAGAACATGTGAAAAATCCACAGTCAACTTGTAAATAAATAGGATTGTTGTGTCCTATGATAAATTGAGATCCATGATATCCATAAATAGTGGCATAAAAGATAGGAACACAGTACCTGAGGGTAGTGCATCAGAACCTCACAGAGGAATGGTGTCCACTTCTGTAGTGCAGGCAAAGAGCACGTCAAACTTGTATAGTAATTGTACACAAAATCATGGCCCCAACACATTTGATAAGGTAACAATACCAACCCCTCCAATGTCTATATGTCCTGCAAATTGGAAACCTCAACTGAAATGTTTACGCCATCTTAACGAGTCTCTAAGCCTGCTTAAAGGGAACCTGACACCAGGATTTTGCAACCTAATCTGAAAGTAGCATAATATAGGACCTGAGATCCTGATAACAGCGATGTGTCACTTACTGGGCTGCTCAGTGTAGTTTTGATAATCTCCAACTGATTAAACAGTGATTTTATCATTAGCAGTCTACTTGGCCAGCTGCCAAGGGGTCCAGCATATTCACAAACTATTAAATCTGCATCAGAGAAAACACTAATTTTATCAAAATGACAACAAGCAGCTCAGTAAGTGACACATCACCGGAATCAGGGTCTCTATTTCTACATTATGCTTCTCTCTGATGGGATGGCAAAAACATGGTGACAGGTTCCCTTTAAGTCAATGACCAGGCACATATGTCACACTTTACCTGTATTTGGAGTTAATAGAAATTTTTTCTTTAAGCTCGTCTACTATATCCATATCATCTATTGGGATAGAATAGGTCTCCACCTAAAATGCAAACACATGTGACTGTTTCTTATCTCACCTGTATGTTACTTTGGCCTAGTCTTAACATTTAATCTCAACATGATACCTTAAAAACAGTCTACCATTGTTGGGATTTATGCATAGAGATTACTGGTTAATAGAGCATCCATGTAAAGCATCAATATATGGATGTTGTGAGATTAATGCCACAGCTATGAGAGAATAAATATGTATCTTCTGTATGTTAGTTATTATCAAGTAAGATAAGCCTTAGTGTCCAATCCTGCCACAGCTCCCACCGCACTTACCATGTTCCATCTGTAGTACCGGTTTAGCAGACAGGCCTAATACAAATATGTCAAACATTGTGTTGGTTCCACAGATCCTATGTTTATCTTGGGCAGTATAATTAAAAATATTCTCTCTCTCCTCTTTCTCCTCTCCCCCTTCTCTCTCTCTCTCTCCCTCCCTCCCTCTCAAAAAAAGTTCCAAAACGTTTTTGAGAAAAGGTCAAATAACTACCGCTTGTCACCATGAAAAAGCTATTTTGATGCCTTACAGTTACCTGTACTGTAAATGATAACATATTCGGAGGGGATAATTTTTTTGAGTCAACAAGTGCATAAAAGTAAACCTATACAACTCTGGTTATAAAAAAAATACTATGAAGTTGCAATGCAGTTATACATCCTAGGAGGTTAAAGTTTTGACATGTGGACCCCACAGAGCGGTTAGCTCCTCATGTAAACACGGTCTGACTCAGGTTGGACCTGGCTCATGAGATGCACTAACCTCCGGAATCTTGTCCGCTTGTTCCTTTTCTTCCTCTGTTGTCTGGCTGCATTCACACACATCTTGTGATGGCTGTTTATTGACTCTGGACTCCTCCTTCTTTAAATCATTCCTGCAGAGATCCCAGGGTTTATTTTGTCCAAATGTTCCTAGAAATACATTATCTAGTTTACGAAATCAATAACCACATTACTGTTCCTCACAAGAATGTAGAAAAATGGATTTGTTTCTGTAATTGAAATGACTAAACTTTTGCTACTCTTCTAACTTCTGATATACAAATATATGGGCAGTTTTACATAATTGTTAGGCACACATATTCCCAATGTGTGTATACATGTATGTAGTCATCAAATACCTATTATTTCCCCCTGTGTAGTCCATAGTTTCACTGTGCAGTCCTGGGATGACGTAATAATCACATTGTGCTTCTCCACAGGAATCACTCTGTTCACATCACATAAATAGTCAAGTTTTGGAATTAATATTAATATGTAATCCTTTTATAATATACACTGAATGACAGGCAGATGAAATGAGTCTGTACCTTGTAATATCGCTCATGTGCGCTCTCCAGAAGTGCAGTACTGTTGAGACAAATGTTAATGTTTTTCAGTGATAATCCTATAATATACTGTTTGTCAATGTGATTGCATTTATTACTTATAAAGGGATAGCATAAAGTATGATAAGGCCACTCACGGACGGGTGGCTGCTCTTCTGATGTACCCAGCGCGTACTGGGATATATTCCAGATGTAGACGTAGAAAAGCTGGTCAGCTGCACATAGTATGGAGCCTTCTTCACTGACAGCCATGGCATTCACCATACACTTGTATTGGGACTACAATGGCAAAATCAACAGCTCATTTTTAATGATTCAGAAGTGGTGTTGCAGTATATATAATGTATTATGTTATAAATTCAAGAAAGTAGACTGAGCTCATGTGAAAGCAAAACTCCAGCGTTTTTTTATTTTACCGCTGGAGTAGGGCTGGGCGATTTTGGAAAAAATCAAAATCTCGATTTTATTTAAACCTATGGACGATTTTCGATTTAAATCTCGATTTTTTTTATATATGTATACAGCATACACAGTATACCGTATATACTCGTGTATAAGCCGACCCGTGTATAAGCCGACCCCCCTACTTTTGCCCCCAAAATCTGGGAAAAACTATTGACTCGTGTATAAGCCGAGAGTGGACCCCAGCACAGGTATACAGCCCTCAGCATGTGTATAACAGCCTGAGTATATACAGCAGCCCCAGTGGTAGTATACACAGCAGCCCCAGTTAGTATACAGCAGCAGCCTCAGGTGTATAACAGCAGCAGCCCCAGGGTATATACAGCAGCATCAGCCCCAGGGTAATACACAGCAGCATCAGCCCCAGGGTATACACAGAGCAGGATCAGCCACCCATGGTATACACAGCAGCATCAGCCCCATGGTATACACAGCAGCATCAGCCCCATGGTATACACAGCAGCATCAGCCCCATGGTATACACAGCAGCATCAGCCCCATGGTATACACAGCAGCATCAGCCCCATGGTATACACAGCAGCAGCAGCCCCATGGTATACACAGCAGCAGCAGCCCCATGTTTATACACAGCAGCAGCCCCATGTTATACACAGCAGCAGCCCCATTTTATACACAGCAGCAGCCCCATTTTATACACAGCAGCAGCCCCATTTTATATACAGCAGCAGCCCCATGTTATATACAGCAGCAGCCCCATGTTATATACAGCAGCAGCCCCATGTTATACACAGCAGCAGCCCCATGTTATACACAGCAGCAGCCCCATGTTATACACAGCAGCAGCCCCATGTTATACACAGCAGCAGCCCCATGTTATATACAGCAGCAGCCCGAGGTATACAGGCCCCCCCCCATGCTCCTTAAACCTGTAAAGGAAGATGATTATACTTATCGCTGTCCGGCTGCCGTCCCCGCTCTGCATCGCGCTCCTCCATCTGCATCGCGATCCTCCATCTTCATTCACCGGCTTCCGACTTCCTGTGTTCTGCGCCGACAATGACGTCATTGTCGGTGCCGACAGGAAGCCAGAAGATGGAGGAGCGCGATGCAGATGGAGGAGCGCGATGGAGAGCGGGGACGGCAGCCGGACAGCGATAAGTATAATCATCTTCCTTTACAGGTTTAAGGAGCATGGGGGGGCCTGTATACCTCTGGGGGGGATGCGCCCGTATAGTGACTTGCGTATAAGCCGAGGGGGTAACTTTTCAGCCCAATTTTTGGGCTGAAAAACTCGGCTTATACGCGAGTATATACGGTATATCATACACACAGTATATGTATACAGCACCCCCATCCTCCTCTCCTCTGTCCTCCACCACCCCCGTCCTCCTCTCCTCTGTCCTCCTGCACCACCGTCCTGCTCTCCTCTATCCTCCTGCACCACCGTCCTGCTCTCCTCTGTCCTCCTGCACCCCCGTCCTCGTCTCCTCTGTCCCTTCTGCTGCTCCTCTTGCACCCCTGTCCTCCTCTTCCTGTCCCTCCTGCTGCTCGGCTGTCCTCCTGCACCCCGTCCTCCTCTCCTGTCCCTTCTGCTGCTCCTCTGTCCTCCTGCACCCCTGTTCTCCTCTCCGTTGTCCCTCCTGCTGCTCCTCTGTCCTTCTGCACCCCACTACTCACACACAGAGACATTACACACAGATACAACTCGCACACAGAGACACACAGACACACAGAGACACACAGACACACAGAGACACACAGACACACAGAGACACACAGACACACAGAGACACACAGACACAGAGACACATAGACACACAGAGACACATGACACACAGAGACACATGACACACAGAGACACATGACACACAGAGACACATGACACACAGAGACACATGACACACATAGACACATGACACACAGAGACACAGAGACACACAGAGACACACGAGACACACAGAGACACACGAGACACACAGAGACACACGACACACAGACACACGACACACAGAAACACACGACACACAGAGAAACGACACACAGAGACACACGACACACAGAGACACACGACACACAGAGAGACATGACACACAGAGACATGACACACAGAGACATGACACACAGAGACATGACACACAGAGACATGACACACAACTCACACAGAAGACACAGACACATGACACACAACTCACACAGAAGACACAGACACATGACACACAACTCACACAGAAGACACAGACACATGACACACAACTCACACAGAAGACACAGACACATGACACACAACTCACACAGAAGACACAGACACATGACACACAACTCACACAGAAGACACAGACACATGACACACAACTCACACAGGAGACACAGACACATGACACACAACTCACACAGGAGACACAGACACATGACACACAACGCACACAGAAGACACAGACACATGACACACAACTCACACAGAAGACACAGACACATGACACACAACTCACACAGAAGACACAGACAACTCACACACATACAGACACACAACTCACTCAAACACACATTTTACAGATACCTCACACATACACTTCTTTCTGCTGCAGGAAGGGGCTACATACCCAGCTTCTCCTGCTCCCAGCAGCTGTCCCCGGGCAGCCCCTCCCCCACTCACTCCTTCTCTCTGCCTGCACAGCACAGTCACAGCAGGAGGTCTTTCACCTTTTTACCTGGAGGTTGGAGCTGCTTCTCAGCTGCTTATCCTTCCTCCAGACCAGCACAATCCTCTTCATCGGCTCTCATTTCTTCTCTTCCCGCGCAGTGCAGGAGGGCAAGAGCACGGGCCAATGAGCGGGCCTGATGATGACGAGGGGGGGGGGCGGGAATGGTGTATGAGGGGGTGGGACTTACGACCCGGCCAACACAGGCAACGTCTGCTGGGAGTTGAAGTTCTTTCCCTGTACATAGTGACGGCTGCTCCTCCTAAGAAACTACAACACCCACAATGCAAAGCGGCGCCATTTTAAATTGAATTACACGATTGTTAATAAAACCACAATCGTGGCCACAGCAGGGGGCGAATTAATCGAATTAATTCGATTAATCGCCCAGCCCTACGCTGGAGTGGTGCATTAAATCTAATCCACTGCCCTGTTATATACTCACCTTCCGACAGCTTCATCTTCTATCCCTATAAAGTGAAGAAATTCCAGGGCCCTTTGTCCTTGAGAAAGATCCTTTATTAAATCACTTTAAAAACGTTCAGCCAGACGCATTTCAGACACACTGTACTTATTCATTGGCCGATAAGTTTACCCTTGGGGTAAACTATGGGTCCCTATGTTCCTGCAGCACGGTCATATTTCACCAACACCGGTCACCGGTGCTGCAGAAACAGAATCCCGCCATGACGCCATGGGTCAGGAAGGGGTTAAAGGTTATGTGTTTATATTTTTTATTTTTTACATATTTGATGTTTCCTTTTTGACTTTTCAAATCTCAATTTATTCTACATTTTAAAAACATGACATGAACTTTGTACTACTGATTGTATGCAGGCATGCCTCCAATTCATTAACCCATGTAGACGCTGCAAATTTCAGTTTTACAGTGCTGGTTAGAAAATGTTACCAAATATGCACAGTACTGTGGGAAAAAAGTCTGCAATGTAAGAATAATTTTAAAAAGTAGAAGTCCTTATTTTTTTTGTCAATTAAAATGCAAAATGAATGAATATAAGAGAAATTAAATCAAATCAATATTTGATGTCACCACCCCATTGCCTTTAAAACAGCACAAATTATTCTAGGTTCAATTGCATATAGTTTTAAGGAACTCGGCAGGAGGGCTGTTCCAAACATCTTGGAGAACTAATAGATCTTCTGTAGTTGTACACTTGCGCAAATCCTTCCATCTCTTCATGCAATTCTACACAGACTTGAAGATTTTGAGATCAGGGCTTAGTAGTGACCATATCATCACTTCCAGGGTTCCTTGCTCATCTTTACTCTGAAGATAACTGATGGCACTAGCTGTATGTTTGGGTGATTGTCCTGCTGCAGAATACATTTTGAGTCACCTAGACCTCTCCCTAATGGTATTATATGATGGATAAATATCTGCTTTAGTTTATCAAAATTGAAAACCCTATTAATCCTGACCAAATCCGCAAGTCCATTTGCTGAACTGCATCTCCACACTTGTGAGGAGCCTCCATCATGCTTCTTTGTAGCCTAAAGACACTCATTACTGTACCATTTTCCAGTACTTCAGAGAACAAACTGTCTATATTACAGCCAACTATTTCATGTTTTCACTCATGTTTCCAAAGCACCTGCTTCAATTTTTCCACACCTCTCTTCCTACAATTTTGTGCAAACTTGAGTCGATTGACTTTGTTTCTATGTTGAAGTTATTGACTGCCTTTCTATCATGACGCCCATTTCTCGACAGACAAACATTAGATGGGTGTAGCTGTGTCCTACTAGTGGCAGCCAGTTCAATTTCAGCATTGGCCATTTTTTGGTTTCCTCCTTCAATGTTGAGAAGTACATGCAGATGCCTTCATTGAGGCAGTTTATTGGCTCCTAGAACTATCAACAGCGTAAAAATAGAGTCCTGGAAGCATTTATAAGGCTCCCATACAGCTCTGATCTCAACATCAGAGAGACTGTCTGGGATTACATGAAAAGACACAAGGATTTGCACAAGTCTAGATCCACAGAAGATAAAAAAGGAGGGGGAACAAGAGGCGCAATAGTGCCCTATCAATGTGGCACTGAGTATGTAAGCGGTGAAAACAGGGATTCACTCACCTGGGGCAGTTGTGTAACCCACAACTGGCTTGAAGGCGTTTCTGATGATTGTTACCAGATAGCTGCTGCAGGACTTCCACCATCCACACAGGTGTGGATATACATCAGATGATAGGGAAGAAAATGGTGTGTCACAGTCCGCGCTGCCACGATCATCCACTCCAAAGAAAACACGTGAAGATGGAACTTCCACGAAATACTTTATTTCCTCCTGCCTCCTACGCGTTTCAGTGCCCTCCTGGCACCTTCCTCAGGGATACCTATCATCTTAGATCCACAGAAGATCACTGCAGGCTGGAGATCCTGGTTGTACGGGTCGTACAAACAGGAAAGGTTAGTGATAACCTACCCCCCATCCACTAGACCACCGGGTATCACCCATCGGAGTGCCTCCTGTTTTCTTCTTACAACCACAGAAGATCTGAGATTAGTTCTCCAAGATGTTTGGAACAATCACCTTGCTGAGTTCCTTCAAAAACTGTGTACTAATGTACCTACAAGAATTAATGCTTTGATGATTTGAAGGGGAAGGGTCATCACACCAAATATTAATTAATTTATTATTTACAGTGCTTCTGGGGAATGGCAGGGGCCAGTTGTTTAAATAGAACCCTTAACAGATCCATACATTGCAATGACACAAGCAGAGTTCTAATGGACTCTACTTTTTTGTGGCAACATCTTTCTTTCCAATTGCGAGGGGGAACATTCAAACGCTGGGAGCGTGCAAGAGAATTAGGTTATTACGCCCACAGGGGCGTGATAACCATGAAGCGAGGGGGAACATGAACGACCAGAGTGTCTGCATTTCCAAAGACACCACTAGTTCATAGAGGAGAATCCAGGAGGAATGAAGGGCGCTCCCATTAGCAGGAAATCCAGGTTGTTTCATATATTTAAAAAGGTTTATTTTTTTAATTTTATCAAAGATTAAAAAATAAAATACAATTTTTGTAGTCTCTAGCAAGTAGGTACAGAAGATACAACGCGTTTCGGCTGGAAATTTTACATAAAAACAGCCTTCCTCAGATATACCTGAGGAAGGATGTTTTTATGTAAAATTTCCAGCCGAAACGCATTGTATCTTCTGTACCTACTTGCTAGAGACTACAAAAATTGTATTTTATTTTTTAATCTTTGATAAAACAAAAAAAAAAACCTTTTTAAATATATGAAACAACCTGGACTTCCTGCTAATGGGAGCACCCTTCATTCTTCCTGGATTCTCCTCTATGAACTGACCCTTCACAGACACAAGGCTAAGTGTGCTGCATATCCAGGACGGGGCTGCAGACCATAAGGAGAACTGAGACCAAATCTGGTCAGATGAGCCTGATATAAAGACCAGCATAAGGTGAGCATCTATAATCCTTATACCACTTGGATTAGTAAATACGCTGCACTTAGATCTGCGCCCCTGTTTCTCTTGTTTCTCCCACCACCATAGATAATCCATAGCCTTGGATATCATCTCCTTGCAAAGACACCACTAATTACCATAGGAACTTGTAAGTTATAAAATAATTTTTCTCAGTGATTACTGTACAGTATTAGGTCAGACAGGGATGCTTAGGGATGTACTAGGAAGCTGCAAGGACAGTTATTGATAGGATTGGGGGCATAAAGTATCTGACTGGTTCCCTTTAAAGCTGAAATGCTTAACCAGTAATGACAGTGTAAACCAAGTCATATAGGATACTCACACCTTCAAATCTTGCAAATACTTTGCCTCCACCAACAATATTCCAGAAAGTAATATTGCCTAGAAATTAGAGTGAAATTGAAAGCTTGTGAATAATTATTACTTAGCTTCAAATTTTTGAGTCTGCTACTCATGAATAGGGATGGGTGAACCCAAACTGTAAAGTTCTGGACCCGTACCGAACACAAGGTCCTGAACACGGGTTTTCCTGGGAAACCCGAGTTACAGTTCGGGTTCAGTTCGAGTCCAAGGGCTATAAAAAAAGCACATTGTTAATAAACATTATGATTATACTTACCAGTCCAGCAATGCGTCCTCCTGTCCCACTGTCTCCCGGCCACTTCTGCTTCCAGGACAGCTCATTAACTTGTGGTGGTATTCACTACACTCAGCTGTCTTTGGCTTTTTTCAACCGTGTTCGTGGTGACGTCAGGGTTCACCCGAGTTCATAGCAGACCCATGACATTGACTGTCACTGTCAGTCTTAGCCTGCTTCTCGATCTGTATAGACGCTTGTCTATACAGAGCAAAGTAGCAGAGATGTCCCTGTGGACTATGTCAGACTGAGGATTTCTTTTTATAATAAAAATGGAGTCACTAAATATTGTTTTTGTTTTATTTCTAATAAAAATATTTTTCTGTGTTGTGTTTTTTTATTTTTACTAGAAATTCATGGTGGCCATGTCTAATATTGGTGTGACATCATGAATTTTGGGCTTAGGGCCAACTGATAATACAATACCCATCATTACCCAGTGAGCCACTAGCACCAGGGCCACTGGAAGAGTCGGATACAATGCCAGAAGATGGCGCTTCTATGAGCATGCCACTTTCTGGGGAGGCTGCGGACTGCAATTCACAGCTGGTTGGGGGGGGGGCAGAAAGCTTGGGCCACCCTGCTCTGCGGATTCCAGCCCCCAGCTGCCTAGTTGTACCTGGCTGGCACAAATATAGGGTGAAGCCCACATAATTTTTTTCAATTATTTCAATGAAATTCATGAAATAATTTTAAAAAAAATGGCTTCCCTATATTTTTAGTTCCCAGCCAGGTACAACTAGACAGCTGGTGGATGGGGGCAGCCCGTACCTGCCTGCTGTACCTGGCTGGCATACAATAATATGGTGAAGCACACATCATTTTGTTTTTTAGTTTAAAAAAAAAAAAAAAAAAAAGGTCTTCCGTGGATTTTTCATTGCCACTGAAGGTAACACCAAGCAGTGGGGGTTAGCAGACAGTATCTGCTTGGGTTACCCTTAGCTGGCAATAGAAAATGCAGCATATAAATACCGCCGGAAGTTAATGAGCAGCCCCAGAAGCAGAAGTGACCGAGAGAGAGCGGAACTACAGGACACGTCGCAGGGCTGGTAAGTATAGTAGCAATCTTTATTATTAACTATATGCTTTATTTTACAGTTCCTTCCCCCAGCCCCATCCCATGACTGTTAAGTCCAAGCTTGGGGTTCGGACGCAAGTTCAAGTTATCTCCGGCCCTGATCTCGAACTTTACAAAAAGCTCAGGCAAGTCTCCCGATCCTGAGCATCGGGGGGTTCGCCCATCACTACTCACGAATAATCCTGGTAATGTAGCAAAGTCACAACTTACCACTAGGTCCACTTGTTATTAAAATGGCAGAATCTTTTTTTCGATCAAACCTTGAGCAAATAAAAACTGCTTTGTTTATGGTTAAATTACCTAAAGGAAAAAAAATAAAATGTATCCAAAAAATTGTTTGTCCAGTAAAAGGATATGAATGGTAAATACAGTCATGGCCAAAAGTGTTGGCACTAGAGATAAGTAGACCCTTATGCATGTTCAGGTTCAGCCAAACTTTAAAAACAAACGTTTGGTTCAGGCACGAACTTGACCCTGGGGTCCGAACCCCATACAAGTCAATGGGGACCTGAACTTCTATGCTGTAAAATGGCTGTAAAATTGCTGTAGTAAAAGCCCAGGGGGCTGTAAAAGGGCGTAAATAGAGTATACGAGTAGGACAAGTATACAACCGTGTTTCTCCACAAATAAGCAGTCAGTCTGCTTTACTAGCTCACTGTTTAAACAAAATGCATATTCCCTACTTCCTCAACCCACCCTCTGTGCCAACATCTAAGATTGATTGCAGTCAGACTGCTATATACAGCCCCGCTGTTTAAACAAAACGAATATTCACCGATTCCATTGCCACCCCGTGTGTTGTTATCTGTCATTGGTTGCAGTCAGTCATACTGTATTAGTGTAAAAATAAATAATTTAAAGAAATTATGTGGGTCCTGACTATTTTTGATAACAAGCGCAGGTAAAGCTCATGGCAGTGGGCTGCAACCTCAAGCTCTCTGCTTTTCCTTGTCTGGTTATCACAAATGGAGGGGATCCTGCTATCCTTTTTAATTATTTAAAGAATCTATTTAAAAAACAGCATGGACTATCGCCTATATTTGATAATCAGCCTAGGTAAAGGAGACAGGCAGGTATTATCAGGCTTGGAAGCCCCATGCCACAAATAGCAGCCCACAGCCCCCCCCCCCCAAATTGGTGAATTCATAATTTGCACTAATTTTGGCACTTAAAATCGATTCTTCCCAATTGCCCTGGTGCGGTGGCAATCATAGAAATAGTTCATGGGGATGATGTCAGCTGTAAATAGACAGCTGACATCAAGCCTAGAAGTTAATAATGGATGGGCATCTTTCAGACACTGCCATTACCAATCGAGCAAGTGAATTGTTAAAAAAACATACGAACTCGGATAAAGAACATATCTGAATAAAGACTCCCCAACACACCCTCATTCAACAATTTATTATCTAAAATGGTCCCATGACCATAATCCAATAGGGAATAAAGTCTCCCCCTCACGCGCACGCTCATTTGATTAAAAAAAAATCATGGAAGTTCCAACATAATCCATACCCCACAATGCCCATAGATTCCTACGGAGTTTCATTCTGAGAAAGTTTTCAGAACAACTCTCCAGGTAACTGCCGGTCAGCTCCTGTCCTACATTTTCCTATGGGCACTAATGTCAATAACCTTACATGACCTTAAAGCTCGTGTAAAAATCCAGGTCTGGCGCTGCCCTGCGTGACTGTAAGAGTGGTAAGGTCATGCCATCAGCAGCGCTGCCCTTAGGCGAGAGCGGTGATGACATTAGTAGCCTTATATGTCCTAACATGCTCTCGTGAGGTACTGCAGAGAACAGCTCCAAACCTGAATTATCCCACAAGCATTGAGGTCATGTAAGATTACTGACTTCAGTGCCCACGGGAGAATCCAGGGCTGGCACTGACCAGCAGTGACCTCTGGAGCCTCGTTCTGATAACTTTCTCAGACAGAAACTGCATAGGAATCAATGGGCGTCATTACTTATTGGATTACTGTTTCAACTTCCAGGATTTTTTTATTTAATGAATTGGTGAACGAGGGCATCTGGGGGAGTTTTTATTCCCTACTGGATTATCATCGGAGCTTGGTGGGACAATTTTTGATAATAAATTGGTCAAAGAGGGTGTGTGGGAAGTATGAATTTAAATAAAGTATTTTTCCCTGTTTGTGTTTTTTTTAACCATGCACTTTGCAGATTTGCAATGGAGGTGTCTGATAGATGCCCATCTAATATTAACCTCTGGTCTTGATATCAGCTGCCAATTCACAGCTTAACATTACCCCCATTAACTATTAGCCCGATTGCCAGTGCACAAGAGAAATCAGAAAGAGCCAGAAATTTTTTTTAAATTAATTTATTTTCTTCAAGTGGTGTGCTGACCAATGTCTGTGCCAATTACAGACATGCCAGCTCTTGACATAGCTGTGATGGGGTTGGCAGTGCCCACACCAGAAAAGATTGTTGATTGGCTGCACTGCAGCCTTTCAACAAGCTTTGTTCCAAAGAGGAACATGGATGTGCAGTTCGAAGTCCATGTTCACAGTTCATCACCGAACACTGGTTGACCAGGACAAACCCTGAACTTTATAATTCAGGTTCACTCATCCCTAGTTGGCACCCTTGAAATTGTTCCAGAAAATGAAGTATTTCTGCCAGAAAATTATTGGCATTACACAATTTTGTCATACATCTGTTAATTTCTTTTGTGTGTATTGGAACAACACGAAAAAAAAGAGAAAAAAGGCAAATCGGACATAATTGCACACAAAACTCCAAAAGTAAGCTCGACAAAATTGTTCGCACTTTCAACTTAATATTTGGTTGCACACCCTTTGAAATACATAACTGCAATCAATTGCAATTGAAGTTATAACTATCAACAAGCTTCTTACACCTCTCTACTGAAATTTTGGACCAATCTTCTATTGCAAACTGCTCCAGGTCTCTCATATTTGAAGAATACCTTCTCCCAACAGCAATTATAAA
Source organism: Allobates femoralis (assembly GCA_033576535.1). Taxonomy (NCBI): domain Eukaryota; kingdom Metazoa; phylum Chordata; class Amphibia; order Anura; family Aromobatidae; genus Allobates; species Allobates femoralis. The sequence continues at coordinate 218,730,720 of JARQOC010000003.1, forward strand.
ATCTTTCTACAGGTGTTCAAAGGGGTTTAGATCTGGACTCATTGCAGGCCACCTCAGAACTCTCTAAGGGTACCTTTACACGCCGCAACCACAGGAGACAATTGTGGCAGTGGTATTGTGGCCTGGCAATATCGCTGCCACATTGCCACGCAATTGCCTCCTTATTGCGGCGTGTAAATAGTGAATTTGGCGGCAATATGTCGCTTGCCCTCGGTTGCCTGGTTTTAGAGCACTACTCCCTAAACGAAACCAGGCAACCTTGGTGTTATTGCCGCGAAATTCACTATTTACACACCGCAATAAGGAGGCAATTTGGCGGCAATCAGTCCAGAGAGAAATATTGCCTCTTAAATTATTTCCTATGGTTGTGTCGTGTCGTGCTTTTTTGAAATATGTTTGGGGTCATTGTCCTGCTAGAAGGCCCATGACCTAAGATGCAAACTCAACTTTTTGACACTTAACTACATTGTGATCCCAAATCCTTTGGTAGTATTCAGATTTCATGATACCTTGCACACATTCACGGCACCCATGCCAAAGGCAGGAAAACAACCCCAGAACATCTTTGGGCCTCCACCATATTTGACTGTAGGTACTGTGTTGTTTCTATTTAGCCCTCATTTTGTTGTGGTAAACCATAGAATGATGTGTTTTACCAAAAAGCTTTATCTTGGTCTCATCTGTTCACAAGACTACTTTCCAGAAGGATTTTGGCTCAATCAAGTACATTTTGGCAAGCTTTAGACTAGCTTTTTTTTATGTCTCTGTGCCAGCAGTGGGGTCCTCCTGGGTCTCCTGCTATATCGTTTCATTTTATTCAAATGTTGATAGATAGTTCACGCTGACACTGATGCACCTTGAGCCAGCAGGACAGCTTTTATTAATTGGAACTTGATTGGGGATTCTTATCCACCATCCGGACTATCCTGTGTTGCAACATTTAATACATTTTTCTCTGCTATTACTTCCAGAGATATTAGCTACAGGGCCATGAGTTGTAAGCTACTTATGTTGCGCAATGTGGACAAAGGAACATCAAGGTTTCTGAAGATGGACTTAAGATTGTTGATATTTTTCAACAATTTTGGTTCTCAAATCTTCCAACAGTTCATGTCTCTCTTTCTGTTCTCCATCATTAGTACGTCACAGCCCAGTTCAGCTGTATAAGTGTTATTTAAATATAAACGCCTATCCACGTTGGTGTTCTGTCCCTCCCCTCTGTGCTGGGAGGGGGGAGGTGTTTTGTCCTGCACTGTGGTGTCTGTAAGATTTCTATTATTCGAACTTTGATTTTCCTGCAGACATGTAATGTGTGTATCTGCTGAGCAAATTATCAAATCTTCTTATAATCACATAGAAATATCTCAGACTGCACACATTATACACATGCCTCAGATATACACAATGACATGAAGAGCTGCAGCTAACATCACACACACCTCCTCCCCCCTCCTTTCTGCTCTGCAATGAGTCACACAGCATATAGATTTCAGAAAGGCAGGGCTGTGTAATGATACATGAATATTCATTCCTTGGGGAGTGGGCAGCAGATAGCTCCCTGTGATTGACAGATGGAATTAATCTTTTATTTTGAAGTTTACAGAGGATAGGAGGGAAGTATAAATAATAGAAATACATGAGTAGAGAGAGCTTAGAGAAAGGAATTAGAAAATTATACCAGTTACATATGGATTTTTGATCTGACAGATTCCCTTTAAGACCATCACATGCTTGAAACAAAGCTTTTTACCCACAATTTTGGAAAGGTGCCTACAATTTTGTCCAGACAATTTTGGAGTTTTGGGTGAAATTATGTCCAAGGGTGCCAACACTTTCAGCCATAATATGTGTTTGTGTGTGTCTGTGTGTGAAAATGAAAGTAAAATTAGTGAAGATGTCCAAAACATCATTACTACTGTATTCTACTATGGAGATACCTATTTCAATGTCCACTTCTCCATCTCCATTAGAAGGGTTAAGGTGACAGAGGGGCTCCCTGGCTTCAAGACTCCACACAAAAACTTCACCATTAAAATTAGACACAGCAACCATATTAGAGGATGAGGTGAGGCAGAGTCTGTTTTCTTTAAGTTCATTTATCTTTATATGAAAAAAAGCACATATATGAATATTTAGGTATTCTGTAATATATTGGTGACAAAATTATTATGATCTACTAGATCATGGCATGGCATTCAGTGTCTGCTGCGAATCTCCAAATGTTCAATTTAGTAGGATTTTTATCATGGATTTCAACTTTTGTAATAAGCTGCAAAATCCATAACAAAATCTTCATAATTGCCGTTGGTGTCATGCATTTATCTTTACTCCAATGCAGAAAATTATAGCCAAGGGTGGCCTCATACTCTCCCAGTTGTAAAAAAAAATTTTGCAACATACCATATTACAACTCCAGGTAACTTGTGGAAGTGAATGTTCTGATATTACAGCATCCTGCTTTTAGTGAATAAAAAAATTGCACTATATCAAAAGGAACAAGGCTTGAAAAAGTGTAATGAATATAAATGTCTGGTTATGTCATCAGGAACTAACATCAACATAAATGTTTTCTAAGGTTCTTAACATTGGAATTATATACGATAAAGTGGAGCATGAATGTATACCATATTTTTTGGCTTATAAAACACATTTTTGTTCCCTAAATTTTGGGTGAAAGTGGGGGGGGGGGTGCGTCTTATAATCCAAATTTACTACGGGATGGGCTGTAGCAGTGCGTGGCTCTGGAGCGGTGTCCGGGGGACCCACTGTCCACCTCGGTGCTGAAGCAGTACTGAGAGATGGACTGCGGGAGCGGTGCATATTACATGTGCCTGCACTCACCGCCCCTGTGCTGGATATGCCCCCCCCCCATCACGCTATATGCCCCCATGCTGACACGCACACATTAAAATAACCAATACTGTTACAAACCCTCCATCGCTCACTCCGTGATCCCAGCTCCTCGGTGTCTCTTTCTGTGTTTGTGCTGGCATCTGATCACGTGATAGGTACAGCACAGTGACTACATCACTGTCCCACCCCTGTCACATGATCCGATGGCCGAATCTGACGCAGGAAGAGACACCAAGGAGCTGGAGCATGGAGCGAGCGGCGGAGGGTATGTAACAGTTTTGGTTATTTTAATGTGTGTGTGCCAGCAGGGAAAAATATAGCTTGAGGGGGGGCATATCTAGCACAAGGGGGCGAATGTGCCAGCACAAGCGGGCTAATGTGCCAGTACAAGCGGGCTAATGTGCCTGCAAAAGGGGCCATATGCAGGATATGGGGGCTATATCCCAGGATGAGAGACATATATATGATTTGTAAGACGGACCCCATTTAACATTTAAAATTATTTTTTTCTCTTTTCCTTCACCAAATTTGGGGTGCATCTTATAATCCGATGCATCTTATAAAGTGAAAAATACGGTATGTTCTTTCATAGATTGAAGGGTTTGTCCTCTTTAGATAATCAATATTTTTAAGGGTATGTGCACAACATGAAAAACTGCTTAAATCATAACTGTTGTTGTCATTTTTATTTCATAAATCAATAGAGCACGTGAACATAAGCAACTTTGTAATATATCTTATCATAACAATTTTCTTCTCTCTCAAATTGATCAGTTATTATAAAAATTCTCAATTCTAAAGTAAAATCTGTGATCAGTGAAGACCTTCCCATTACTGAGAGAGAAGATGGTAGAGGTTACTGATGAGTTTCTATGACAATATACAAAGGGAGGAGCTAGAGGCAAAAAGAGGAGCTAGAGGCATAGAGAGGGGCTAGAGGCATAGAGAGGGGCTAGAGGCAGAGAGAGGAGCAAAAGGCAGAGAGAGGCGCTAGAGGCAGAGAAAAAGGCTAGAGGCAGAGAGAAGAATTAGAGGCAGAAAGAGGAGTTATACTCAGAGAGAGGGGCTATAGGCAGAGAGAGGTTAGAGGCAAAGAGAGGTGCTAGCAGCAGAAAGAGGAGCTAGAGGTGCAGAGAAAGGAGCTAGAGGCAGAGAGGAGCTATAGGCAGAGGGAGGGGCTAGAGGCATTATGTTTTTTGGTCACTCAATAAAAAAGCCATCACACAGCTCCATTGACTGAAAAATGTTACAGGTCTTAAAAAGGCAATACAATACCCCAAATGTTTTTTTTCACCACTAAAAATAATGAAAAAACTGAACATGTTTGGTATTGCTGTAATTATATTGGTGAGGAGAACCATAATAAAAAGTCATTTTTGCTACAAAATGTTCAATGTAAAAACAATTCCGAAAAAACTGTCAGAATTGCTCTATTTTCACAATTTCTCCACATGTGGATTTTTTTCCCCATTTTCCAGTACACTATGTGGTAAAATGATTGCTGTCATTCAAAAGTACAACTTGTCTCACAAAAAGCAAGCCATCATGTATGTATGTGGACAGAAAAATAAAAACATTATGGCTTTGGGAAGAAAAAAAAAAGACGAAAAATTGGCCGCGTCATAAAGAGGTTAATGAGGACATCAGAATGTAAGGGCTCCTGGTAGGTATGTAGGTGTCTGTATGTACACAGATGGTCAAAATTGTTGGTATCCCTCGTATAATGAAAAACCCACAATGGTCACAGTAATAACTTGAATCTGACAAAAGTAATAATGGATAAAAAAAATCTATGAAAATTAACAAATGAAAGTCAGACATTGCTTTTTAACCCTGCTTCCACAGAACTAAAAAAAAAATTGAACTCATGAAATAGCCTGGACTGGAATGATGGTCCTTAATTCAATAATTTGTTGCACAACCTTTTGAGGCAATCACTGCAATCAAACGATGCCTGTAACTGTCAATGAGACTTCTGCACCTCTCGACAGGTATTTTGGCGACCCCTTAAGAGCAAACTGCTTCAGTTGTCTCATGTTTGAAGGTTGCCTTTTCCAGATGGCATGTTTCAGCTCTTTCAAAAGATGCTCAATAGGATTTAGGTCAGGGTTCATAGAAGGCCACTTCAGAATAGTCCAATGTTTTCCTCTTAGCCATTCTTGGGTGTTTTTAGCTGTGTATTTTGGGTCATTATCCTGTTGCAAAACCCATGACCTGCAACTGAGACCAAGCTTTCTGACATTGGGCAGCACATTTCTCTCTAGAATCCTTTCATAGTCTTGAAATTTCATTGTACCCTGCACAGATTCAAGACATCCTGTACCAGATGCAGTAAAGCAGCCCCAGAACATAACAGAGTCTCCTCCATGCTTCACAGTAGGGACAGTGTTCCCTTCTTGATATGCTTCATTTTTCTTTCTGTGAAAATAGAGCTGATGTGCCTTGCCAAAAAGTTCCATTTTTGTTTCATCTGTCCATAGGACATTCTCTCAGAAGCTTTGTGGCTTATCAACATGTAGATTGGCAAATTCCAGTCTGGCTTTTTTATGATTTTTTTGCAACAATGTTGTCTTCCTTGGTTGTCTCCCATGAAGTCCACTTTGGCTCAAATAATGACAGATGGTATGATCTGACATTGTTGTTCCTTGAGCTTGAAGTTCACCTTCAATCTCTTTAAAGTTTTTTCTGTGCTCTTTTCTTACCATTCGTATTATCCGTCTCTTTGATTTGTCATCAATTTTCCTCCTGTGGTCACATTCAGGGAGGTTGGCTATAGTCCCATGGATCTTAAATTTCTGAATATGTGCAACTGTAGTCACAGGAACATCAAGCTGTTTGGAGATGGTCTTATAACCTTTAACTTTAACATGCTTGTCTATAATTTTCTTTCTAATCTCCTGAGACAACTCTTTCCTTCATTTCCTCTTGTCCATGTTGAGTGTGGTACACACCATGTCACCAAACAGCATAGTGGGTATCTGTAGTCCTATAGACAGGCCCACTGATTGATTACAAGTTTGTAGACACCTGTGATGCTAATTAACATGTCCCTTTTGTCACATTATTTTCATGGGTACCATCATTTCTGTCCAGGTCTAATTCACGAGTTTAATTTAAAAAAAATCTGTGGAAGCAGAGTTGAAAAGTATGTCTGGCTTCGATTTGTTCATTTTCATAGATCTATAATTTATTATTACTTTTGCACATTCAAGTTATTGCTCTGACCTTTGTGGGTTTGTCTTTCATTAAACGAGGGGTACCAACAATTTTGACCATGTGTGTATGTGCTCTTTGTATGCATGTGTCTCTATGAATGTGCCTTGTGTGTATGTGCTCAGTGTACACATATATACTATGTGTATGTATGTATATATCTGAACTCGGCTAAATGTAACCTAATTGTTTGAGTGTGATGGTGCAATATCTTATCTTATATGACCCCACTTTAATCTTTTCCCCAGGGCCCCATTGTGTCCAAAACTGACCCTGATTGGGCTGCATGTATCAGCTGTCAGGTTCCCTTTAAAGTCAACTTCATTGTTTCTACAATGGATGCAAATAAGACGTCTAGTCTATATTCTCAGAAGGAGCAAATTAATACACTAACTTACCGGAAAAATCCTGATCTGCCCACTATAAGAGACAGAAACTATATACCTTTAAACGTAATGAAATGTGATGGTTAGTTGATTTGAACAATGGATAAAGACTCTATGTCAATGTAAACAATACGTACTGATCAGTGTTATATTCTGCATAGGTGACGTCACTGAGTCCATCTCTTGAGCCTGCTGGAGAATAGTAAAAACAAAACCGTCATTGCGAAGTATGTTGTTAGATACCGATAACGACATCAGGGTGGAAAAGAATTCTTCAGCAACAAACCTGTGCTGCCCTTCATAAGGGTCCTTGTAGGGGCGAGACAATTTGAGGTGTAATCCCACAATTTTAAACTTCCATCTTTACCACCCGATGCCAATCTGTAAAAAAAACATAACCGTGAACTGATCTATAAAACACGTAATAACTAAAAAGTATGCATTCATTCCAGGGCCGGACTGGGACCAAAAAGCAGCCCTGGAAAACAAGCCCCAGCAGCCCACATACTATATCACCCATCAGCCACGATCAGTGAAGTTTGCTTTTACATTGTCGTGGCCTCATCACTTTCTTAAAGGAGTTATCTGAAGAGCCACATGTGAATGGTGCAGCAAAGGGAAATGAACCGCAGCTCCATTCACATGGTGATCTACAAAGCCACGTTTCTCAGGATTGTGGGGTCCCAGCGGTCAAATCTAGAGTGAATGGAAAGTCATCACCTGTACAGAAGAGAAGTGATGACTCCATATTGGGGATAATCAATTTAAACACCATTTAAATGCTGAAAATAACAAAGTCCAATACTGCCTCTCTGACAACAGGACAGGAGAAGTGGTACTGTGCAGAGTATATATACAGAATAATACAGATACTGAGGATTACACCCAGTATACAGGACAAGAGAAGTGGTACTGTGCAGTGTATATATACAGAATAATACAGATACTGAAGATTACACCCAGTATACAGGACAGGAGAAGTGGTACTGTGCAGTGTATATATACAGGATAATACAGATACTGAGGATTACACCCAGTATACAGGACAGGAGAAGTGGTACTCTGCAGTGTATATATACAGAATAATACAGATACTGAGGATTACACCCAGTATACAGGACAGGAGAAGTGGTACTGTGCAGTGTATATATACAGAATAATACAGATACTGAAGATTACACCCAGTATACAGGACAGGAGAAGTGGTACTGTGCAGTGTATATATACAGAATAATACAGATACTGAGGATTACACCCAGTATACAGGACAGGAGAAGTGGTAATGTGCAGTGTATATATACAGAATAATACAGATACTGAGGATTACACCCAGTATACAGGACAGGAGAAGTGGTACTGTGCAGTGTATATATACAGAAAAACACAGATACTGAGGATTACACCCAGTATACAGGACAGGAGAAGTGGTATTGTGCAGTGTATATATACAGAAAAACACAGATACTGAGGATTACACCCAGTATACAGGACAGGAGAAGTGGTACTGTGCAGTGTATATATACAGAATAATACAGATACTGAGGATTACACCCAGTATACAGGACAGGAGAAGTGGTACTGTGCAGAGTATATATACAGAATAATACAGATACTGAGGATTACACCCAGTATACAGGACAGGAGAAGTGGTACTGTGCAGTGTATATATACAGAATAATACAGATAGTGAGGATTACACCCAGTATACAGGACAGGAGAAGTGGTACTGTGCAGTGTATATATACAGAATAATACAGATACTGAGGATTACACCTAGTATACAGGACAGGAGAAGTGGTACTGTGCAGAGTATATATACAGAATAATACAGATACTGAGGATTATACCCAGTATACAGGACATGAGAAGTGGTACTGTGCAGTGTATATATACAAAATAATACAGATACTGAGGATTACACCCAGTATACAGGACAGGAGAAGTGGTACTGTGCAGTGTATATATACAGAATAATACAGATACTGAGGATTACACCCAGTATACAGGACAGGAGAAGTGGTACTGTGCAGTGTATATATACAGAATAATACAGGTACTGAGGATTACACCCAGTATACAGGACAGGAGAAGTGGTACTGTGCAGTGTATATATACAGAAAAAACACAGATACTGAGGATTACACCCAGTATACAGGACAGGAGAAGTGGTATTGTGCAGTGTATATATACAGAAAAACACAGATACTGAGGATTACACCCAGTATACAGGACAGGAGAAGTGGTACTGTGCAGTGTATATATACAGAATAATACAGATACTGAGGATTATACCCAGTATACAGGACTGGAGAAGTGGTACTGTGCAGTGTATATATACAGAATAATACAGATACTGAGGATTACACCCAGTATACAGGACAGGAGAAGTGGTACTGTGCAGAGTATATATACAGAATAATACAGATACTGAGGATTACACCCAGTATACAGGACAGGAGAAGTGGTACTGTGCAGTGTATATATACATGATAATACAGATACTGAGGATTATACCCAGTATACAGGACAGGAGAAGTGGTACTGTGCAGTGTATATATACAGAGTAATACAGATACTGAGGATTACACCCAGTATACTGGACAGGAGAAGTGGTACTGTGCAGTGTATATATACAGAATAATACAGATACTGAGGATTACACCCAGTATACAGGACAGGAGAAGTGGTACTGTGCAGTGTATATATACATGATAATACAGATACTGAGGATTATACCCAGTATACAGGACAGGAGAAGTGGTACTGTGCAGTGTATATATACAGAATAATACAGATACTGAGGATTACACCCAGTATACAGGACAGGAGAAGTGGTACTGTGCAGTGTATATATACATGATAATACAGATACTGAGGATTATACCCAGTATACAGGACAGGAGAAGTGGTACTGTGCAGTGTATATATACAGAATAATACAGATACTGAGGATTATACCCAGTATACAGGACTGGAGAAGTGGTACTGTGCAGTGTTCACCACACACATCCAGATGTACACACATACAGTATGGGCCTTTTCATATCTGCGTTTTGGCTGTGTTTGGCTTCATTTGTGGTTGTATGTGTTTTTACCCCTAAAAACACATTCCAAAACGCACCCATAGGGTTTAATGCAAAAGCAATGCAAAACGCAAAACACTTGTTTTTGCAAGCGCAACCAAAAGCGTGGGCTGCAACGTTTTGGGCTGCATTTGCAAAAACAGACGCGTTTTGCATTAAATGAAGCCAAACACAGCCAAAACGCAGATGTGCACTGGGCACATTATATATGTGTATATATATATATACATTTATATATATATATATATATATATATATATGCACATAGGTACATTCATATGACACACACATCCATATGTGCACACATACATTATATATACGCACACATCCGTATGTACACACAGACACATGTACTGTACACACAGACGGACACATGTACTGTACACACAGACGGACACATGTACTGTACACACAGACAGAACACAGACACATGTACTGTACACACACACAGACACAGACACATGTACTGTACACACACACACAGACACAGACACATGTACTGTACACACACACAGACACAGACACATGTACTGTACACACACACAGACACAGACACATGTACTGTACACACACACAGACACATGTACTGTACACACACACAGACACATGTACTGTACACACAGACACAGACACATGTACTGTACACACACACAGACACATGTACTGTACAACACAGACACATGTACTGTACACACAGACACAGACACATGTACTGTACACACAGACACAGACACATGTACTGTACACACACACAGACACATGTACTGTACACACAGACACATGTACTGTACACACAGACACATGTACTGTACACACACACAGACACATGTACTGTACACACACACAGACACATGTACTGTACACACAAACACATGTACTGTACACACACAGACACATGTACTGTACACACACACAGACACATGTACTGTACACACACACAGACACATGTACTGTACACACACACAGACACATGTACTGTACACACAGACACAGACACATGTACTGTACACACAGACACAGACACATGTACTGTACACACACACAGACACATGTACTGTACACACACACAGACACATGTACTGTACACACAGACACAGACACATGTACTGTACACACACACAGACACAGACACATGTACTGTACACACACACAGACACAGACACATGTACTGTACACACACACACAGACACAGACACATGTACTGTACACACACAACAGACACATGTACTGTACACAACACACAGACACATGTACTGTACACACACGACACATGTACTGTACACACAGACACAGACACATGTACTGTACACACACACAGACACATGTACTGTACACACACACAGACACATGTACTGTACACACAGACACATGTACTGTACACACAGACACAGACACATGTACTGTACACACACACAGACACATGTACTGTACACACACACAGACACATGTACTGTACACACACACAGACACAATGACTGTACACACAGACACATGTACTGTACACACACACAGACACATGTACTGTACACACACACAGACACATGTACTGTACACACACACAGACACATGTACTGTACACACACACAGACACATGTACTGTACACACACACAGACACATGGACATGGTCTTACAGTGCTGCTCTGCTGCCTGAGTCACAATTACCATCCAGGACAGGACTCTGCTCTCCGGTCCGTCGCTCTGTGGGATTGATGGAAGTTGCTGACAGGTCACAGATCTGGGAGGGCAGAGAAAGTTCAAACAACTGCTGTAAATTCCCGGTGCCTCAGATGGCAGCCACCAGACATCTCACTGCAGAGACCTCCAGGCCGGAGGCATGATACTCCTTCTTACCGCCCAGGTTGAAGGAGCTCAGCAGACGCAGGAGATGAAGCCGGAAGACGTTCCCGGTAACAGCCGACAGTGCAGGCACTGCATTGCCCCAGGCCCCTGGTCAGCAGGGTGTACAGAAGCTTCAGGGAGGCGTCCATCAGCTGGAGCCGCAGAGGAGTAGAGGAGTATCCTCCAAGAAGCGGCTGCAGGAACACAGCCGGAAGCTCCCCGCCACCGGAAACGCGGCTACAGCTACTGTGCAGCTCCCTGGCTGTGCCCGGCCGGCGGCCGAAGAAAGACAGAAAGGGGCCGCAGGCGACCTCTTAAAGGTAAAGAGCGGCCGCAACGGCCCAATTCCCATTCAGCCCACCGGGAAAACTCCCGGTATGCCCTATGGCCAGTCCGGGCCTGATTCATTCTGTGCATCTGTAGAGACTTTAGTCACAGACAACAGATTGTTAAATTGCCATAAAGGGAATCAGTTAGCAAGATTTTGCTATGTAAAATGAGGACGACATGCTGTAAGAGTTAAAAAAAACTAAACTGTGCTTCTCTAATCTGTGTGCCTGCTACTGTTTACATAATCTAAAAAGTTTATTACCCTCTGGTTAGCATTACAGGACTAGAAAGTCACTCTCCAGGTAGCCCGACATGCCCCTTGCTATGACTGACACATCATGGTCAATGTATAATCTCTGTTGAGAATCTGAGCTACATACTTAGGATGGCTTCACACTTGCGCTCGCCGCAGCTGCGTATTGCGGTGGGGAAGCGCAAGCCGAGCGCAGACACCGCGCGTCCCTATGTTTAACATGGGGACACAAGGTGATGCGCTCGGTTGCGGATGGGCATGCGCATCCATTCACTTCCGTCCGCACCCTGAACGCGACATGCGGACAAGAATGTGTGATTTGTACGCAAGCATCCGCATGCATACAAATCACACACAGAAGTGAATGAGTGTGCACGCCCATCTGCAGCCGAGTGCATCACCGTGCTTCCCCATGTTAAACAAAGGGACACGCGGTGTCTGCGCTTGGCTTACGGTCGCCGTCTGCAAGACGCTGCGGAGGCGTCCGCAAGTGTGAAGGCAGCCTTAAAATATTTTTTGTTTGTGTCAGAACGGCATCAGCCAGTAATGTAAGTGATGTATCATTGGATTCAGAATCTCCTTGCCTATATTATGTTGTTGCCATGTGAGGTTGCAGAAATCAGATGACAGATTACGCTTAACCTTCCTAGCGTTATTCCCGAGCCTGACTCGGGGTTAACATTCACTACCAGAAGCGTTAACCCCGAGTCAGGCTCGGGCTTACCCGCGTTCGCGGCAGATGCGGTGAGAAAACCGCATCTGCCGCATCTGCCGCACTTGCCGCACTTGCGCCGCACTTGCGGCGCGGTTGCGGTAATCTGCATAGGAACCAACCACCTCTGATGACCCTCATACATTGTTAATATGTGCCCCTGCAGCCTAGTAAACCATTAGCAGCACTGTTGTTGTGTGCAAAGTGGCTGCAGTAGAAGTGCGATAATGATGTTATACACTTACATGCCTGCGTACTTGAGGCCGTCTCCCTGTGTGTGCTGGCAATTGTGGGCGGTGCTCATCATGTCTGCTCTCCCCCTCCCTTATGCACGCCCCCTCTCAGCCTCCTATAGTGATGTGAGGCTGATTGCGTCATAAAGGGGCGGGGCTACCGTGATGCCGCGATTTAGCCCCGCCCCTTTATGACGCAATCAGCCTCACATCACTATAGGAGGCTGAGAGGGGGCGTGCATAAGGGAGGGGGAGAGCAGACATGATGAGCACAGCCCACAAGTCCCAGCACACACAGGGAGACGCCCTCAAGTACGCAGGCATGTAAGTGTATAACATCATTATCGCACTTCTACTGCAGCCACTTTGCACACAACAACAGTGCTGCTAATGGTTTACTAGGCTGCAGGGGCACATATTAACAATGTATGAGGGTCATCAGAGGTGGTTGGTTCCTATGCAGATTACCGCAACCGCGCCGCAAGTGCGGCGCAAGTGCGGCAGCTATGCGGCAAGTGCGGCAGATGCGGTTTTTTAACCGCATCTACCGCGAACGCGGGTAGCCCGCTTTTAGCAAATAATTCTAGAACTAAACAGACCGCCAGGGAGGTTAAAGAATAACTGTAGTTTCAGGAGAAATGGCAGCAGAATCTCTGTGCCTGCCACTAGCTCCCCTGATGCCCCCTGTCACCATATAATCTTGTGAGCACCAACTGTTATCGTCTATCTTCACTGAATACAGATTTTACCCATGAATTAGGAAGAATGATCAGTCCAGGAGGAGAATAAAGCAGATTTCTCTGATAGGATATATTACAAAATTGCTTAATTCCATGTGTACTATTGATTTATGAATTAAAATTAAACTCGTATTACCTATTAAATGTAAATTCATTTAATAAAACAGGAGTCATATCCTTTCAGTCCATTCAGCAGTCAGGCAATTTATGCTTCGACACAGAATGCAGATTACCACAATCTGATTTTCTCTACAACTTTAATTAAGGTCATCTCCAAAATTCATGGACTTCCAGGATGAATCAAAGCTGTTTGGTTATAAAACAGGTCCCGAATAGGATCCCTGATTTATGATACACATACAAACGAATACGTTACTTGGAAAAGAGCTAGGAATGGTGACACAAATCCTTTCAAAAAAGTAATTAAAAACTTTTCTCTATTGTCAAAAGAAGTAATTTCCACCCAGCAGATGACTTTTAAACAATTGTCATATAATTACTGATTTACCCCACAATTTGTTGTAAATTAAGAAAACAGATTATAATGACATGTAATGAAAATAATGAGACAACAGGGAAATTATTACAAAGATCTATAGATCTATGACATTGGAAAAGGATGATGGATGCCAGTGGTCAATTAGAGTCTGGGTAAAGTGATAAATCCTATGTGGCTCATTAAGTCTCATGGGATATCAATTCAGTTGTCACAGATTATTAGAAGCAGGCTTTGCTTTGTGTGAAAATAAACCCATTTGTGGCCAATTTGATCTCTTCTCGTATCGCCTCCATAGTAGAAACATGATCGACAATCAATGCAAAGATAATGACTTTGGAGTGACTTGTCTAGTGCACAGTGTCTTTACACAATGGTATCACTGCCACACACCATTCCCATGGGCATAGCTAGTTCTCAATTAAAAAGCATAGTAGTTTATCTTTCATTGTTTCTCCATCTCTGGAGAAAACTTTAACTGAACTTTCCCTGATGATACAAACTCCTATTTATCTCAGTGAAGGATTAAAAGCTTAGGTGTGACGGTTGGCTGTTCTGTGGAGGATATATTCACTAATTAACCCAGCAAGAGAGCATGTGTATAATTACAGGCTTCAGGTTACATATCATGCCAACGGACAAAGGGGATGTTGCCATGCAAGCACGTAGATAAATGGCAACGATAAGTATAACAAAGACAAACCACGGTACATCATCCAAACACACCAGGAAATCACTGTGTAAAAATGAGCAAGCATGTACAAAAACTAACACTTTAATGTATTGCATATTACGCCCAAACTGGCCAGTCAAAATATTAATTTAGCCAATTTCATGACTTCACAAAAAGAAAATGATCTTTGCTACTATTCCATGTCTGGGTGCTAATACCAAGTCTATCAAACCAATAAAGATGTGCGTATTTTGTAAAACAGAGAATAGGCCTATAGAGATAATGACATGCCAACGATAATAAAATGGATAACTACACTTTTATATGGTCTCTGACTATAATAGCATCAAAGAAAAAAGAAGGGCTTATCGCTAACGTGACCTCAATCCCAACCTCCATCTGTAACCACATGGACAGCACCATGACAAGAACTTCATGAGGCAACATCACACCAGTCCTACTCCTAGAATGATGGCGTTGGGTAACATAATGTATGGTGGGCAGACCCCTCAAGTCTTCATTACAGATAGGTCAAGGAATCAGTGATACGGCTATTTCTCCAAAGTGTCTCAGGAGATGGCTTTCTGTTTTTCACTGGTTTTTACTAGTTTAAAGGTTAGGCAAGTTAAACACAATTTTAAGATAATACAATGGAATAAAAGGAAGAGAGAAATGGAGAAGGGTTAGAGGGGGTGGTAGAAATTTTAATAGGGAATGATCTAGGGAGGGATGTGAAGTAAAGAAATAATAACGAGAACAATAGAACTTTAGGTTTACATTTTAGTTTTAAATACAAAAGATATTGTCATTAAAACGATTAAATAATCATTAATTATGTTGCCTAATAAAGTTTCAGAAAATTGTATAAGGAGATTGCTAACATCAACAATACAAATCAAAATGTAAAGTTTGTAGTAATGAAGTAATTAAAGTGAATATGTCAGCAGTATTTTTGCATATAAGCTGCAGCCATCACCCCTAAATGAGGAGAATAGCTATTCCCCCCACCTCGTCTTAGCCTCTCATACAGCCAGATCAGAATTCCCACACACTGCACTGATGAGGGGCAGGTACCCCGAAACGCAGTGTCTGCAGTTTGGGGTTCTGATCTGGCACAAATCCTAAGTCATGTTAAAAGGCTTGTTAAAGAGTCAATTATGACTTTAAGGATTGCTTCCCTTATTGGGTGACAGAGTTTTTCACTTCCTCACTGAAGTGACAATTTGCTTATTTCCCAGAGGAGCATTGCGGCTATAAGTCTCCTTATCAGCTTATCTGTCTCCTTAAGACAGCAAGCAGATCCCTCTCCAATAGCTAGTTCCCCAGACCACTACCAATAAAGATACCTTTCACGCCGCCACTGCGGTGTAGCAACTGCAAGGCAATCGGATTTTTGTCATGGTTGCCTTCAAATTGCTACGAAGTTGCGGCGTGTAATTTGGGAAAGTGATCGTCATTTTCAGAGTTGCTTCGGGTTGCGGTTTCAGAGCATTGTTCTAAAATCAGAGGCAACCCAGATGGTGAATTGCCTGGTATTGGCATGTAAACGGGCGATAGGGATGGAATCTGCGTCACCTAGTGATTTCCCAGAGGCGTGCCACAGCGTGCAGGATACCGCGCCCCATCAGCGATGATTGGTGGGGGCTACTGCGTTACCATTGGCTGTCCCTTCACAGGGCGCCACATTTAAAGAGCTGTCCATTCAGAGTACACAATTGCAACGGCGTCATGTATTAGCCAGTCTTCCTGCGCAGGCTGGCCAATCATGACGCTATTGCGTTGTCCAATCAGCGTGTTAGCGTCACGGAATACACAAGTCTGTCACGCCACGTTTTGGCGCCGAAGAACATGTACGCCCACATTCCCCTACTGACTGTGGCGTGTGAAGGGGCGACGGGATTCAACCGGATGTTTCCCGCAGGATCAGTTTCAACTTCTGGGGAGCCACGTTCCCTTAGGTTGAGGGCGCAATTGCGGCGTGTACATGTGGAATCGCGATCGTTAGCAACCATTAAAAACGTGCATGCGCATACGGTGCTACCGATCGCCAGTGATAGTTGAGGCGTGTAAAGGTACCTTTAGACCCTTTATACAGTATTCTGAAAAGCTGCATGTAAGGTCCAGGCCAATCTGTATAATTAAAAAAAATGTTTTTATTATACTCACCTAGGGGAGGGATTAGTCTGGTCCAATGGGTGTGCAGTTCACGGTCCGGAGCCTCCATTTCTTTCTGTGAATGCAGTCTTCTTCTCTGCTTTTTGCGGGTTATGCATCCTACGTCACCTGCATAGTCTCCTCAATTGCACTCCTGCACACGCGTAATTCATGCTACATGGTCATTCTTTGACCTTTCCCCACCCATGCACTTTATAGTACTTTCCTCTGACCTCAGTCCAGACGATCTACATAAGGCCTTACTGGTGGTGGCTGCAGTTTATGTACAAAAAAAAAACTTGTGACAGGTTCACTTTAAACTGACCTAGGGACCTATTGATGTAAGGATCCCATCTTTTATAGTAGGTTGGAAAATAGTTATTGGAGACTGCATAACGATTCTGAAAAAAAATTCATGCTACCAATTTTCTCCAATTTGAAAATAATAGGTAATGAGATTTCTTTCAATTTAATACAATATGGAGTTTTTTAACACAAAATATATAGCATTAAAATAAGTTTTAAGTATTTAATCAATTTCTAAGTCTAAAGAAAATATTGCCTTTTAGGAGAGAATAATTATATTTGGTTAATAATATATTCAAACCAATTAAAGAGGGATTATTCATCTAAAAGGTTTTTTACTCCAAAGTTATTTAAGTCCGTCAAACCGGCAATATTGCTTGCAATTCTTGGCAATATTGCTGGTTTCAGTGAATCATGGCACACATGTTTATTTTATTTCCGTACAAAGACATGTGTCCATGATTTCACTGCAACCAGCAAATTGCAGTGAAATTCAAGCAATATTGCCGCATGTTCAAAAACAGAAGGAAAGGCACCAATGCTGGCTTATCGGAGAGAACGTCTGAGGCACGGGTGTCGCAGTGGTGCACAGTCACTAGGCAAAGCGTACAAATAGTACTTGAAATAAGGAAGACGCACTCACCGGTCTGTTGGTGGGTGACCCGTGGAAGCGACCGCTGCGCGAAAAGTGCCGTCGTCACGTTCGGCTTACACCAACCTCCCTGCCCAGTGAATATTGCACCTGAAAAAAAGCACACACAGACCGGTGAGTGCCGTCTTCTTATTTCAAGACAATATTGCCGCATGTGCATTACCTAATGGCCATTTACACCGGCACAGGAAGATAGAAACTGGCAGGTGTCGGAGGAATTGTACCTTTACCTTCAAATCACCTTCAGATCACCTAATGTACATGCAGCCACTTCAAGGTGTTTTGAAAGTGAAAGGTACAATTGTCTCCGACACCTGCTGGTTTCTATCTTCCTGTTGCTGCGTGTAAAGTGGCCATAAGAGATTACCCTTAATACTTCAACCCCTCCAACACAGCTGTAATTGTTCAGTAAACATTTTTGATGGTTTGGCAGGAGAAAAATAGCAGCTAGTAAGGCTGGTTTCACATTGCGATTTTCGGTCATCAGATTGTATCCGTTTCAAAACGGATACACTCGGATCCAAAATCGGATCCCATGTCCCCTTATGGGAATCAGATCGGATGTGCCACTATTGGCATCCGATTTTGGCACCATCTGATGGTGTCCGATTAATCACGGGCACAAAATCGTAGCCTGCTGCGATTTTGTGTCCGTAACTCAAATCGGACACCATCGGATCATTGCTGATCCGAGTGCACAAAAATGTGAGCCTAAGGACATCGGATCCGAGTTCACCTCAGATCCGATGTCAGCTCCGTAGTCCCTGCCTCTCCCTGCATCTTCCTTCCGTTTCCCCCCCACCTCCCCCGCTATTCTATTCTGTCCCCCTGCTCCTCTATCCTGATCTAATCCCTATCCTGTCCCCTGTTCTCTTCCCTGTGTGTTTAAAAAAAGAAAAACTCCTTCCGGAGGTTCCATCACCTTGTCACCGGCTCCCAGGATGCGACACCATCGGGGCAGAAGGGCCTGTGGTGATGCCACAGAGCCAATCAGCTGACATGTCATGTGATCGGCTCTCTGACATCACCACAGGCCCTTCTGCCCCGATGGTGTCACATCCTGAGAGCCTCTATGACAAGATGATGTAACATCCCGGAGGAGTTTTTCTTTTTTTAAACACACAGGGAAGAGAACAGGGGACAGGATGGGATTAGATCAGGATAGATGAGCGGGGGGACAGAATAGAATAGCGGAGGGAAGAAGATGGAGGAGGCAGGAGCAGGGAGAGACAAGTGACCACAGGATCCACACGGATCCTGCATAGAATCGGATCGGATGGCTATTTGTCATCCGATTGCAGGGATCCGTGTGCATCCGTGGCTGTCCGGGGGATCCTGCAAAGACTCGGATCCCACGGACAGCCACAAAACTGCAATGTGAAACTGGCCTTAGGGTAACGTTAAACGTCGCAACATTGCATGCAATATCACTGGCAATTTGCTGGTTGCAGTGAAATCATGGACACATTGTTCCATTTTGTACACGGCAACAAAATAGAACAATGTGTCCATGATTTCACTGCAACCAGCAAATTGCCAGTGAAATTGCATGCAATATTGCCGCGTGTAACAGTACCCTATATCCTCCATTCCTCCTAGACCATTTTCCATTTTTCAATTTTTGTTTTTCCTTTCCCTTTTTCCAAGAGCCATATATTTTTTATTTTTCCGTCAATATAGAATATGAGGGCTTATTTTTTGTGGGACGCGTTGTACTTTTGAATCACATCACTTATTTTACCATTTAGTGTTCTGGAAAACAGGAAAACATTCATACAGCTGTGACATTGCAAAAAAAAGTGCAACTGTGTTTTTGTTTTTTTATTAACCATGTTAATATATGTTAAATAATATATGGTATATATGGTAAAACTGATATGTCAGTAGGATGCCCAAGGTGAGTACAAGTTCGTAAATACCAAACATGTATACTTTTACTTTTATCTATTTAGTGAAAAAAAAAATCAGACGTTTTTTAAAGAAATGGAATTACACTCTTGGTGCCACTTTCCGCGACCCACAGCATTCTCATTTTTCGGAATCTGGGGCTGTGTGATGGCTTATCTTTTGCATCTTGAGCGGATATTTCTATAGATACCATGTTTGTGTAGATGCAATGTTTTGATCGCATATTATTGCATTTTATTGCAATGTTGCAGTGACCAATAAAACTTAATTTTATTGTTCGGACTTTTTTTCCATTACACACTTCAGGGTGCTTTCATACTGGCGGTTTTGAAAAAATGCGGCAGATCCGGTCAAAAAACTTGCGGCAAGCCTCATGCATTGTCTATGGGGCTTGTGGTAAGTGTGCGGCAGACGCGGCAAGTGCGGTTTCGGCAGATGCGTTTCAGGGTTAAAAACACTTAATCAGGAATACATCCTTTGTGTGGTATTCATGATGAAGGTTTTAATCCTGAAACACAATGAATTAAACCACTGTATGAATTCTATATAGCCTGGTTTACGTGGATTTATAGGAGCAGGAGCATGGTCACAAGTCCTCTTTTCTTTATACATGATCTCTGGATTAAAACACGTGGGAGGACTGCTGCACACTGTATATTATTGATATCGATGATATCTCATGTGAAAAAAGTGGTTGCGACAGATCACAACCAATCTAGGTGAGCCTATTTACTGCATTTATCTCCACTGGTGCCGTACAGATATACACTATTGTGTGCCTTTTGTTTCCTTTCAGTAATCTACTCCAGACCCAACAGCCAATACCTCACTCTTACGTGCAATTCCTTGGATATCAATGCTACACAGCTCTCAACCTCTGAGACACACAAGGATGGTAACCCCTTTGACCTGATCTTTGTCCGGCTCTGTTCAACCTCCTCCTTAGATAATTCGCCTCTTCCTCTCTCTAATCACAACATTCTCTCCTTCAGATTCACAAACCCTCGCCCACCCCAGCACACTCCTACCTAACACACATTCAGAAATCTAACAGGCTATTAACCCTCATATACTCACAGACTCTCTAGAGAATTTACAACTCTGCCCTCCACCTTGCTAAACAGACCTACTTCGCCTCCCTGGTCTTATCACTATCCAACAACCCAAAGAAACTCTTTGACAACTTTCACTCTGTGCTCAGTCCTAAAGTACAGGCCCATATCACTGACCACTGTGCTGATGATCTGGCTTCTTACTTCACTAAGAAAATAGACAACATTCATCAGGAAATCAACTCCCAAACTCAAATCGCTGGTACCCCTACCTCTCCCCACATTTCCTCCAGCTCACTTTCCACATTCGACCCAGTCACAGAAGAAGTAGTCTCCAGGCTCCTCTCTTCCTCTCGTCCATCCACATGCAGAGCTGACCCCATCCCCTCACACCTACTACAGTCTCTCTCCGGTGGTCACCACTCACCTAACCAAAATCTTCAATCTCTCCTTCTCTTCTGGCATCTTCCCCTCCTCCTTCAAACACCATTATTAAAGAAAACGTCTCTCAACCCATCCTGCACAAACAACTGCAGACCAGTCTCCAATCTCCCCTTCATCTCAAAACTTCTGGAGCGCCTGGTCTACTCCCGCCTCATCCGTTACCTCTCCACTCACTCTCTTCTAGACCCATTACAGTCTGGTTTCCACCCCCTACATTCTACAGAAACTGCTCTCACCAAAGTGACCAATGACCTTCTGACAGTAAAACGTAATGGTGACCACTCTCTGATTATTCTTCTTGATCTCTCTGCAGCCTTTGACATTGTTGGACACCATCTCCTACTCTCCATGCTGTGCTCCATGAGCATCAAGGACACGGCTCTCTCCTGGTTCTCTTCCTATCTTTCTGACCGCTATTTCGGTGTATCATTTGCTGGCTCCACTTCCTCCCCTCTTCCTCTCACTATTGGGGTCCCTCAGGGTTCAATCCTTGGACCTCTTCTCTCTCTACATGGTCCCAATTGGACATACCATCAGCAGATTTGGCTTTCAGTACCATCTTTATTCTGATGACACACAACTATACACTTCTTTGTATGACCCTACTCCCGCTCTAATAGAGAACACCAATGACTGTCTAACCGCAGTTTCCAATCTCATGTCCATTCTCTACACTGTCTGACAAAAGTTATGTTGCTTATCCATGTTATGTACATAAAAGCTTATAACCTGACTTTAAATTCATCCATTTGTTGTATAAATTACTTTTTCGAAAGCTGAAACCCTCTGAAATTTGGTTTAGGTTAAGAAAATATATTGGCATCAATGCTGAAATATTGATCATTTAATGAACACAGAATGGTCAGATTTTAGCAAGACAAAAGTTTTGTCACCTGGTCATAGAATGCACCCCATCCATCCTCACCTGTGTTCACTAAATGATTGGTTAATTAGTGGGTGTGTCTAAAAAGAAACCCAGCACCCCAGACCTTCACTTGAACTGCACCTTGAGCTCTGACAACATGCCAAAATCCACCCTGCGACCGAAGCCTTGAATATCAAGAGGCTGAAGACCAGATCGACTGCAGAGGTAGCTGGCACCTTTAATGTGTCTCAGCGTCAAGTAAAAAGAATTAAAAAAAGATTTGAAGAGACTGGAGATATGCTTGACAAGCCCAGGTCCGGCAGACCCCGCAAGACAACTGCTCAGGAGGAACATTTGTTGGTTATAAAATCCAAAGCAAGCCCCTCTTCCACTGCAGCAGTGCTCCAACAGGCCTAGTCACCTCAAGTCCCTGCATCAACTAGAACATTTTGTAGGATTCTGTCTCGAAATGGCCTCCATGGACAAATCAGTGCCCAGAAGCCATCACTAAACAAAAGGCAAATAAAAAAAACTGTGTGGCATGTGCAAAATCACACAGCCTGCTAAACAGGTGGACACTGGAAAAGTGGCAGAAGGTGGATTTTTCTAATGAATCTTCAGTAGAATTACACCACAGCCGCCGCAAATACTGCAGGAGACCTACTGGAGCCTGTATGGATACAAAATACACCCAGAAAACAGTTAAATTTGGTGGTGGAAAGATCATGGACTGTGGTTACATTCAGTATGAGGGTGTGCGAAACATTTGCAAGGTGGAAGGCAATATCAATAGCCTAAAATATCAAGAAGTATTAGCTACCTCTTATATTCCAAATCATAAAAGGGGTCAAATTCTACAGCAGGATGGTGCTCCATCTCATACATCCATCTCTACAACAAAGTTCCTCCAGGCAAAAAAGATCAAGGTGCTCAAGGACTGGCCAGCCCAGTCACCAGCCATGAACATCATTGAGCATGTTTGGGATAGGATGAAAGAGAAAGCTTGGAAGACAAAACCAAAGAATCTAGATGAACTCTGGGAGGCATGTAAGACTGCATTCTTTGCTATTCCTGATGACTTCATTAATAAATTGTATCAATTGAATCATTGTTGAACCGCATGGATGCAGTCCTTCAAGCTCATGGAAGTCAAACAAAATATTACATATGACTAATAGCACCACAACTTCATTCACCAATGTTATGCAACATATATTTGTATTTTAAGTTAATTTTTTGTTTGAAAATCACATTACTTTCTGTGGGCGATAAAACGTTTGTCTTGCCAAAATCTGACCATTCTATGTTCATTAAATTATCAATATTTCAGCATCGATGCCAATTTATTTTCTAAACCTAAACCACATTTTGGAGGGTTTCAGCTTTCAAAAGAGTCATTTATACAACCAATGGATGAATTTAACGTCACGTTATAAGCTTTTATTCACATAACATGGATAAGTGACATAACTTCTGTCAAGGAGTGTATCTGAAACTCAACCTTTCCAAAACTGAACTTCTTCTGCTCCCGCCCTCCACTACCCTCCCTAAATCTGACATCTCTCTCTCAGTGTGCGGCACCACGATAACACCTTGGCAGCAGGCTTCCTGTCTGGGTGTTATGTTTGACTCTGCTCTTTCCTTCACCCCATATATACAATCTCTCGCCTGCTCTTGCCGCTTGCACCTGAACAACATCTATAGAATTCGCCCCTTTCTCACCTTGGAAACCACAAAAACCCTCACTGTGGCCCTGATTCACTCCCGACTTATCTGTGATAAGCTGCCGTGAACACTCCTCGCACATGCGCACTACGCATCGCGAGGACGTCAGTGGGTAATGCCGGATATGACGCAATTTATGTCATAGCGGCATTACCGGCCATTTTCTGACGCGCTCTCTCTTTAGCACGCCCATCGGGGCGTGCATAAGTAGCAAGCAGGCGGCGGGAGAAGAAGAAAGACACGCCTTTTGCGGTTTCAACATTTAAGAAATCCACATATCCGATAGGTATAAAATACACTTTTATAAACTTTACAAGAACGCTTTATAAACACAAAGGGATGCATGGAAATGTATTAGCATGGTGCAGGGACAGGTATAAAGAGGCTGGGGGCGCATTTTATGAGGTCAGGATCCCTTTAAGAGCAGGGCTGTCTTTATTTTGCTTTAATTATTGTATTATGCCTTGTATTGTATTTTGTATTGTATTGTTTTTTGTACTGTATTGTATTTTCTGATAACTGTTTCTTATAATTGTTTGAATATGAACCCCTGAATTGTGAAGTGCTGCGGAATATATTGGCACTATATAAATAAAGATTATTATCATTATTATTATTATTATTATTACCTGTGTTAAACATTATTAAGCTTTAAAAATAGAAAAGCCAAATAAGACTTTGCCAAAAAATATACAAAAAAGGCAGCCCAGTTCTGGAAAAGCATTTTTAGACAGATGAAACTAAGATTAAACCCATACAAGGATGATGAGAAGAAAGTATGGAGAAGGCTTGGAATGGCTCATAATCCAAAGCACATCACATCCTTTGTAAAACTTGGTGGAGGCCATGTTTATTGATGATGTGACTAAAGATAGAAGCAGCTGGATGAATTCTCAAGTGTACAGGGCTATAAAAGGGCTATACTCTCTGCACAGATTTAACCAAATGCAGCAAGGTTGATTGGATGGCGCATCACTATACAGATAGGCAATGATCCAAAACGCTGTGAAAGCAACCCATGAGTTTTTTAAGGCAAAGAACTGAAATATTCTGCATTGGCCATGTCAATCACCAGGGCTCAACCCCATCAAGCATGCATTTCATATGTTTAAAGGGAATCTCTCAGTATGTTTTCGCTATGTATTCTGAAGACAGCATGCTGTAATGGTAAAAATACAGATTTCAGCAATGCATCTCTTAACATACTGTGTGCTGTTGTTTATCTACTATGTTTGCGTTAGTATCACTTGGTTAACTGGGTGTTGCGGTTCTGACACAGAGTTTTTAGGATTAGCATGTAGCTCAAAAATCTGACCCTGCCCACTCCAGGCTTTCTATGTACAATGTCTAAACTGCTAATTAGAGAAAGGATGTGCAGGACTAGCTGAGCTCCAACTGCCCTAGTCTGGAAAGTATTATTGTCAGTGTATATAGAGAGCCTGGTGTGGGCATGGTAGCTTTTTGAGCTCCTCTACATGCGAAATCTAAAGCTTTGATTGCACCCAGTAAACTTTGTGATACATCATTAGATTCATGGTCTGTTTGCCTACATCATGCTGCTCAAATGCTCAAATAATCTGTTTATACTTAAAGAGTATATCTGAGATTAAAGAAAAAAAAATTGTGCCCAAACACTAACAAGCAGGTAGCTGCCACTTACATGCCTGTTGTTCCCAGCACCATTCACCGCCATTCACCTTTGCCATACAGCGGGCACAGATCGCCGGGGATAACATGGCTAACGTAGATAACATGGCTATGTAAAAAGAGCGACTGCTTGTTTTCCGTTCTGCTCGGTGGAAGGGGCGGGACAGCCAACATCATGCTGATTGACAGTCAGCTCCTCGCTACCTAATTGAGGAAGTCGGGTGTTAATCAGCATGATGTCGGCTATGACGCCCTTCAACAGAGTGGAGAAGTCACCCTTCGTAGACGTGATGTCAGCAGAAGCAGCAAAATCGCAAGATCGTTCAGTGTTGGCAGTGAATGGCGCTGGGCACAAAAGGCAAGTGGGTGGCAGCTACCTGCCTGTTAGTGTTTAGTTACATTATTTCTTTCCCCTAAATATCCAATATCCCCTTTAAAGAACAAGATTCACAAAAAGCAGCAACTGAAGTCAGCTGCAGTAAAGGCCTGGCGAAGATTTGCAACAGAGGAAAGCCAATGTTTAATGACGTCCATGGCTTCTAGACTTCAGACAGTTATTGCCTACAAAGGATTTACTAAAAAGAATTAAAACGTCTTCATATTTTTCAAAATGAGCCCTGGCAAATTGAAGGCAAGCATTTTAGTCCTTATGCTTTAGGAGAGGCCTTTGTGGATGACACCAATGCATGCTATTCCCTGTGTTCCTACAGTGTCACAGGAAACACTCACTCTGGTCTGGCTTTCACTTAAGTTAACTGCAATGAACTTGCAAGTTGATTTTCTTTAATCCATCTCATCAGAAAATGCTCCTGTTTAGGTGTATATAGCAGAGTACTTTTAGACGTTGTTATACTGTATTTCTGTAATAAGTCTTTTGGTGGTGTGAACACGGTCTTACAGACCTGTTCACTTTGTGCCTTGGCTCAGTTGTATGTATTTGGTTAGGTGTTAAGTTTCATGGTCGGCCTGGTTGTCTCTGTGAGATGATGGCAGTTTAATTTTTGTTAAATTTTTGTATCATTTTTGCTACTGAATTCTAAGGCTGCATACTCACGATCAGTATAAGCAGCGTTTTGGACGCAGCATCTTGCCACTGCATCCAAAACGCTGTGTAGTACATAAAAATCCCATCCTGACTATGCTTAACCCGACCGAAGCGATCTTTTAGCTGTGGTGCGGGTTGCCGGCATTCCGCTCCTCCTCTGCATGTTCATTTCATGCTGCGGAGTCGGAAGCGTTTCCCATCGGGTGACTGCAGGAAGAAGCTGCCCCGCACCTGCCGCACTTGGTGAACTCAGGGCGGCTGCGGTCTCTCTGCGGGCACTCGCGGTTTCACTCAGGTCCGGAGGAGCTGCGTACAACACATAGCTCCTTCGGACCATGAGCACACAGCCTAACTGATAAGTAAAGATTTGCTGACCTTCTTGTAGCTTTCACTTTTTTGTTCTGTCTCACGTCTTGTGACATTTCCATTCCATGTGGTGCCATTACTGATAGCATGAAATAAGAATGGGTTTTATTTGTTAAATCTAAACTTTCAATGGGGTGAACTCGTTTTTGCAACATGGTCAAATCAATTTGTTAGGAAAATACCTATTTGAGGTGAGCAAAAAAACAAATCTTGTTTGCTATCAATGTCCAAAATTTGTGGGTGTACTTTGTACACAGGAAATGTTAACTCAAAAAAAGAACTCCCATAGTTATATGCCTAATCTGCTTGGGTGTACTTGTTTATGGTGAGCACTACTTTTGCTGTTAATGTATGAAAATAAATAAAGTGGGATTACTAAAAATAAAAAAAATCTGCTGTTAAATGATGCCAGATACCGCAGTACACTTCCAGACGTATAATGGAATGCATGCCCAGAGTATTTTTTTTTTTAGATATTTTAGTGACAGAAGGGGTAATCAACACAATATTATGTGACTGAGTTGTGTATAGGAAACTAAATAGTTAATAAAATCAAGGAAAGAGAAAAAAAACCCTTTTAAATAAATGATGTATTAAGAAAAATGTACATACCTATTACCAGAAGTGTCCAGTGCTATGCATGTGATAGCAGAATGGCCATGAGCGGCTTGTACTTCACCCAAAAGCTGCCCGGTCAAGACATCCCATGTCCTCAATACCTACATCAAAGGCACACAAATATTTTCTCTGTTTAGAGGAGATCAATTTGATTTTAGTATGTTTTTAAGGGCCGCTTTACACACACCAACTTATGTGACCAACTTCTGAACAGATCTCTGGTTGCAGTGAAATCATGGACACATTGTTCCATTTGTACACAGCCACAAAATGGAGCAATGTGTCCATGATTTCACTGCAACCAGAGATCTGTTCAGAAATTGGTCACAGAAGTTGGTGTGTGTAAAGCGGCCCTAAGTCTTTTAAGAAAGGTAACTTCCTATTTCAAAATAGAAAAAAATAAGCCATAATGAATAAGTGGCTCAGATGTATGCAATATTTTCATGTTAATAGTCCCACTTTAGGCACTCTCTTTTTATCAGAAAAGAACCCTGACATTTTTTTTCTTAAAATGGGTGTCCCATTTCTCATAATCTGCAGGGAAACCTTGCAAATATTAAATTTCACTGCAACACGCTCGAGAGTCAATGAAATATTACCGTACATGCTGTCCAACTTATTTCTAATACTTAAATAAATATCTTATAAATTGTGCTTTTAAATCCATTACAATGTTGTATATTCATATCAGAAAAGTTTAACATAAAACATACAACTCCAATAAATTTAATGAAAAATGTGTCCACTCAAAATATCTCAATAGGAGTACAGTACTTACTGATCCTTCAGAGCAACTGATTATCTGCTGAAATAGCTGGTTATACAGACAGCTGGTGACCGGCTCACTATGGGAGACAGACGGTGGTCCATGGACAATGCTACAAGAAGGAAAACACCCTTACTGACTGTGACAATGTGTTATAGATTACATTACAACAGGATGGCAGTAATCATGCAGTGATAATAAAGAATGACAATACAGTCATGACCGAACGAGTTGGCATCCTTGAAATTGTTCCAGAAAATTATTGCAAGTACACCATTTTGTTATACATATGTTTATTTCCTTGGAACAGCACAAATTAAAACATAGAAAAAAAGGCAAATTGGACATAATTTCAAACAAAACACCCAAAATTGTTGGCACCCTATACTTAATATTTGATTGCATGCCCTTTGGATAAATAACTGCAATCAATCACTTCCTATAACTGTGGCGCCCCTATGGCTAGGCGCCACAGGGAAATACTATACTGTGACAATAAATGTGTTATCCCTGTAAGTTGTCAGTTCAGGGTTTAACCTGTGGAGTCTGTACTTACACACACTTAGGACTAGGCCACTTAGAATAAGTGGGACCAGTAATTTAGTAGGTCCCAAAAGAGGGTGGAGCCTAGGGTAGAAGTAGTGAGAGAGTGACAGTTGAGTAGAGAGACAGTGTTAGGAAGGCAGTCAGGAAGGACAGGCCTGACAGCACAGCCGACAGGAAGGAGCCCCATCTTTAAGTGGGGGCCCAGGACAGCAGGCAATGGGCCAGGACTGGTTGGAGCCAGCTGGTCACGTTGAGGATAACACCAGCAACGCGGGAAGCCGAGGCGGCCAGAAGTTCAACTCTGACCGCAGACCGACGAGCTGCAGGCCCATAAAAACCGTGTTGCTGACAGTGCCACAAGGTACCTCGCCCCTCAGGACCTAGAACCGGTTCAGGACACTCTAGGAGAAGGGCCAGAATTCCGGTGGCAGGGGAGGCTTTGCTTACTTGGGCCCCCTCCGTCCGGATCGGTAGGGCACAGACCTTGCCTATTAGCTACAGACCGTGGGTCTGGCAGGAGAGCTCTGCAAGGGTGGTAGAGACTGGGAAGAGAGAAGTTAACCCTGGAAGACCAAGAGAGAGAACACCTAGAGACTCCATAAGGGGGACCCTGAGCTCACAACATCCACCTGGTAAACCAAACTGTACCGTGTTCCATTTTTACCATCTGCCGGTACCTAGTAAAGTGGAGTAAAACTTGAACTGGTCTCCGTTGTTCTTCCCACCAGTGCCCGGAGGGCTCAGCACCATCAGCAGCTCATCAGAGGGATAAGAACTGCAACACCTACAACTACTCCCCTCATCCACATCCATCACCGCTTACAGCGCCGGTACCATATTACCGGGAACTACAGGTGGCGTCACATTCCCTTGTAAGTATCCCTTCCCCACGATCATCTAACAAATGATAACCAGGGCATGGAAACGGGATCCCGACCACCCGTGATTCTCCCATTCAAGAACCCATCAGTCCCGGTGTCCGAGTATACCTAGCCCACATCATAACCATAAACAAGTAATTCTAAGTTCTCTCCACAGGTGTCCAATGGAATTTAGATCTGGACTCATTGCTGGTCACTTCAGAACTTTCCAGCACTTCGTTTCCATCCATTTCTGGATGCTTCTTGAAGTGTACTTGGGGTCATTTTCCTGCTGGAAGACCTATAATCTAAGACACAAACCCAGCTTTCTGAGGTGATTTATCAGCCTGCACCTGGGCTTGCTTCACATAGTGGGGTCTGACTGTATCCTGTAAGTGCAGTTGGTTTTGTTTTTGGCACTGATGGTAAGTTTTTTGTGATGCTGCTTTTTTCTAGTAGTTTTTGTACAATTTTGTTAGGACTCATGAGCATGGGAATCCGTGATGAGGATCATGAGCTTAAGTGTCTTGGCCAATACATGAACCAATATCCCATCTATAAAAGTTTTTTGTTTATTATATAAAAAACATTTTTGCACTTTTTTATTCTATTCAGGGTGCAGTTGGGCCCCATGGGGCGTTATTCATCCAGTGGTGCAGAAGCATCGTACTGTGCAGTCCATTGCTCAGACAGCGGAGCAGTTGGGTAGCTTTCAGACACTCTGCATCATTTGTATCAGTGTGAATGGTGTCCTATGCAGGCCCATTATGTGCATGGCAAGTCGCCTCCCACACCTTGTTATAGGTTGAGATGATTTATCAGCTTGCACCTGGGCTTGCTTCACATTGTGGGGTCTGACTGCATCCTGTAAGTGCAGTTGGTTTTTGTTTTTGGCACTGATGGTAAGTTTTTTCTGACCCTAGGTGTCATGCCTGGGCATCAGTAACCTGCCGTCTGGTGCAACACAGAGGAGACAATAGGCAAGGTCCCAATCAGAGCATTACTCCTGAGCAGAAGCATGGAGGGGAGCCCAGGCATGCTGACAGACCAGGCCCCTCCTCTTTCATTCTTCTGTTCCACAGGCCCCAGGTACAGGGGGCGGGGCCCATAGCTGTATCTAGAGTTGGCTGTTGGTGGCCTGGGGCATCTCAGAAGGTTCTGTGCCAGCTCCCACTGATCAATTATCTTTTAGACGCTAGGCTAGTACAATTGAAGCCCTCACCGCTAGTACGTCCGGGTCAGGACAATGTCAGCAGCATGGTCAGGTCTGTTGATCACACGGCTGACGTCACTCCGCAGAGGTGTGCACATCATTGGTGGAAAGTGCTCCAGCGGAGCTGAAGACACTGAAGATTCATTGTAATTAGTGAAGAGGGAGGGGGGTGGGAGAGTGCATGTGGAATGTACACATGTGGACAAAATTGTTGGTACCCCTCGTTTAAAGAAAGAAAAGCCCACAATGGTCACACAAATAACTTGAATCTGTCAAAAGTAATAAGAAATAAAAAAAAACCTATGAAAATGAACAAATGAAAGTCAGACATTGCTTTTCAACCCTGCTTTCCCAGAATTCTTTTACAAAATTAAACTCATGAAATAGACCTGGACAGAAATGATGGTAGCCTTTACTTAGTATTTTGTTTCACAACCTTTTGAGGCAATCACTGCAATCAAACGATTCCTGTAACTATCAATCAGACTTCTGCACCTCTCGACAGGTATTGTGGACCAGTCCTGAAGAGCAGGGTTCTAGGTATGTATTTCTGTACCTTGGGTGGTTCTTGTGATTTATTACTCTACTGATGAGGGTTTTGATGCTGTGTTTCTGTACTGATGGGTGTTATAGGGATGGATTTATATACCTCTGGTGGGTCTGGTGATATATTCTTGTGCAATTATAGGTTCTGATGCTGTACAAATGTAAAAATTTGTGAGTTGTTAGCAGTCACTCTATGTGTCACTCTATGTAACTGCATACTTCTGAATTCTCACACTGCACACACTCCATGCTGTCAGGATTCTTAGGTGCTGGCGGTGAAAGAGGGAGATCACAAAACCGCAAGGCTTCGATTTACATACGTGCAGTCACGTGCTGACTAGACACATGAAGCCTCAATCAATGAAAATTAATTGAGCGAGACTGGACACGTCTAGTCGGAATGTGTCCAAAAGTATACAAATTGCATACTTGTGCTCAATCCTAAAAGTTTGCAGTGCATGCACTATGAGAATTCAAAGTCCTGCAGTCACCTAGTGTGACTGCCGACTTTCGTCTCAAATCTGAACAAGTCATTTAGTTATAATATTAAGCACTGTAGCATGCCCAGTCCAAACAGCTTGTAATATATTTACTGCCAGGATTTAGCTTTGCTTGCCAGATTTTCATATTTACAGTCATGTGACAGCTTTTCTTCTTGTCCCTCTATTTTTCACTGAACATTGCGAGAATTAGGAAGAGCAGTTCATCAGCACATGATTCTAAGAATCAAAATCGCATTTTAATGATTGGTCACATGATGACTACTCAGACCAGGGGTGTAGTTATCACCAGCGGGGAAGGGGGCCCATGCTGGCCAGGTAATAATGAGGGCAATATGGCCTGTTGCTGGAGCTCAAGGCTCCAGCCCCTTGGCCATATTGCCCTCATGACAAATGGTGGGCCGGGCAGGCAGCGATCCTGCAGCTCTGCAGTGGAACACACAAGTCAGTCTTCAGCTTCCTACCTGGCACTTTTTCTGTGACACAGGCACGCACAGCTTAATTATATCAGCATGCCATGCGCACCTTTGCCATTTGAAAACTACCCAGCAGAAGAACTAAGAAGTGGTGCCACGGGAAGGTAACAATAAGGAGTGGGACCTGGACAGATGGGAGAAATTTATTCTGCGGCCCCCAGGGCCCATATCTGGGGACAAGAGTGCTCTGCCATCACTGTATTCCCTCACTTGCATGCAGCGTTTACTGTTGAATGCTGCGTGCAAATGCATTGAAGTCCATATGTGGGCATAGATGAAGAGTGGAGCCACAGCACCAACCAGCATTCTTCAGAGCTGTGTGACCCATCAGTGTTGTATGCCCCAAAACCCCAGTAACGTGTGCCTCCAATGCTGTATGCTCCTCAATTGGGCGATAAAAGACCACAACCTGTGGTCATATATGTTTATACATCGTCTATTGTACAAAGGGGATGTTAAATGTATGATAATAGATGTTTATTGATCACTTGGAGACCTGACCTTATACATACTAAATAGGGGACTCCGCATGTGATATGAACCAACAGTGACTGAAAGTGACAGACGGACCATTAATACCTATTGGGCCTTAAGTCTGGAGACTTAGTATCCAGACATCCCGATAGGAATTAAGTGTGACACCAGTACTGTGTGGGTAACATTTATGGAATCACCATTTCTCCCATAATACAATAGATATTGTGTTTTCTTGGGTGTGGGGGAGGGTTATATGTAATTTGTGTGTTTTACACTGAACACTGTGACACCAGTCCACCTAGGGGTCATTCCATGTCAAGTGAACCAATGATTATTACCTCTATATTTTTAATTCTTTTGAGATTTTGTTATTTGATAATAGCATGTCAGACAATGCAAAATGTGAAGAGAAAAATTTTTTAAAAAATTTATTTTTTTTTTAAATGATTTTCAAAGTTCGGAAAAAGTGTGAATTTCGCTGTTGCCTGCCTTTACGTTTCTCCTCATAACTAAGGCTAGGAATAAGATAGAGAGACAAAATAAACACCATTCTACTCAGAACTATACAGGCTTTCACCAGATATGTCACAAGAGGATCTTTGTTAATATTTTACCCATGTGATCGCAAGCGCAAAACTTTAAAACGTATTTCCGAAAAATCGGCGCGCTTTAAATATTTCAAAAACTTCCCATGTGTCTGATTTGCTCTTAGCCACATCTGTACCAAATTTCAAGTTGGGATCGCAATGGGATCATATTTTAACATATTTTACTATTAATAGCGTCAATGGGTCATTCCATATCAAGTGATCTAAATATGAATATTTTTTTTTACCTGACGTCTTTAGATTTTTTTTTTTTTTTTTCCTTTATGAAGTACTACTTTAGTTAATTACAAATTAAAAGTTTGGAATTTTTTTCTTCATCAGTTAATTTTTTACAGATTTTTAAAGTTTAAAAAAAGGGTGAATTTTGGCCTGGTACGACTTTACATTTTTTTATCTCGGGCTAGAAATAAGATAGAGAAACAAAATAAACACCATTCTACTCAGAACTGTCCAGGCTTTCACCAGATATGTCACAAGAGTATATTTGTTAATTTTAATTTTTTACCTATGCGAATGCAAACGCAACATTTTGAAACGCATTTCCGAAAAAAACATTTTAATAAAATTTTCCAAAACTGCCCATGTGTCTTTTATGCTCTTAGCCACATCTGTACCAAATTTCAAGCTGGGATCGTGATGGGATCATATTTTAAAATATTTAACTATGGTTAATCTCATTTTTATTAAATTTTGAAAAAACATATGAAAGACATACATTCAATCTTTTAACAAAATCTTGAGACATATAAAATATACAAAAAGAGAATTCACAAAGTTATTAGTAACTTTAAGATAAGCTGCAAATTTACTTTTTCGCTTATCTCTGGTGCAATATATACTACAATCTAAATATAATTCCAAACACTCAAGTATACAACCTTTCTCAGGGTTTTGAGATGTTCTGATGTCAAGGGGACAAGCAGCCCCAGCAGAATGATTTTTATTACTTGGCCCCTTCTAACAGGTTGACCACGTAAGTGGGTCATTACCCGTTGAGGCCTAGTTGGAATAGTCTATCGACTGGTGTACCGGAAAGGAAGGCCGAAATATTAATGATCTACTCACAGCTCAGAGTTTTCGATACCTGTCTAATGTTCACTAGAATTCTGAAGGTATAGGCGTAGAAAGGAAATACCTAGACTGAATGTATCAGATGGGAAGAAAAGAGAGATAGAAAAGAAGAGAGAGAGAGAAGAGAAACATAAAACCATTAGAAAAAGTTATACTGGGAAAGAAAAGCCACGTAAGAAAAAAAGAAAAAAAGGAGGGGGGGGGACGGGTGAGGTATGGGAAGGAGAAAGGGTACTCATCCCACTGGCTCCCCATCAGCCAGAGGTCGAGCCATATTATCTGTGCTGGAAAAGATACTCCTAAATTCTGCAGAGTCGTGAAAAAGAATCCATTCAACCCAAATCCCTAAGAATTTGTTCCGAGATCCCAACGCATCAGCTGCGAGCTCCTCCATTCGATATGTGTCCATCAATTCTTTGAACCAATCAAGTAGAGATGGAGCCCGGCTTGATTTCCAGAACCTCGGGATCACAGCACGAGCAGCCGAGATGCAAAAGCGGAGAATATCCCTCTTCTGTAGCCCAATAGGACCTGGAAAAATGGATAACATTGCCGATTCTGGGCAGCATTCGGCTTCTTTACCTGTTATCCGGGCGTATGCATTGAAAACCTCAGACCAGAACTGCCGGATTTCCCCACAACTCCACCAAATGTGTATCATTGTACCCTTCTCTTCCCCACAGCGCCAGCAGGTATCAGGGGTTCCAGGGAACATGTTCCGGAGTGTCGTCGGGCACAAGTACCATCTAGTGAGCAGCTTATAGCTTCTTTCTTGTGCAGAACAAGCGCTAGCTAGTGAGTGAGTAAATATAAAGCATTTCTGCCAATTAGCTTCTGAAATGCTACACCCCAATTCCCTCTCCCAAGCACGTTGGAAGTAAAGGGTGCCCTGCTCTCTCATGGACCCTAAGGCCTGGTATAGAAATGATATTTTGCGCCTCGGTGGAGCCTCCAGTTGGAATAACCTCTCCAATACGTTGGGCGTCAATCTTACCCTGCAAGAGTGGTCAGCTGAATATAATTATGCTCTGTATTGGAGAAATTCGAATCACTTAAGAGGTCTCGTAGGTTCTTTGAGTTGTAGCTCTGCCATCGGGGCAAACCACCACTGGACAGAGTCTGTCCTACTCGGGTGTCATCCACAATCCGCCAACATAAAAATCTCTGCCTGTCAAATCTGGATGGGAAAGATGGGTTGGAAAAAAGGGGAGTCAAAGGGCTAAGTCTGTCGTTTAAGCGGAGGGTTTTCGTCACTAGGTGCCATACCTTCAAGGTGTTTCTGGTCATGTCTGTCAAAGGTACTAGGTCTGTGGAGTCTTTAGGGGAAATCCAAAGCAGGTGTTTCAGCGGAATCCCCAAACCCTCTTGCTCCACCCCTACCCATTTCTTGGAGGACGCATGATAATGCCAATCTAGAGCTCTAACAAGAGAGGAAGCCTCAAAGTACGCTCGTATGTTGGGTAGTCCAACCCCTCCTCTGGTCTCGGGCAAGGATAGGATATTCATTCGCAATCTGGACCTCTTGCCCCCCCAGACAAATCTAAGGATCATAGATTGCATTTTGGAGAGGAAACCTCTATCCAATAGAACAGGAACTGTCTGAAAAGTATATAAGAGTCGGGGCAAGACATCCATCTTGACTACGTTTATTCTCCCGAACCAGGATAGCTTTAATTGTCTATAGGAGGTAAATGCCGATTCCGCGTTAGTCAAAAGGGGTTGATAATTTAAATTGAATATTTGTTTAAGATCTTTTAGTATAAGGACTCCCAAGTACTTAATGGCTTCTACTTTCCATTTAAATGGGAACTGTTTAGATAGATGAGAAACCAATTCTCCAGGCAAAGAAATATTGAGTGCCTCGGTTTTGGAGCAATTCACTTTAAAGTTGCTCAATTGTCCGAACCGTTCAAACTCCATTAAGACCGAAGGGATGGAGACCAGGGGCTGGGAGATGTAAAGTAGCAGGTCATCTGCAAATAAGGCTAATTTGTGATGACTCTGTCCCAGCTTGACCCCATGGACGCATTCATTGGACCTAAGTGCAAAATATTTAACTATTATAGTGTCAATTCAAAAGTCACCAAGAACACAATCAGTAATTTTTTCACAATTGCCCGTCAATAGTTTGAATTTGATATAAAGAAACATAGTCTTGTAACATCTCAAATGAAAGCTGTTACCGTTCTGAGTAAAATGATGCCTCTCCCACTTCATTATCTTATTTCTAGCCTGAGATAAAAAAATTTAAAGTCGTACCAGGCCAAAATTCACCCTTTTTTTAAACTTTAAAAATCTGTAAAAAATTAACTGATGAAGAAAAAAATTCCAAACTTTTAATTTGTAATTAACTAAAGTAGTACTTCATAAAGGAAAAAAAAAAAAAAAATCTAAAGACGTCAGGTAAAAAAAAATATTCATATTTAGATCACTTGATATGGAATGACCCATTGACGCTCTTACTAGTAAAATATGTTAAAATATGATCCCATTGCGATCCCAACTTGAAATTTGGTACAGATATGGCTAAGAGCACAGCAGACACATGGGCAGTTTTTGAAATATTTAAAGCGCGCCGATTTTTCGGAAATGCGTTTTAAAGTTTTGCGCTTGCGATCACATGGGTAAAATATTAACAAATATCCTCTTGTGACATATCTGATGAAAGCCTGGACAGTTCTGAGTAGATTGGTGTTTATTTTGTCTCTCTATCTTATTTCTAGCCCGAGATATGATAGAAATGTAAAGCCATACCAGGCCAAAATTTGCACTTTTTTAAAACTTTAAAAATCTGTAAAAAATTAACAGATAAAGAAAAAAATTCAAAACTTTTTTTTTGTAATTAGATAAAGTTGTTCTTCAAATAGAAAAATTTTTTTAAAAATCTGAGGACGTCAGGGAAAAAAAATATTCATTTTTGGATCACTTGACATGGAATGACCCCTAGGACATTTTAATACGTAATAAAACTATCGAAAAAGAGTTAATCCTGTATATTGTGCTCCTCAATTTAGCAACGTGTGCCCCTCAGTGCTGTATGCCCCTCACCTCAGTAATGTGTGCCCCCCAGTGCTGTATGCCCCCTAACCCCAGTAACTTGTGCCCCCCAGTGCTGTATGCCACTCAACTCAGTAGCGTGTGCCCCCAATTCTGTATGCCCCTCACCTCAGTAAGTATTCTCCTGACCTCAGTAACATGTGCCTGCCAGTGCTGTATGTCTCTCAACTCAGTAACATGTGACCCCCAGTGCTGTTCACCCCCCACCTCAGTAACATGTGTCTCCCAGTTCTATATGCCCTTCACCTCAGTAACGTGTGTCCCCCAGTGCCGTATACCCCTCACCTCAGTAACATGTTCCCCACAGTTTTGTATGCCCCTCACCTCAGTAACGTGTGCCCCAAATTCTGTATGCCCCTCAACCTCAGTAACGTGTGTCCCCCAGTGCTGAATGCCTTTCAACTCCATAATGTGTGCCCACCAGTTCTGTATGCCACTCATTGCAGTAACGTGTGTCCCCCAGTGCTGTATGCCCCTCACTTCAGTAATGTGTGCCCCTCAGAGCTGTGAGGTACTCGGAACCGGGCAACAGCTCTGCTGGGGGAGTCACAGGGTTCGAGACCTGGCTCCGTGACCCTGGCGGTGTCAATGAAAGTTCAGGGAATTTGGGTTTATGGATGGTGATTTTGACGCCACCCGTGGTACTCGGCTATTGATGGCCGGTGCTGCGGTGCGGGACCTCCGGGGATGATGGGATAGCAGCTAAGGTGATATCACTCCCCACGGGTGGAGCGGTTTCCCGGGGCAACCGGTAAAGTCTATGGCAATGGTAGGCCATTGGGGGGGGTGCAGGACTGAGGCACGGAATAACCGACAGACACACAGCTCATAGTCTCCATTACCTTTACTGGTAGTTGCAGGTAAAAACGAGGATACTGTCCACAGGTGATGTTGTAAATCCAGGTGGCCTGGCAGCAAGTCGGGGATCTCCTCACCTGGTGAGTTCTGAGGACTCCCTGTTGCGCTACTCCTTGCTGGTCCTGGCTGCCTGTAGCTAAACTGTGACCCTCTCCTCCTGTTTGTCAGTCTCTAACCCGTATGGCAGGCAGCTTGAGCCCTTTCCGGGCACCACTCCTCTGGTTACTGTCCCTGAGCTCCCTGATGCATCTTGGCCTCCTGGGCTTTGTTGTGGATGGGAGACTTGGAATCCCCACCCTCCGGTTTTGGCTGCTGGGCCTGGAGTACCCTCACAACCGTGGACTCTGGTGTCCGTTTCTGGTGCTCTGCACTTGGGTGAGCTAAGTCACTGGCTCCACTCACCAGGCCTGCTTCTCTCCTTCCTCAGACCCTCTTCTACGGGTCCCTCACACTTGCTAATCTCTGTCCCGGGACCAGCCTTACTCTGCTCCAGGCCACAGGACGTCTTCTCAGTCCTCCTTGGAACTGAACTGCCTAACACTGCCTCCAGGCCTGAATTTATAGGGGATCTCCCCTGAACTTGGGTTTCAGAGCTTCTCCTTAGGTCTGGAGTCGGGAAAGTGTTGCATGCTGTGGGCTTACCTGGTGTGGATACTTCTCCTTGCTTCCAAGCATGACATTACCTCCCCGAGGGAGGCAATGCCATTGTGGCAACCGGACCCTGGGGTGCCACATATACCCCTCACCTTAGTAATGTATGCCCCCAGTGCTATATGCCCCTCAACCGAGTAACACGTGCCCCCCAGAGCTGTATGCCCCTCACCTCAGTAATGTGTGCCCCCAGTGCCCTCAGATACGAGATGTGCAGCATCTGAAACAATGGATACTGGAAGCCTGTGCTAGCATTTCTTCTGCGGTGTTGCTATCAGTGTGTTAAGAGTGGGAGAAGAGGGTTGCATTGAGAATCCAACACAATGGGCAGCACTTTGAACACATTTTATAAGTGGTCATAAACTTGTAAATAACTCATGAAAGAATAAAGTTACATTAAAACCAAGCACACCATTGTTTTTCTTATGAAATTCTCAATACGTATGATATGTCACATGACCTTCTTCCAATTGAAAAAAATAAAGTTGGATAAAAAATGGCTGACTTCAAAATGGCCACCATGGTCACCACCCATCTGGAAAAGTTTCCCCCTCCCATATACTAATGTGCCACAATTTCCATTTTATTTAGGTGCAACCATGTAAATGACCCACCTTGTAGTTCTGAACTCTTATTTGTTATGAACCATTAGAAATATAAATGTATACATATCAGGACATTAGGACATGACCATTATGCAATGCAAGAAACCTCCCACAATTCTCCAGTACCCTGCGTAGGAAAAACACTATATTATATGAAAGACCAAACTTAATTTTAATAAAGATAAAGGAGACAACACGAGGCGCAATAGTGCCCTATCAATATGGCACGGATTTTACACACAGGTCACAATAATGGTGCACTCACCTTTTCTAGTTGTGTGCACCCACAACCAGTTTGAATCGCATGTAGTAAAGAAAGCTGCTGCAGAACTTCCACCTCCACGTAACACATGTAAGAATATCTGGATCCAGGGATGGTGTATAAACAGTCCGCGCTGCTTTGAAATAATCACTCAAAAGAGTCTTGGATGAAAGACCCCCCTTCTTACTTTATTTGCCTACGCGTTTCAATGCTACTCCCAGCATCGTCATCAGGGCATCTTTGAGTGATTATTTCAAAGCAGCGCGGACTGTTTATACACCATCCCTGGATCCAGACAAGCTTAATTTTGTTTGTCCAAGTATTTGACCTTTCTGTTAATTGTTTTTTTTTTGTTGAAATCCCTGATGATTATTATACACGCACACTTAGGGCCACTTTACACACACCAACTTATCTGTCCAACTTCTGACCAACTTACTGGTTGCAGTGAAATCATGGACACATTGTTACATTTGTACACAGCCACAAAATGGAGCAATGTCTCCATGATTTCACTGCAACCAGTAAGCTGTTCAGAAGTTGGACAGATAAGTTGGTGTGTGTAAAGTGGCCCTTAGAAATACGCACTGTGTGAACGTTTTTGACTTGCACTTTTACCATGGTTTCATGGTAATTTATGTTAATGCATAGCAGCATTTATGTTTCACAGCACAATCCATGTGAATGCAGGAATTGCTGTCCACACACATTGGTTTATGTGATGAAGTGAAAATGAATAGCACACAGGTTTTCCTGCATTTTTACAAGAATGAGCATGTCAGTTCTCTTCAAAATGCATACCATAGAATCTACATTCTCAATAGGAAAAAAAGAGAGAGAGAGGGAGCCCTAGAGGATGAAATCCACTTCTTGCTACACTGCTCCAAATACTCAGCAGTGAGGGACACTCACTTCAGGAGACTCTCCAATCTCTTCCCCAATTTCGGAATTATGAAGGAGAAAGAGAAAACATATATCCTGTTGGGGGAAGAAGAGAGCACAATGGAATAAGCTTGTGAGCCGCGCATCGCTTAGTAACCCGACGTGTACCATAGTTACCATCTCCCAGCATAGGCTCTGCCGCTGGGAGATCGTTCATCGTGGTGTTATACACCACGATGAAGCTGTTTGTAAAATCGTTCATCGCAAGACCTGAGGTCCGGAGCTCAGATCTCGATCTTGCGATTTGAACAATTCTCGCTCGTCGTATCTTGCCGTCACACGCAGAGACATCGTTCACGCGATTTTTAATCTGGCGCGTTCAAGCGATATCTTTCAAGATATCGTAGCGTGTGACGGCCGCCTTATATATTTATCTACAGACACCCTTATTATTTCAGATTTACTATTTCATCTATTGTATTTTTGCCATTTTCCATTTTGTGAAATAAAAGAGGAAAGAACTACTTTTTTTTCACAAGACTGCATTTGGCATAGAGCAAGACATATACACTTTAAGTCATCTGTAAGGTATACATATCTAATATTTCATGGCATTACTGATTCTTCTAAGGCCGGCTTCACACTGCGTGTGTGATCCGATCCGTGGCTGTCCGCTTGAGGCAGACAAATGTAAGACCTGTTAACATTTATATATATGGTTAAAGGAATGTGTTGTGGACTCTTCTTTGTGTTATACTGTCACCTGCTGCCAAAAAGGAAAGGATAGCAGAGAAACCCCCTGCTGCTGAGAATGACATGGAACAGTCCAGGAGATGGATGGGAGGGGTCTCCTGAAGGAGAAGAAAGAACTTCCATGTGTGTTGCAGAGAGAGACAGACCTAAAGAGACTGATGTCGAGTTAGGGGCCAGACGGCACGTGCAAGCTGAGATCCAGGACAGAGATCCAAGACTGACTGCACTCCACACGTCTGTCAGCGAATTACGGGCCCCAACGGCAACGAGGTACCTCGCAGTAAAACTTGTAGTAAAGTGTGCACACTGTTTTAGTTAGGGAGAGATAGGAAAAGACTGCAGTTCGATATACAAGCTATAGAAAGAAAACAAACACTCTGCGTCTCGCTCGATAAAGACTTTGCATTTCTTTATTTAAAGACATTCAGAGACCTTGCATTCGCTGCAGACTAGGCACAGTGGTTATATGTATTGTATTTACTTTTGCACACCTTCCCGCTCCTTCCCCTTCTTTTCCCTCAGTTGCATTAAAATTGCATTTGTTTAACATTCTGTGTTCCGTGCAGTCCTTGCGTATCCCGTTACCTGTGGGCTATTACACTTGGCGTAGTCGGCAGGATACGCAGGCTGGTACTGAACAATGGAAAGACAGAGGGATGTTGTTGATGTAAATGTTCCAATACAACCTGATAGGGGAATACCAGCAAGGCAATTGTCCCTGGGTGCTATGCTGACCCATGTACCAAAATTTACTGGCAACAATATACCTCTCCATGACTGGGCGCAGAGAGTGAGGGGCATGTTGAAAGTAGCAGGAGTAACTGCAGAAAACCAAGGGGAGATACTGTTGATTGCCCTTGAGGGCCATGCTCAAGAGACTGTTTTATTGCGCCCTGAGAGTGAAAGAAAGACATTAGAACAGGTGGTGAAGATTCTGGAGAGGGTGTATGGCGGCAAGCCAGAAGCAGGTGATTTGCAGGCACAACTGTTCTACCGGCTGCAGGGTGAAGAGGAAGGCTTGCCACAGTATGCGAATGCCCTCCAGAGAATAATGAGACAAATGCTTACAGCAGAGCCAGAGCTAGCACAGACTCCTGGTTACGCTGACCGTACCCTGCGAGATCAATTCCTCAGAGGATTACATAACCCCAAGATCAGAAGTGCTCTCCGTGAACGGCTCAGGGTAGAAAAAAAATTAACTTTTCAGGAAGTACTGGAAGAAGCAGTCTCCCGCACACAAGCTGAAAATTGCGACCCGCAGAACGCGGGGGGAGAAGTTTGTGCTCATAGAGTAGTCCCGAGTGAGAGAAACCGAGAACCAAGCCAGCTTGAAGCTAAAGTGGATCAGTTACAAGAGACTGTTACTGCTCTACAAGAGTTGCTGAAGAATATGCAAGCCCCGGCGTCAGAAGTACGAACGGCAGCACCGCGGC
Organism: Allobates femoralis; assembly: GCA_033576535.1. Classification (NCBI taxonomy): domain Eukaryota; kingdom Metazoa; phylum Chordata; class Amphibia; order Anura; family Aromobatidae; genus Allobates; species Allobates femoralis. Next base: position 218,773,878 of record JARQOC010000003.1, read on the forward strand.
CGGGTACCCGCATGTATACCTATCGAGAAGAGAGGGGACAGATCGAGCAGAGGCGATCCAGACCCGCTAGAGACTACCAATGCTGGAACTGTGGAAATCGGGACCATATATCACGGCACTGCCCGGAGAGGAGGATGTCTCAAGAAAGACCGCCGTTAAACTAGTACCTCCCTCTATGGTCGGGCACATGGGGGGGGGACCAACTGAGCTTAGAGAAAACAACCGCCCTGAAGATATAGCAGCCAGCACGCCGACAATCACAGCCGAATTTGAAGGGAAAGCAGTAAGATGCCTGATGGATACTGGGTCTCAAGTGACCACCATGCCAGAACAGTTCTTCTATCAACACTTTGGACAAACTGTATCCATTGATAAGAGGACACATATCAGACTGAAGGCTGCGAATAATCTTCCCATTCCGGTTGTAGGGGTCGTGTGGATGAACATACGTGCCTGTGGTCAGAACTTAGGCCAAAAAGGGATCGTGTTAACGGAGGGCCGGTATGACAGAGAAGTGCCGGCTATCGTAGGCATGAACATCCTGAAGGAACTAGACCAGTTGCTCTTCAACAAGGAAGGCTGTGATTACTGGAAAATGACTGCTGCTAACGGGCCCGCTCAAAAGGTCTTCCAACACCTTATCCGTGCCAGGGGGCTGTGGAGGAATGGTGGGAGCCGCTACCCAGTGGGGAGGGTTCGAGTCCCAAGACAGACAACAATTACTCTACCTCCAAATCGGGAGACAGTCCTCACCTTGCCAGTCGGGGCCCATCGTATGCTCGAGGGGATGGAGGTGTTGGTAGAACCTTACCGTGGTGAAGAGAACGGAGACGAACCATTGGTGGCTCGCACTTTAGCAACAGTAAGAAATGGAAGAGTCCCTTTCCGTTGCGTGAACACCGGTGAACAGGCCTACACCTTGACCTCGGGAGTTGTTCTGGCCCATGTCTACCTGGCGCCTGAAGAGGTGGCGAACGCAGAATTGATTGAATTGAAGCCCATGGCAGGGGAGACCTGGACTTTGGCTGTTTCTATAGAGAGAGAAGAGAAGCCCACTGATCAGTGGAACAGTCAAGTTATCCTAGGACAGATGGAAGTGGACCTGACCCCCTTCGCTTCAGAGCAAGCCCAGGTCATAGAAAACTTCATCTGGGAGAATCAAGCCACGTTCTCCCGTCATGCAGAAGACTTCGGCTGTACTGACAAGATTCAGCATGAAATACCCACAGGAGATGCACCACCGATCAGAGAAAGGTACAGACAAATACCCCCAAAATATTACCAAGAGGTGAAGGAGCTCTTGGCACAGATGCTGAAGAGCGGGGTGATAAGAGAGAGTCAGAGTCCATGGGCTGCCCCAATCGTGCTGGTCAAGAAAAAGGATGGGTCTACTCGCTTCTGTGTTGACTACCGCAAGCTTAATGGATGCACTGTTCGTGATTCCTATCCTCTGCCCCGGATAGAGGAGTCCCTGTCTGCGCTGGGAAAGGCACGCTACTTCTCCTCCCTTGATCTAGCAAGCGGATATTGGCAGGTCCCTGTGGCAGAGAAAGACAAGGCCAAGACCGCATTCATTGTGCCCATGGGACTCTTCGAGTTCAATCGCATGCCGTTTGGGCTAAATAATGCCCCAGGAACTTTTCAGCGCCTCATGGAGAGTTGCCTTGGAGACATGAACTTTGAAGCCACGTTGATTTATCTGGATGACATCGTAGTGTACTCTGCAACCTTCGAAAAACATCTCGAACAACTGGGTCAAGTGTTTCAACGGTTACGGGACCATGGGCTTAAACTGAAACCAAAAAAATGCCGGATCTTTCAAAAAGAGATTGAATATCTCGGGCACAAGGTGACGGAGGCTGGCGTGCAGCCGTCCGATGGGAAAGTGAGAGCAGTGCTACAATGGCCCACACCCAGCACAGTGAGAGAAGTTCGAGCTTTCCTGGGACTGGCCGGATACTACCGTCGCTTCATCAAGGACTTCGCGAAGGAGGCAGAACCTTTGCATGAATTGCTCCGAGGAACTGCGAAAGGACTAAAGGTACAGAAAATTTGCTGGGGACCAAGACAAGCAGAAGCCTTACACCGACTAAAAGAGGCCTTGGTCAGCGCCCCTGTGCTTGCCTATGCAGACTACAACCTCCCCTTTCGGTTATATACAGACGCGAGCCTCTACGGTCTGGGTGCAGTACTGGCCCAGGTACAGGACGGTATTGAACGGGTGATTGCATATGGAAGTCGGACGTTGCGAGAAGCCGAACGCAATCCTGAGAATTATAGTACTTTTCGTCTGGAGTTACTGGCACTAGTATGGGCAATAACCGAAAGGTTCTCTGAATATCTCACAGGAGCTCAGATTGAAGTCTATACGGATAATAATCCACTGGCTCACATCTCCACCGCCAAACTGGGGGCAATGGAACAGAGGTGGTTGGCACGACTCTCCAGATATAATTATCATGTGCAGTACCGTTCCAAGCACGAAAATCAGAATGCGGATGCCCTCTCTCGTGTTACCACAGAAGCCCCAGTGGGGGAAAGAGATGAGCAGTTAGAGGAAGACGAAATTCCAGACTTCAGTAAATTCACCGCCCAAGTGGTGGAGGCTTGTATGCTGGAGATTACGTTGGGCACAACATCGCTCCTGCTTGGCCAAACCAGAGAGGAATGGGTGAAGATCCAGTCATCTGATCCAGAACTGCTTCAAGTGAAAGAGTGGGTGATCCGGCAGCGTAAGCCTAGGAAGGAAATACGGGCCATGCTGTCACACACGGCCCTACAGATTCTCAGCCAGTGGGACAAGCTATCGGTGCAAGAAGGGATGCTGTATCGGAAGGTGCACCTAGCTACAGAGCTGGAAGTACGGTGGCAAGTGGTGATACCCCAGAAGATGGCAGTACCATTGGCCCGAGAAGCGCACGAGAGAGGAGCCCATTTTGGGCCGGACAAGACTTACCAGTGGTTGCAAAGAATAGTGTACTGTCCTCAGATGCTTCGGGCAGTGGAGAAGGCCTGTAAACTGTGTCGTTCCTGCGAGTTAAATAAAGCTCTCCCACAGCGAGCACCAGTACAGACCATTGTCACCAAAGAGCCATTGGAAGTACTTATGATAGATTACCTGAAGATTGGCCACTCCCACCGGGGCTATCAGTTCTGCCTTGTGATGACAGACCACTTCTCAAAATTTGCGGTGGTGACGCCCACCAGAGATCAGACGGCTGAATCGGCTGCTCGAGCCATCAGTGATGACTTTATCCGGGTATACGGCTGCCCTAAAAGGATACACTCTGATCAAGGGGCCTGCTTTCAGGGCAGTGTCATGAGAGAGCTGCAAAGGATCTACGGGATGCAAAAGTCAAGAACTACGCCTTATCATCCACAGGGCAACGGAGCCTGCGAGAGGTTTAACCGGACCCTCCTACAAATGCGACGCACACTGGAAGATGATCGTAAGAATCACTGGCCCAGTTATCTTGCAGAACTCGTATGGGCATACAATAACCGTGTCCACTCCACCACTGGGTACGCCCCATACGTGCTATTGTTCGGAAGAGCCGGTAGAGGCATTGAAGAACTAAACCTGGCTCCACCCGAGATCAGTGAAAGTCAGAGCGTAGGTTCTTGGGTTGACTGTCACCGTCGACGGCTGGAGACTATCCATCGAATTGTCACCAAGCGGTTGCAAGAAAAGATATACCCCCGGCAGGAACCTGTACATGAGGCCCCGTTCTTACCAGGAGACAGAGTGCTAGTTGCAGAGAAACACCCGAGACACAAGTTGAGTGAGCGCTGGAAACCAGAACCGTACATTGTGACCAGAAGAGTCTCTCCCAATGGGCCAGTGTACGAAGTGAGAAGCGAGCGGGGAGGCGGCACCCTCATCCTGCATCGTAACATGCTGAGGCCCTGCTATTCAGAAGACAGGACCGGACAAAGCGACTCGGGGACTGTGCCCGTGCCCGTTCCTGCTACTCTCGAGGAGGGCTCTGACGATGAAGAATGGTGGCGGGCCCCGTCCAACCCAACAGACTGGGGAGGGTCCAACCCCCCATCTGTTCAAGATGCAGGTGCCACCCCTGCAGAGCATGAGCCACCAATCTCCAGAGATGATGATGAGGATATTGTACTCCCTGCTACTGCACCAGCGTCTGGTGAATTAGCCGTACCCCCACGTAGGACTGAACGGGCTAATGCTGGTATTCCCCCTGATCGGTACTTGGCAGATGAATTTGTGTATTCTGTCAATGGAGTCGGTTGTAAGACATTGACTCCCAGGCAACAGGTTGTAAAGCACGGCAGAGGTTGCCATCGTGTGTTCCTGTGCAGAGGGCCCCAAGAGAGTATCGGCCGGGACGGCCGATGTTAAAGAGGGGGGGAAATGTAAGACCTGTTAACATTTATATATATGGTTAAAGGAATGTGTTGTGGACTCTTCTTTGTGTTATACTGTCACCTGCTGCCAAAAAGGAAAGGATAGCAGAGAAACCCCCTGCTGCTGAGAATGACATGGAACAGTCCAGGAGATGGATGGGAGGGGTCTCCTGAAGGAGAAGAAAGAACTTCCATGTGTGTTGCAGAGAGAGACAGACCTAAAGAGACTGATGTCGAGTTAGGGGCCAGACGGCACGTGCAAGCTGAGATCCAGGACAGAGATCCAAGACTGACTGCACTCCACACGCCTGTCAGCGAATTACGGGCCCCAACGGCAACGAGGTACCTCGCAGTAAAACTTGTAGTAAAGTGTGCACACTGTTTTAGTTAGGGAGAGATAGGAAAAGACTGCAGTTCGATATACAAGCTATAGAAAGAAAACAAACACTCTGCGTCTCGCTCGATAAAGACTTTGCATTTCTTTATTTAAAGACATTCAGAGACCTTGCATTCGCTGCAGACTAGGCACAGTGGTTATATGTATTGTATTTACTTTTGCACACCTTCCCGCTCCTTCCCCTTCTTTTCCCTCAGTTGCATTAAAATTGCATTTGTTTAACATTCTGTGTTCCGTGCAGTCCTTGCGTATCCCGTTACCTGTGGGCTATTACACAGCCGCGGACCAGATCAGCACACAGGACTGGGGGACTATTATGCCCTCCGGTCCTGTGTGCAGCGCACGCAGTTCCTGCTGCTGATAGGTGAGGACCGCGGGCGCCGCGGTCCTGACCTGCGAGCGGCTGCAGCTGCGTGCGCTGCACACAGGATCGGAGGGCATAATAGCCCCCCAGTCCTGTATGCTGATCCGGTCCGCGGCTGTCTGCCTCAAGCGGACAGCTACGGATCGGATCACACACGCAGTGTGAAGCCGACCTAACAAAAAGATAAGTGACAGTCTGTATATAGTAGAATGATACAATGGAGGGATACATACGCTTCTTGTAGCTGCAGTACAGACAGGTAATCTGTTGCTATGTAAAGGGCTCGGAGATCATGTGAAAAGTAACATGCGGCAATATCTCCTCTGATCTGGCTTGCTTTCGATATTACATTGATCAGACAAGTGTGATTTTCGATGTCCCATACCTGTTAAATACAATTATATCTAATAATGAGGATTACATATGCTATTCAAATATTTTTTTTTAATCTAACAGAAGTATCATCTAACAAATTAGCTGAGAGAATTTGACTAATGTGCTAAAGCTCAAAATACACAAATCCAGAATAAAAATGTGGCCTCCATAAATGTGTACATTTCTAATGAATATATATATATACAGTTGTGGCCAAAAGTATTGACACCCCTGCAATTCTGTCAGATAATACTCAGTTTCTTCCTGAAAATGATTGCAATCACAAATTCTTTGGTATTATTATCTTCATTTAATTTGTCTTCAATGAAAAAACACAAAAAGAATTGTCCTAAAGCCAAATTGGATCTAATTCCACACCAAACATAAAAAAGGGGGTGGACAAAAGTATTGGCACTGTTAGAAAAATCATGTGATGCTTCTCTAATTTGTGTAATTAACAGCACCTGTAACTTACCTGTGGCACCTAACAGGTGTTGGCAATAACTAAATCACACATGCAGCCAGTTGACATGGATTAAAGTTGACACAACCTCTGTCCTGTGTCCTTGTGTGTACCACATTGAGCATGGAGAAAAGAAAAAAGACCAAAGAACTGTCTGAGGACTTGAGAAACCAAATTGTGAGGAAGCATGAGCAATCTCAAGGCTACAAGTCCATCTCCAAAGACCTGAATGTTCCTGTGTCTACCGTGCGCAGTGTCATCAAGAAGTTTAAAGCTCATGGCACTGTGGCTAACCTCCCTAGATGTGGACGGAAAAGAAAAATTGACGCGAAATTTCAACGTAAGATTGTGCGGATGGTGGATAAAGAACCTCGACTAACATCCAAGTTCAAGCTGCCCTGCAGTCCGAGGGTAAAACAGTGTCAACCCGTACTATCCGTCGGCGTCTGAATGAAAAGGGACTGTATGGTAGGATACCCAGGAAGACCCCACTTCTTACCCCGAGACATGAAAAAACCAGGCTGGAGTTTGCCAAAACTTACCTGAGAAAGCCTACAACGTTTTGGAAGAATGTTCTCTGGTCAGATGAGACAAAAGTAGAGCTTAATGGGCAAAGGCATCAACATAGAGTTTACAGGAGAAAAAAAGAGGCATTCAAAGAAAAGAACATGGTCCCTACAGTCAAACATGGCGGAGGTTCCCTGATGTTTTGGGGTTGCTTTGCTGCCTCTGGCACTGGACTGATTGACTGTGTGCATGGCATTATGAAGTCTGAAGACTACCAACAAATTTTGCAGCATAATGTAGGGCCCAGTGTGAGAAAGCTGGGTCTCCCTCAGAGGTCATGGGTCTTCCAGCAGGACAATGACCCAAAACACACTTCAAAAAGCACTAGAAAATGGTTTGAGAGAAAGCACTGGAGACTTCTAAGGTGGCCAGCAATGAGTCCAGACCTGAATCCCATAGAACACCTGTGGAGAGATCTAAAATAGGCAGTTTGGAGAAGGCACCCTTCAAATATCAGGGACCTGGAGCAGTTTGCCAAAGAGGAATGGTAAACTCATTGATGGTTACCGGAAGCAATTGATCGCAGTTATTTTGGCTAAAGGTTGTGCAACCAAGTATTAGGCTGAGGGTGCCAATACCTTTGTCTGGCCCATTTTTGGCGTTTTGTGTGAAATGATCAATGTTTTGCGTTTTGCTTCATTCTCTTTTGTGTTTTTTCATTGAAGACAAATTAAATGAAGATAATAATACCAAAGAATATGTGATTGCAATCATTTTCAGGAAGAAACTGAGTATTATCTGACAGAATTGCAGGGGTGTCAATACTTTTGGCCACAACTGTACAGTCATTTCCAAAAGTGTCAGCACAATTAAAATTATTCTAGAAAATAAAGTATTTCAGCAAGAAAATTATTGTATTACCCATGTTTTGTCACACAATGGTTTATTTCCTTTGTGTGTATTAAAACAATACACAAACAAATTAAAGAAAAGAGAAAAAAAAAATCATTTCACACAAAACCTCCAAAATGGGCAGGATAAAATTGCTGGCAACTTTCCAAAATTGTGGGATAACAACTTTGTTTCAAGCATGTGATGCTCATTCAAACTCTCCTGTGGCAAGTAACAGGTGTGGGCAATATGAAAATCACACCTGGAACTAGATAAAAAGGGAAGAAGTTAGCTCAATCTTTGCATTGTGTGTCTGTGTGTGTTACATTAAGCATGAAAAACAGAAAGAGGACATGAGAACTGTTTGATGACTTGAGAACTACAATTGTTGAAAACTATCAATAATCTCAAGGTTACATGTCTACCTCCAGAGATCATGATGTTCCTTTGTCCACAGTCACCAACATAATCAAGAATCAAGTTTTCAACCCATGACTCTGTAGACAATCTCCCTGTACGTGGATGGCAGTGAAAAATTGATGAAAGGTTGCAATGCAAGATTGTCTGGATGCTGGATGAGCAATCGAGTTTGAAAGAAATTCAAGCTGTCCTTCAGGCTCAGGGTGCATTGGTGTCAGGTCAGCACCAGCTATTCATTGATATTTGAATAATGAAATGCTATAGCTGGAGATGCCACTGCTGCCATACAGACATTAAAAACCTATACTGCAGTAGACAAAAATCCTTCTGGGAAAGCGCCTTGTGCACCAATGAGACTGTCACGGAGAATCATAGATCACATGGGAATCGGAAATTCCTATACTGTCCCTCAGGCTAGGGGACCCTAGCTGTCCATAGCTGTCCCTTATCCCAGAGATACCTGTAATGGTGAAGAGGTTTGGGCCACCAACCTTACTCTGCTCTTGGTCAGCCCAAATCTAATACCCCCTCTCTCCCACCCCAGATGTATGCCGGGATATAAGTAGTAAAATCCCACACAAATAGACAAAGAGGGAGACTGAAGACTCAATTTACAGCAAACACACAAAGAGGTATAAGACAAAAGGCTAGCAGACGGAAAGAAAGAACACAAAAGAAAAGAAATAACCTGACGACAAGAGGATTCCCGCAGCACACCAAACTGCATACAATTAGTCTCCAACAACTGGATCACAGCAGCACGACGACGGCATCACAAAAAGCTATAGTCAGCATGGGAAGAGAGTTTCCACCAACTTAAAACGGTAGGGAGTGACTGTGATAGGTTTCCCAGAATATGTGATCCCAGAAGTAATCAGCCTACTAGCAGAGATTAACTCCTGCTAACTCGTTCACTAATGAAAACACAGCTGGTTGACACTCGAGTCTGCTTGTGTAACTCAGAAGCAGCAGAGAAAACAGTGTAGAGTGTTAGAGTCTGTATTGTGAACAGAACCCATTTCCGCTATGACACTTGGTGAGTTTTGAGCCAAATGCCTTGTGTGACAAAAACCAAGATAAAGTTTTTTGGTAAAACACATAATCCACCTCGTTATCAAAAATGCAATGATACTTACAATTAAAAGAACACAGTACCTACAGCCAAATATGATGGAGGTTCAAAGATGGTTTGGGGTTGTTTTGCTTCCTCTGGCACTGGGTGCCTTGACTGTGTGCAAGGCATCTGGAAATCTGAAGATTACTAAAGGATTTTGGTTTGCAAAGTAGTGCCCAGTGCCATAAAGTTGAGTTTGTGACCAAGGTCATGGGCCTTCCAGTAGGACAATGACCCCAAACATACTTGAAGAAGCACCCAGAAGTGGATGGAAAAAAAGTTCTGGAGAGTTCCAAAGTGGCTAACAGTGAATCTGAATCTAAATCCCATTGAACACTGGTGGAAAGGTCTTAAAATTGCTGTTGGGAGAAAGCATCCTTCAAATATTATAGGCCGGGAGCAGTTTGCAAAAGAAGAGAGCTCCAATATTGAAGTTGAAAGTTATAAGAAGCTTGATGATGATTATAGCAAGCGACTGATTGTAGAGGGTGTGCAACAAAATATTAAGTTGAGGGTGCCAACAATTTTGTTTGGCACATTTTCGTGATTTTGTGTGAAATTATGTTCAATTCACTTTTGTTTTATAGTTTTTCTGTATTTCTTAGCAATTGCAAGAATGACAACACTTTTTGCCATGACATATATACATACAAGGTGGGCCATTTATATGGATGCACCTGGGAATGGTTGGTGATATCAACTTCCTGTTTATGGCACATTGGTATATGGGAGGGGGAAAACTTTTCCAGATGGGTGATGGTCATGGTGGCCATTTTGAAGTCGGCCATTTTGACTCAAACTTTATTTTTTTCAATGGGAAGAGGGTCATGTGACACATCAAACTCATTGAGAATTTCATAAGAAAAACAATGGTGTGCTTGGTTTTAACGTAACTTTATTATTTCATGAGTTGTTTACAAGTTTATGACTACTTATAAAATGTGTTCAAAGTGCTGCCCATTGTGTTGGATTGTCAATGCAACCCTCTTCTTTCACTCTTGACACACTTATAGCAACACCGCAGAAGAAATGCTAGCACAGGCTTCCAGTATCCGTTGTTTCAGATGCTGCACATCTCTCATCTTCACAGCATAGACAATTGCCTTCAGATGAGTGATGAGGAAAACTTTTTTGCAAATGGTGAAGTTAACAAACAAAACCACCGCTATTGGTCTAACACTAACCCACAGTGGATAGATCCCTCCAAGACTGCTGGAGCAGAAAAATTGATGGTATGGTGTGGTATATGGGGTGCAAACATAGTGGGGCCATTCTTCATCAGCGGAAACCTCAATGCCACTGGATATCTGAATCATGTAGCAATTTCAGATATCCAGTGGCATTAAGGTTTCCATTTTATACACATTGAACACATTTTATAAGTGGTCATAAACTTGTAAATAACTCATGAAAAATAAAGTTACGTTAAAACCAAGCACACCATTGTTTTTCTTATGAAATTCTCAATAACTTTGATGTGTCACATGACCCTCTTCTCACTGAAAAAAATAAAGTTGGATCCAAAATGGCCGACTTCAAAATGGCTGTCATGGTCCCCACCCATCTGGAAACGTTTTCCCCCTCCCATATACTAATGTGCCACAAACAGGAAGTTGATATCACCAACCATTCTCATTTTATTTAGGTGCATCCATATAAATTGCCCACCCTGTTTTTGATTTGATTGATATACACATATATATATATATATATATATATATATATATATATATATATGTATATATATATATATATACATACAGTATATATATCTATATATATATATGATTTGCATATGAATCAGCAGAGCTGTTGACTTTGATGGAGGGGTTGAGTGATATGAGGTTAAGATGATAGATTCTGTTTTATCCATGTGATATTTTAGAAATCGAGCAGAGAGGAAGGATGAAATTACAGACAGACTGAGGTATTCAGGTCAGTAAGGAAGTGACATCGGGATATCGGGTCCAGAGATGTAGATTTGCTGGTCATCAGCATAGAGTGGGATTCTATGAGTTGTCCCAGGCCGAAGGTGTTAATGGAGAAGAGCAGGGGTCCTGGAACTGAACCTTGGTTCATGCTGACAGATTGGGGGCGAGATGTTTGAGTTGGAGGCACTGAATAGCCGGTCTGTTAGGAAGGTAAAGATCAAAGATAGGCCCAAGGCTGTGATGCCAAGAGATGAGAGAATCTGTAGTGAGAGGAATTGGTCCACTGTATTGAATGCAGAAGACAGGTCCTCCAGGAGGAGGACAGAGTAGTGTGGGGGTTAGTAGGTCATTGGTGACTTTAGTTAGGGAGGTTTTAGTTGACTGATGCTGTTGTAAGCCAGATTGTAACAGGTCAAAAAGGGAGCAGAGGAGGAAATGTGGGAGGATAGTTCAGGCTTAGTAGTTTTGACACATATGGGAAATAGGTAGACACAGAGGATGGGTCAAGAGAGGGCTTTTTTAGGATGAGTGTTATTGAGGCATTGTTAAAGCATGAGGGAAACACCCCAGTTGTTAGTAATAGGTTGAAGAGATGAGTTAGGGCTAATATGCATATTGTGGTGAGGTTTGAGATGAGGTAGAAAGGGGTCGGGTCGAGTACACAAGTGCACAGGTGATGAGATGTGATCTGGAGAGTAGAGTGGAAAGTGCATATTCTGTGATATATATATAGACTCACCCAAACCCATGTACTGTACATATGAAATGAGTAGTTAAATTCATGCAGCCCTGGCCTAGGGCATATTCCAGCCCTCTGAAGCAGCTGGTGCTTACTAGGTCCCATAATGTTTGTCATGACACAATGAGTACTAGTAGGCTTTAGGAACCCAATCCTATACATTTCAGTGTATTTATACGGTTTACTGTCAATATTCGTTATACACAATTTACTAAATATGTACAAAATCCATGTTATGCCATCTGAAAAAAATGTACAACTAAGCAAAAAAAATTACCATCACACTGCAGTCCATAGACACAGAGTAAATGTTAGTGTTCTCATCTCCAATCTTCAGGTAGGTAATAGGTGACGAGTGTCCACGCAGTAACCCAGTGGGCCAACTGGCACAGTTAGGAGAGAAACAAAAAGAAAGTGCAAAAACATCAGTTCAGATAGATGTTTAAAACCTGGACTCCCTGATAAAGTACAAGGAGTCACCTGAAGTGAGGGCATTGACGTTTAACATATGACAATTAAAGACAGCTGCCTTTGATGCAGGTAAGGAGTTGATTAGGAAAGTCTAATGGCGGGTTTACACGTTGCGATATCGTAGTACGATTTCAATGAAAAGTCACGTGGTTCGATCGTTGCACCCGATATCGTTCCTGCGTTGTATGGTGTGAACGTCCAATACGATGCAGGAACGATGTCAATGCGATATCGGGGATTGAATGAGCGTGCTATTCAATGCCCCGATATTGAAGGGAGATTGGAGCCGGATCGTGCTGTGTAAACGCACAACTACGATGCGATTTGAAACGTCACCCATTCACTCCCATGTTAAAGGATCGTTCCTGGGTTGGGGGGCGTAGACATCGCACGGACGTTGTATTCCGATATCGCAGCGTGTAAACATCCAATGCGATGCGGGAGAAACGTGCACTAATTGCGCGCTCCCGCGCCATTGAGTTGCGATATCGCAACGATATTGAAGCGTGTAAACCCACCTTAACTGGTCTGTGGGAGCCAGCACTCCTAATGGTCAGTAGGGGATCAAATACTTATTTCACTTTTCAAAATGCAAATATATTTATAGAATTTAGACCATGTGATTTTCTGGATATTATTTTTGATATTCTATCTCCCACTGTTAAAATGAACCTACTCTTAAAATTATAGACTGTTCATGTCTTTGTAAATGGGAAAACTTACAAAATCAGCAAGGGATCAAATAATTATTTCTTTCACTGTACGTCACCTTCGTTTATTTACAACAGCTTTTTACTAATTAAAAGACTTTACACTTCAATCCTATTTTTGTTCTATTTAATGTCATGTCTTCATATATGAACATAATCCTATGCAAATAATTTACAAAATCTTTAAACCCTTAGTGACGGCCAATACAACTTAAAACTCACCTGAGCTAGAAGTGATTATCATTCCCCCACGGGTGAAAATGCCTTGGCTTTCGGCTGTACACTATAGCTAACACCCTGCGTCATCAGGCACAATTGATGTTAGCACCAACCATGGCCCTTTAACCTATTATATGCTCCTGTCTATAGTGACTAAGGCATCTAAATAGTTAACAGAGTGTGGTGACTCCCACTATAACCCTATCGGCATCCTGAGATCATAATTGTACAGTCCTGATGGTTGCCATAGCAATTCACAACCAAGTACTGTAACATTCTTAGGGTGCCTTCACATTTGCAGATGTTAACGCCGCGTACGATGCGCATGCGCATCAGCATGTGGAAACGCATATAAAAGCATGTAAACGTTGCAGATTTCATCAGCATGCGTATGCGCATACTGATGATACGCACTGCGTATGCATGCGTTTTTATCATGCGCATGCTGTTTCTATCCGCATGCGTTTCTGAAATTACCCCTAATTTTCATTACTCCACCTACTGGCACGCCCCTGGGCGGTGGCCATACGCATGCGCACCGTCAGCAACATCCGCAAAACGTCGCGCACGCTTGCGCACTCATAGGGACTAATGAACGCACCATGCGCTGGCGTGCGCATGCGCATGCTGCCTCTTTGCAGACGCGCCGAAAATTCCTACATGCTGCGTCCCGCGGCGGACATTTGGGCCCTCCATCATGCGCATGCGTACAGATACGCAGACATACGCGACATAATTTATTTCTTGCGGATGAATGCGCACACCATGTAAAATATAGGTGCGCAGTCTGCATGCGTATTTTAACATGAACGTAAGCACCGTACGCAGCGCAAACGTCTGCAAATGTGAAGGTAGCCTTAGACTCTGCTGGCCATTGTGACCTGTCTGGAAGTTAGCAAAATTTAGGTGGTAGAAAATACTTTTTCTTGTCTATATTGCTAATTTGCATTAATTTCTAAAAAGCAGCTGTTTAATAAACTACCTGACAGCAGTGTTGAATACGTTTTTAAAATGGTATCACTTTGGGGGTTTTTCCAATATATAGTTACCACAAAACAACTTCAAAACTGAATAGGTTTCTCAAAAAATAAGTTTTGTTAAATCATTGAAAGAATGAGAAACTGCTGCTGCCTTTTTAAACCTTCTAATATCTTAACAAAAATATAAGAACACCTTACAAATGGTGCTGATGTAAAGCAGACTTAAAGGAAATCTGTAAGGTCAAAAATCCATATGTAACTGCTATCATTTTCTAATTCCTCGCTTTAAACTCTCTCTATTGATGTACTTCTTTTATTTATATTTCCCTCCTATCTTCTATGAACCTCAAATAAAGAGATTCATTCCATCTGTCTCTCACAGTGAGTTATCCACTTAGTTCTCTGCTGTTCCCTCCCTATAGCATGAATATGCATGTCACATATTCACATCACATCACTGCACATGACATCAGTGGGAGGGGGGCTGTATTCTCCTCTCTGCTCTCTGTGTTTGCAGCATCGCAAGAGGTCAAATACAACACAGAAACTGTCACATCACAGCAGGATATCTGCATACAGAAACAAATGGAGTCTAGATTAAGCAGATCTGTAATAGCTCTCTCCCTCCGTGTCCTCATCAGAACAGAAGCTCCAATTGAAACTGAAATCACTCTGCACTTGGAGCAAAGGGAGAATGGAGGAGGAAGGAGAGAGGGAGGAGAGAGCAGCTGAGAAGGAGTGCATAATTACATGACAGTTTACACAGTAGCCAGACTATTCCTGCTTGCTTATAATGCAGAGACTAATCCAATAGTTCTCTACAAGGTGTGACAATGCTGATAACATGGAAACTACAAAGGGTAGAACAATGATTTTACATGTTTTTAAAAGGTTTGCCTAGGCCCTATTCAAGGGTAATATTTGTATCATACTGAAAAATGACCTGACAGTGTCCCTTTAAGCTAAATGTTGCTTACTAACTTTTTTGTGTGCCTGACTATTTGGATTAATGCAATAACCAAAGTTTGAATATTGAAACATTTTTTTTCAAAATACCGTATATACTCGTGTATAAGCCGACCCGTGTATAAGCCGACCCCCCTACTTTTGCCCCCAAAACCTGGGAAAATCTATTGACTCGCGTATAAGCCGAGGGTGGACCCCAGCACAGGTATACAGCCCCCAGCAGTGGTATACAGGCCCCAGCAGTATGATATACAGCAGGCCCCAGTGGTATATACAGCAGCCCCAGTGGTATTGCAGCCCCTATATACAGCAGCCCCAGTGGTATTGCAGCCCCAGTGGTGTATACAGCAGCCCCTATATACAGCAGCCCCAGTGGTATTGCAGCCCCAGTGGTATTGCAGCCCCTATATACAGCAGCCCCAGTGGTATTGCAGCCCCAGTGGTATTGCAGCCCCTATATACAGCAGCCCCAGTGGTATTGCAGCCCCAGTAATGCAGGGCCCCTATATACAGCAACCCCAGTGGTATTGCAGCCCCAGTGGTATTGCAGCCCCTATATACAGCAGCCCCAGTGGTATTGCAGCCCCAGTAATGCAGGGCCCCTATATACAGCAGCCCCAGTGGTATTGCAGCCCCAGTGGTATTGCAGCCCCTATATACAGCAGCCCCAGTGGTATTGCAGCCCCAGTAATGCAGGGCCCCTATATACAGCAGCCCCAGTGGTATTGCAGCCCCAGTGGTATTGCAGCCCCTATATACAGCAGCCCCAGTGGTATTGCAGCCCCAGTAATGCAGGGCCCCTATATACAGCAGCCCCAGTGGTATTGCAGCCCCAGTAATGCAGGGCCCCTATATACAGCAGCCCCAGTGGTATTGCAGCCCCAGTAATGCAGGGCCCCTATATACAGCAGCCCCAGTGGTATTGCAGCCCCAGTAATGCAGGGCCCCTATATACAGCAGCCCCAGTGGTAGTATACAGGCAGCCCCAGTAATGCAGGGCCCCCCCCTCATGCTCCGGTCACCTGTAAAGCAAATTATACTTATCAGTGCCCGCTGCCGTCCGCGCCCGCATCTGCCGACATCCCGATCCTCCGTCTTCATGCATCTTCTTCCTGTTTCCTGTGCGCGTCGCCGGTAATGACGTCATTGCCTGCGACGCGCACAGAAGCAGGAAGAAGATGAATGAAGATGGAGGATCGCATGTCGGCAGCGGCGGGCGCGGACGGCAGCGGGCACTGATAAGTATAACTTGCTTTACAGGTGACCGGAGCATGAGGGGGGGGGCCCTGCATTACTGGGGATGCGGGGGCTGCTGTATACCGCTGTATACAGCAGCCCCCGCACTGACTCGCGTATAAGCCGAGGGGGGTACTTTTCAGCCCAATTTTTGGGCTGAAAAGCTCGGCTTATACGCGAGTATATACGGTAAATGGTAAAACATATCGACCTAAATTTACCACTAGCATAAAATATAATACATTACAAAAAACAATCTCAAAAACACTGAAATATGTTAAAATGTACCAGAGTTATTACCACATAAAGGGACACTGGTCAGATTTGAAAAATTCGGCCTCATCACTAAGGGGCTAAAGTAGTACGGTACTTTATTTCTATCTTGTAAAATAGAAGCAATCTTTAGGATAAGCCCTCACTTTATGATCAGTGGGGGTCCGATGTCTGGGACTCACCCTGCAGTACTACTGGTGCAGCACTGCCTCTCCTTTTCCCTGCACAGATGCACAACTGACCACCTAATGTTGTGCAGGAGGCTGCAGGTGACCCCATTCTCTTGAATGGTGCTGGACTGTAGTACCAAGTACAGACAGTGTTCAGGGGTGGTTGTGCAGAGAAAATTTGTAGGGAATGCATTGATATAACAGGATTATGGTCTTGTCATTCTCAGGATCTGTGAAATCTCAGAGGTAAAATCCCTGCCAATCATAAGGTGATGGCATATTCCAGGAATGAGGCAGCACCTCATAGCATGGGAATATCCCTTACATATAGCACCATTGATCCTCAAATAGATAAGCAATAAAAACAAATTTGCAATGGGAATAGATCTACAGTTCCACTCAAAGTGATAAAACAGCCCAGTTTCCTCTATATTACATTAATGGGGGCCCAATTCTATCACATTGGCTGATTCTAGAACATGTGCGATTCAATATTAATCCAACTACTTCCGCTACTAATACAGCACTACCGAGGAGGGTGGGGGATTCCTCTACTGCATCCTGTGGCCATGGCTTGGCAGGCACTGCTGCTGCTCCTCATACCTTCTGTGTGCTCTCCCCTTGTGTCTCTCACCCTTGTATGCTCTTTTTCCCCTTTGTGTGGTCTCTCCCCTCTGTGCACTCTCTTTTCCTTCTGTGCATTCTCTCTCCCCTTGTGCTGTCTCTCCCCCTGTGTGTTCTCTCTTCCCCATGTACTCTCTCTCCCCATGTACTGTATTTCCCCACTCTGTGCTCTCCCCCCTTGTGCTGTCTCTCCCCCTTTGCGCTCTCTTCCCTTGGACTGTCTCTCCCCCTGTTCACTTTCTCTTCCATTGTGCTGTCTTTCCCCCATGTGCTCTCTATCCCCTTGTGCTTTCTCTAACCACCTGTGCACTCTTTCTCCTCTTGTGCTGGCTGTCCCCTCTGTGCGCTCTCTCTTCCCCTGTGCACTCTCTCTTCCCTTGTGTTGTCTCTCTCTCCTTGTGCACTCTCTCTTCTCTTGTGCTTTCTCTTCCCCCTTTGCGTTCTCTTTCTCCCCCGTGCGTTCTTCGTCCCCCTGTTGTGCACTTTCTTACTCACCCATGTGCAACATCTCTCTCCCACTGTACGCAGCACCAGCCTGCATCCAAAGTAGAACGCAAATGGGAGAAAGTGCAGTAGCAGGATGGGTCCACCCCAAGGGTATGATGGAGCGGACCCAGGTGATAATGAATGTCTGTGCTGTGGCCAGTGGTCGAGATGTCATGTGGTCCCCACACCAGAGATGTCCAATAGGTGGCACTGTTTTCTTTGACTGATTAATCAAACTTGACTGATCAACCAACCGTATGGGCTTCTTCACATTTCATTTTAGCTGTAATTTTCTAGTTTAACGGTAATTTGCACAATGTCCTATAGGTAGCGCTATTTTTGGGACAAACTTACAGACACACACACACAGACACACAGACTGGATAAGGCTTTTATAATAGAAACATAAAAAGCAAAAGATGCAAATCTATAAACCAGGTGAATGTGACCATGGCTCAGAGCAGCAGATACATACCTAGGCACATATGGATTCCATACACGAACAACCCTGTCTAGTCCTCCAGTTACCAGGATGTTAGCTTCTTTCGAAAAATCAAAAGTTTTAACACCTCGTTTGACTCTAAACAGAGATTCATCACTCATATTTCTCTTGGGTGGAACATTTCCGGACAACATAGACCTCTTGCTTTTCACGGTGCCAGATTCCATAAGGTCTTTAAGATGCTTCTGTAAATTTTTGGTCCCTTCTATGCAACCTGTCATAAACCCACCCGAATTAATATACATTTTCAACCACAAAATAAATAACACAAAACTGAAAAATAATTAACACAACTACCCACTGTAACACCAAATGCTAAAAACTGGTGGTGGCAAATGGTACAATGGGATCAGCTGTATACTTTCATTGAATGAATTCAATGTATACATTTATTTAATTTCCTAAACATGTTTTATAGATAGATAGATAGTTGGATAGATGAAAATAATTAACAGGACAGCACTAATAAATATATACAGTTGGGTGAAAAAAATCGCACTAGGTTATGTCCAAAACGAGATGAGTATAGAAAAAAAAGCAGGCACCACTTCAAAAATTAAAGGTGCAAAATGTGGACTTCAATGATCCATGCGGCAACATTTCGGTGGTGTGGCCACCTTTTTCAAGCACACTATACATATATGCTTTATTATTTCAGAGAACCATAAAACACTGGATACGGGTCGGTTCCTTACAAATCCGACTTATAACCAGTATCCGATATGTGCCCCATAATTAAGAGAAATATATGCAGATCTCATTATGCAAGCCTCCTAATGATGGCCTCACTGTATCTGAGTTTTTAGAGCCCATTGCTCGATCCTTTTAAACCCATAGTATTTTTATTCTCTTTTGTATAATTGAAGGACATTCGTCTAGATACAACTGACAACATTCCCAGGACGTAAATCCATGAGGGCCCTTTCACATCAGCGTTTTTTTCAAATCGCGGCAGATGCGGTGAAAAAACCGCATCTGCCACGATTACCGCATACCGGCTGCACTTGCGGCACGGTTGCGGCGCAGTTGCGGTAAACGCAATACAAGGTATAGGCAGACTTGCGGCAGGTGCGGCAAGTGCGGTTTTGGCACTTGCGGCAGGTGCGCCGCAAAAAAAACCCGCAGTCAGCCGCGGCCGCACCTGCCGCAAGTGCAAAACTGCACTTGCCGCACCTGCCGCAAGTCCGCCTATACCTTGTATGGCGTTTACCACAACCGCGCCACAACCGTGCCGCAAGTGCAGCCGGTATGCGGTAATCGCGGCAGATGCGTTTTTTTTCACCGCATCTGCCGCGATTTGAAAAAAACGCTGATGTGAAAGCACCCTTAAGAAACTTTCTGCCTGACAAGACCTTCTCAAGTCATATTTATAATCATATTTACTTCTGTATGGTACTGAATGTGTTATAATCTGGTGTTTTTCTTATGGGTTGTTCTGTACTAATTTTTTTTATGCTTTTATATACATTCATACCTATTAAGGGCCCCCTTCATCTTCACCAGATCTTACATTTTTAGAATCTGCTGACCTCTAAACCAACACTTGTCAGCCCAAGTCACTACTGGCCTTGATTTATCAGTATTTTCTATCACTTTCTAGCATATATAGCGACACAACTTTTAATTCTGGTAGCGCAGTAGCTTTCTCTTGTTAATAATTATGGTAGTACTCCTGCATGGCCACTTCTTTATTTATCTACCTCTTAGGCCCACGTCACACACACAGATATTTGTGCAGATATTGTTTGCAGATCTCTGGTTGCAGTGAAATCATGGACACATTGTTCCATTTTGTGGCTGTGTACAAATGGATTAATGTGTCCATAATTTCACTGCAACCAGAGATCTGTGACCAATATCTGCACAAATATCTGTGTGTGTGACGTGGGCCTTACCTAGATGTTGACATGGTCACAGACATGGCCACATAGTGATTATGGCATTTGTCCTGCATGGCCACTTCTTTACTTTATCTACCTCTTACCTATATGTTGACATGGTCATAGACATGGTCACATAGTGATTATGGCATTTCTCCTGCATGGCCACTTCTTTACTTTATCTACCTCTTACCTAGATGTCGACATGGTCATATACATGGCCACATAGTGATTATGGCATTTCTCCTGCATAGCCACATCTTTACTTTATCTACCTCTTACCTAGATGTTGACATGGTCACAGACATGGTCACATAGTGTACCATTAATAGTTACCCATCACTATGGAGCTATCTGAGACTGCTGTACTACGTAGCATGGAAAATATATATGAACAGCATGTTATCAGGCATGTCTGTGTCCAGATAGTTAAGGACCGCACATAAAGGGCATTGAGGGTAGTAGGTTATGCACTGCTGCTTTACAGGATCCCTTGTATAATATCCACCTACCTATTATAAGCGCTGAGTAATCATCATTGGAACTTGAAATAATTGAGTCAATTGACTGAAAATATCTGATCTGCAGATAGACAAGAAAAGTGGCAGAACGTATAGCAGGGCTAATTGCACATATGGTAATCTTTTTTACAACACATAATTTATAAATTTCCTTCTGTGCTTGAAAACATTGTAGCTATAATTAATATCGAACACCAACATTGCAATAAAATGTAATAACAGGCAATCAAAAAAACAAATCTACCCAAAAATAGCATCATTAGAAACGTCAGCTCAAGTCACAAAAAATAAGCCATCACACAGCCCCGGATCCTGAAAAATGAGAATGCCACCAGTCGCAGAAAATGGCAATAAAGGCGCAATTCTTTTTGTTTAATAATTCAGAATTTTTTTTCACCTCTTAGATAAAAATACATGTATACATGTTTGATATCTATGAACTCTTATTGCCCTGAGGCATCATATCGACATGTCAGTTTTACCATAGTGAACATGGTGAATAAAAACCCCAAAACAACTGTGTGATTGCACTTTTTTTGCAATTTCATTGCACGTGGATTTTTTTCCCATTTCCTAGAACCCTATATGGTAAATAAATGATGTGATTCAAAAGTACAACTCGTCCCACAAAAAACAAGCCCTCATGTCTATATTGACAGAAACATATAAAGTTATGGCTCTTAGAAAAGGGGAGGGAAAAACGGAAACTCCCCCAGGGATATTAAAGTCTGGCTGAACCCGGTGAACCTGAACATCACAGGTACAATCATCTCTAGTCCGCACCAAAGAGGTTTGTGCTTTTCTGGATCTTTGTGCCAAGCAAATGGAAGGATGGACGACATAAAAGTTTTACATTGCAAAGGTTTAAATCAGTTGCATTTTAGCAACAACAGGAAGAATTCTCAACTTTTTTAGTGTAGGGTCAACACAGATACTCTACCATATATTGTCACTAAATAAAAAATACTCTTGTTTGTGCCAAATGGCTGGATCTATTGATGGATCAGTCTGACCCAAAGTGAACTTGGAGCATGTTTAGGGAGGATTAAAAAAAAAAATAATTTTAATATTGTACAAGTTTCTTAAATTAGGATCACCAATAGGCATAAATGGAAATTGGCAACAAATTTCCTATTTTTGCCTGACTTCAAACAGATAGTGCAGATGTGGCGCCCCTGCGTCCAGGAGGCCACAAAGGGAACTGCAGCCAGGCAGGTAGGACATTTGTTGCACACCAACACCCTCACAGCTCACACAACCCATGTGTAAGAGAAGGTAACATCCAGCCCTGAGATTAGATGCTCTATGAGATTGAGGGGTGGTGGATCAGAGGAGTGGGTTGGGCATACCAGAAGTCAGGTGACTTGAGAGTATATAGGAAGGGTGAGGAGTGAAGGAAGTTAGTAGGCTCAAGGTGCCGAGATGCAAAGACCAGAAGCTGAGCTGCAAAGACAGAGAGACAATCACACGTTCTGTGAGTGCAAGGCCTAGGAGCGCAGAATCCGTACTGAGCCAGTGTGAGCCAGAGGGGAGAGAAAGCCCATCCGACGCTGATGCCACCAGGAGTGTGACAGGACAGAGAGGGACGGTGGAACCCGGGCCCTAGACAGCAGCTGAAGCCACTGACTGCAGGCGGAGTAGCCCTCCTAGTATACTGAAAGGAACAGAAAGGAGAGAGCCTGGTAGAGGCTCGTGCTGGAGGACTGCTGGAGGCTGGGCTGAGTAGAGTGTCGGCTCTAGAGGGGACCGTAGTTCACCAGGCATCCCCAGACAACACGACGAGGGGTCTGAGTTTCAGATTGAGATCCCTACCTTAAAGGACAGGCAGCTAAGTGACGCACTAGGACTCACAGAAGCCCGAGTCACCGCCATACTGTCCAGCGTACCACACACCACCCGTGCAAACGGAGACCGTAAACAGACCGGAAAGGACACTACAGACTGTGTGAGGGGTCACAGAGAGAGGCCTGGCTGCAGAGCAAAGGGAACCCGGAGAGGGAGAATGTGCCCGTATACTGTAACTTGTAAGAACTGCTAATGACTTGTAAAATGACTGAAAGAACTTGAAGTAAAGCTTTGGAAAACCCTGGAACTGCTTCCCTGGAGTCTCTGTGTGCAAGCTATTCTCTCCATACAGGATCCAGCCTGTCAGCACCAGCCAGGAGGAGAGATCCCTGCAGCGTCTGCAAGTAAGTGTGCTACAACCTCACCATAGACTTAACCCTTACTGCCCCGGGGGATACAGTTCTTCCCACTGGAACTATAACATCTTCGCTGCCACTCCATCACCCCCGGAGGTTCTGCAGCAGCGGCGGCCCCCATCACTGGCTGCATCAAGTGGGTGGCGTCACGAGTGACATTTCCCTGTAAATAATCCCCTTTATTTGCCGAGCCCGGGACACGGTCCAGACCAAGCCACCCGTGACTTCCCCAGCACCATCCAGTCCGGCACCGAGTACCCCCATCCCGTGGGGCCCGACAAACCTGGCGTCACAAACAGGATCTACCCGGTCCAAAAGAATTGGACCCAGTACGCCTAGACAACGTGTTTAGAACTTTTCCCACCAAAACTGACCTTAATGGCGGCCATAGAGGACTAGCGTCATGTGCAGGGGAGGCGTTCCCAAGACTCCCATTGTGGGCCGGCCCGGTCCAAGGCGCGAAGAGAAGGTCCCGCCCTGGCTCTCCTTAACTCTGGAAGAGCCAGCTGTCACTCTCAAAAAAGAGCCGCCGCCCCTAGACCCTCCTACCAAGAAGCTGGCGGGCATGAAGAAGGAAATCGTCATCAGGAGGGGGCAGAGCGAGCAACCGGAAGAGAAGCAGTCGCCATTCAGAGACACGAGGACGGAAGTGGAGGACGCAAAGATTAGTGCTGCACCCGGAAGACCACACGTGATCCCGGAGGGCCCACAGAACGACTTAGTGGAGGAACCCGGCTGAGGAAAGACCCTGTGTGACCGTGGAGAGATGGCAGAAGGTGGAGAGCGTCCCTACGTCCCAGATACCCGGAGGGGTATATTGCGACTGCTGCCCCAGCAGATGACCCGGATCCATGAGCAGAGTACCCGGATCCAGCTTAGCATCGATCACCGCCAGCAGACCTACCAGACTGCAACTACACAACCCAGCTGGGTTGAAGACACCCGTGACCGCATGAAGAGCGAGGGTGGATGTCGTACAGGAAACCTTGTGGATTTAACTGTGCCTAGCGCTGCACCGCGCCCTATCCAGAGAGAGGTCGACCCGCTCGGAGTCCTCGAGGAAAAGTGGTTCTCTCTGCCAGAGCCCCTGATACCAGTGCCTAAGACGACAGAGGTGAGAGGAGAACAGCTCCGCTGCTGGTGGGAGCGGGATGAAGCTAGCGACGACATGATAGGCTTCCTAGGAGACCCCGGCGGCGAAGTAGGCCACGCAGAAACAGTCACAAGGAATGAGTACTTGAGAAGATGTAGTAAGAGATGGGAGCAGGAAGAATTAAAAAGACACGAGCAAAAGCGGGAATTAGTTGCACTGACTCAATATCTAAAAACTGTTGCTAGACGAGACAGGAGCGTTACTGAATCACAGAGGCATGAGGGCAGGATTGTGAAAGTTAAAGATGCAGATGGATATGCTTTTGCACCAGAGGCTGGAATAGACTGTGACATTTTCATCAACCGCCGTGATGTGGAATCACACTTGCCAGAAAAACACCCAGACAGGGAAGTGCAAGTTGGAGAGTGGGTGTCCTATGTTATTGTGCAAGGAGCAAGAGGTCCGTACGGCATTAGAGTGCAAAGACTTTGTTTAAATGCCCCAAAGGATGACATGCCTGCATTGGAGGAAGCTAGTCCAATAACTCCACCAGACCCAATCGTTAACCCGGGTCATATTACAGACTTAGCAGCTGTTCCAGTGAAAAGCACCGCAGATGTAGCAACTCAGACTCCGGAGAGTTATCTGCTAATCCAAGCATTACAAGACCTGGAATTGTTTCCTAGAAAAAGAGGACCACCAACACTCCTGTGGAAGGTCAAGCTGGAAGAGAAGAAGGAGTGAAGACCCGTGTCCTGCAACAAGAAGATGAAGACTTGTAAGTGTGAATGTGCATTGTTCCTTATTGACCCCATCCTTTACCTGAATGAATGCTAGCATTCCCCTGTTTGTCTTTATATGTTGAACTGAACATTGATATCACTTACGATGATGTGATAAAAACTTTCCCTTGTAAATAGTTGAGCACCTTAGTGTGCTCCCCTTTGGTTTTAAGACCAGCTGCGCACGTGAGAGACTGTGCCAATGACTGTTTTGAAGCTGCTTTTTGAACTGTTTTTGAGAATTTTTGCACTTTTTGAAAAAATAACTTTTATACTTTTTATAAGAAAGTAGTGACTTTAATCATGTGTGTGTTTTATAGAAAAGTGAATGCGTTGTAGCATTGGACCCGGTAGAAGTCTAGATAGAGGAAGGGTAATGATGAGTATATACCCGTGCACTTGTAAATAGTTAACTTAAAGTAACGTTATAAGAATCGTGCCTCCCGGACGGGAAGAAACCAAGAATGCTTAATGTTACTGTTATATAATAACAAAAATGTTTTCAGGGTAATCCAAGACGGGATTAACTCCGGGAGAGTGTGGCACCCCTGCGTCCAGGAGGCCACAAAGGGAACTGCAGCCAGGCAGGTAGGACATTTGTTGCACACCAACACCCTCATAGTCCACACAACCCACGTGTAAGAGAAGGTAACATCCAGCCCTGAGATTAGATGCTCTATGAGATTGAGGGGTGGTGGATCAGAGGAGTGGGTTGGGCACACCAGAAGTCAGGTGACTTGAGAGTATATAGGAAGGGGGAGGAGTGAAGGAAGTTAGTAGGCTCAAGGTGCCGAGATGCAAAGACCAGAAGCAGAGCTGCAAAGACAGAGAGACAATCACACGTTCTGTGAGTGCAAGGCCTAGGAGCACAGAATCCGTACTGAGCCAGTGTGAGCCAGAGGGGAGAGAAAGCCCATCCGACGCTGATGCCACCAGGAGTGTAACAGGACAGAGAGGGACGGTGGAACCCGGGCCCTAGACAGCAGCTAAAGCCACTGACTGCAGGCGGAGTAGCCCTCCTAGTATACGGAAAGGAACAGAAAGGAGAGAGCCTGGTAGAGGCTCGTGCTGGAGGACTGCTGGAGGCTGGGCTGAGTAGAGTGTCGGCTCTAGAGGGGACCATAGTTCACCCGGCATCCCCAGACAACACGACGAGGGGTCTGAGTTTCAGATTGAGATCCCTACCTTAAAGGACAGGCAGCTAAGTGACGCACTAGGACTCACAGAAGCCCGAGTCACCGCCATACTGTCCAGCGTATCACACACCACCCGTGCAAACGGAGACCGTAAACAGACCGGAAAGGACACTACAGACTGTGTGAGGGGTCACAGAGAGAGGCCTGGCTGCAGAGCAAAGGGAACCCGGAGAGGGAGAATGTGCCCGTGTACTGTAACTTGAAAGAACTGCAAATGACTTGTAAAACGACTGAAAGAACTTGGAGTAAAGCTTTGGAAAACCCTGGAACTGCTTCCCTGGAGTCTCTGTGTGCAAGCTATTCTCTCCATACAGGATCCAGCCTGTCAGCACCAGCCAGGAGGAGAGATCCCTGCAGCGTCTGCAAGTAAGTGTGCTACAACCTCACCATAGACTTAACCTTTACTGCCCCGGGGGATACAGTTCTTCCCACTGGAACTATAACATCTTCGCTGCCACTCCATCACCCCCGGAGGTTCTTCAGCAGCGGCGGCCCCCATCACTGGCCGCATCAAGTGGGTGGCGAGTGACATTTCCCCTGTAAATAATCCCCTTTATTTGCCGAGCCCGGGACACGGTCCGGACCAAGCCACCCGTGACTTCCCCAGCACCATCCGGTCCGGCACCGAGTACCCCCGTCCCGTGGGGCCCGACATAGACATTTCTAATTCCTTAAATATTATTGTTTCACCTAGATAAAACTGGAAGGACAAAAAGCGCAAATAGAGTCTTAACCAATAAACAAACTACAATATAAACTACAAAGAAAAAACAAACTATAATAATAGCATACTGTGACTGCAGCAGACTCACTTGCAAGTATAATATCCAGGCAAAAAGAAAGGGATAGTTCATGCGCTGCCGTAGTTATAAAATTAGTCTTAAGTGGTAGAATAAATGATCTATTGCCCATGCATTTCAAAGCTATCCAGCTTCTTCTTCAGGACAAATCACATTTACGGTACTTCATACAGTATATATATATATATATATGCATACACAGTGTGTGTGTGTATATATATATATATATATATATATATATATATAATTTACAGTCACTGACTACAGTTATGTCGCTTGTCCATGTTATGTTAATAAAAGCTTGACGTTAAATGTATCCATTGGTTTTATAAATTACTTTTTTGAAAGATGAAACCCTCCCAAATGTGGTTTAGGTTAAGAAAATAAATTGGCATCAATGCTGAAATATTGAACATTTAATGAACACAGAATGGTCAGATTTTGACAAGACAAAAGTTTTGTCGCCTGGTCATATAATATAACCTACTGGAGCCCGTATGGATCCAAAATACACCCAGAAAACAGTTAAATTTGGCGGTGGAAAGATCATGGTCTGGGGTTACATTCAGTATGTGGGTCTGCGAAACATTTGCAAGGTGGAAGGCAATATCAATAGCCTAAAATATCAAGACATTAGCTACCTCTTACATCCCAAATCACAAAAGGGGTCAAATTCTCAATGCTCACGGACTGGCCAGCCAAGTCACCAGATATAAACATCATTGAGCATGTTTGGGGTAGGATGAAAGTGGAAGCTTGGAAGACAAAACCAAAGAATCTAGACGAACTCTGGAAGGCATGTAAGACTGCATTCTTTGCTATTCCCGATGACTTCATTAATAAATTGTATGAACCATTGTTGAACCGCATGGGTGCAGTCCTTCAAGCTCATGGAAGTCACACAAAATATTAAACATGACTCTAATAGAACCACAACTTCATTCACCAATGTTATGCAACATATATTTGTATTTTAAGTTAATTATTTGTTTGAAAATCACATTACTTTCTGTGGACGACAAAACTTTTGTCTTGCCAAAATCTGACCATTCTGTGTTCATTAAATGATCAATATTTCAGCATTGATGCCAATTTATTTTCATAATCTAAACCACATTTGGGAGAGTTTCAGCTTTCAAAAGAGTAATTTATAAAACCAATGGATGAATTTAACGTCAGGTTATAAGCTTTTATTTACATAACATGGATAAGCGACATAACTTTTGTCAGGGACTATATATAAACAAATAAATAAATATATATGATTTGTCCTGAAGAAGCTGGATAGCTTCAAAATGCATTGACAATAGATTGTTGTACCCGTTTCTTTCTGTCTGGATATTATTGTTTCACCTAGAAAAACTATCACTTTGGATGCAAGGCCTGTAAAATGGCAGTTTTTTTAACTTATACTGACTCCTGTATTAATTTTAGAAACTGCATTAGAACATAAGACCATCTCTCAGGAGAAGGCAACTTTTGCAACTATTGCTAGCAGTTGCGGTGGTGGCTCTGATTATCTTATGATTGGGGGACTATTCTCACAAACAGGACAGTTTACAAAGTGTGGACAACCCTCCTCAAGTGTGGGCTTTCTAATATAAGATACTGGATAATACTAGCAGATATATTATCTTACCTGTGTAACCCAATCGTTATGCACCTTCCAACGTATATATTTAACATGCTTCAGCTCTGTTATGTGATCTATTGCAATACTGGGAATTTCATCCACAAGCTGACATTTTGTCCAGTTCCTAATTTATTTTGCAAAAAGATAAATAAAAAGTTAACAAAATTATTTTACTCATCATGATATAATTTAAAGATGTTGTCCGGGACTTTGATATTGATAGCATATCCTTAGGTATTATCCTCCTAAGGAGCTGAGCTTCAGTACTGGAGAATGGCCTCTACACAGTGTACAAACCTGTGGTGTTCCAGCACCACTCACTGCTTACTCCTGGCCAATGTGAGACCTGCTAACAGCTAGGTAGTGGGCCCCCACGGATCTCAGTACTGATGGTTGTCAAAGTCCTGGAAAATCTCTAATGAAGATCATCAGAAGCAATATACATTTGTATATACAGTATATATATATATATATTTATATATTTATATAAAGCCTTAGACAGTAAATTTTAATTACTTACCTGAGAGTTTCGGCCATGTATGACATTATGATAATGTTGATACAGCCCTGCAACACAGCAGTTATTCCTGTTAATATATACTGGAGACTAATAAGGAACCTGCATTGTGAACTACCTTTCCACAGCATAAATATTCATTTTAAAGTAAATAAAATATTATATCCACTTTACAGGGGAACACCAGTGAGATAAAACATTTTTGGATGGTCCCTGCACTCCTCTACTTATATAATCCGCAGTTGGGAATTCGGGCGTTGTCGCCGAATCCCAACATGCTTTGCGGGACTGCGAGTGATGACGCGCAGCAGACCCGCACTACTGTAAAAAAAAAAAAAAAAAAAAGTTAATGCTCACCTCTCCCCGAGCCCCCGCCGTCTCCTGCCGTCTTCCTCCAAGTTTCCGGTGGCTGCCGCAGGCTCCGAGTGTCTGCAGAGCTCTTCTACTGCAGTCAAGGACCTGTGGTGATGTCACAGTCACGTGACACCAGGTTACTCCATGGTAACCTGGTGTCACGTGACTGTGACATCACCGCAGGTCCTGAACTGCACTAGAACAGCTCTGCAGCCACTGGAAGCTTGGAGGAAGACGGCAGGAGACGGCGGGGGCTCGGGGAGAGGTGAGCATTAACTTTTTTTTTTTTTTTAACCCCTGCCTTCCTGTTTGGAGACCTTTTACTGTACTGAGCATGCTCAGTACAGTAAATGTCTCCTCCAGCCTCACAGCCTCCCCATCCTCACTGCCTCCTCCAGCCTCAGTCTCCTCCAGCCTCACAGTCTCCTCCAGCCTCACAGCCTCCCCATCCTCACAGCCTCCTACAGCCTCCTCCAGCCTCACAGCCTCCCCATCCTCACAGCCTCCTCCAGCCTCACAGCCTCCCCATCCTTACAGCCTCCTCCAGCCTCACATCCTCCTCCAGCCTCACAGCCTCCCCATCCTCACAGCCTACTCCAGCCTCACAGCCTCCTCCAGCTTCACAGCCTCCTCCATCTTCACATCCTCCTCCAGCCTCACAGCCTCCTCCAGCCTCACAGCCTCCTCCAGCCTCACAGCCTCCCCATCCTCACAGCCTCCTCCAGCCTCACATCCTCATCCAGCCTCACAGCCTCCTCCAGCCTCACTGACTCCTCCAGCCTCACTGCCTCCTCCAGCCTCACAGCCTCCTCTAGCCTCACAGCCTCCCCATCCTCACAGCCTCCTCCAGCCTCACATCCTCCTAATTCTCACTGCCTCCTCCAGCCTCACAGTCTTCTCCAGCCTCACATCCTCCTCCAGCCTCACAGCCTCCCCATCCTCACAGCCTCCTCCAGCCTCACAGCCTCCCCATCCTCACAGCCTCCTCCAGCCTCACAGCCTCCTCCAGCCTCACAGCCTCCTCCAGCCTCACAGCCTCCCCATCCTCACAGCCTCCTCCAGCCTCACATCCTCCTCCAGCCTCACAGCCTCCTCCAGCCTCACATCCTCCTCCAGCCTCACAGCCTCCTCCAGCCTCACTGCCTCCTCCAGCCTCACAGCCTCCCCATCCTCACAGCCTCCTCCAGCCTCACAGCCTCCTCCAGCCTCACATCCTCCTCCAGCCTCACAGCCTCCTCCAGCCTCACAGCCTCCTCCAGCCTCACTGCCTCCTCTAGCCTCACAGCCTCCCCATCCTCACAGCCTCCTCCAGCCTCACATCCTCCTCCAGCCTCACATCCTCCTCCAGCCTCACAGCCTCCTCCAGCCTCACAGCCTCCCCATCCTCACAGCCTCCTCCAGCCTCACAGCCTCCTCCAGCCTCACAACCTCCCCATCCTCACTGCCTCCTTCAGCCTCACAGTCTCCTCCAGCCTCACATCCTCCTCCAGCCTCATAGCCTCCCCATCCTCACAGCCTCACAGCCTCCTCCAGCCTCACAGCCTCCCCAGCCTCACAGCCTCCTCCAGCCTCACAGCCTCCTCCAGCCTCACAGCCTCCCCATCCTCACAGCCTCCTCCAGCCTCACAGCCTCCTCCAGCCTCACAGCCTCCCCATCCTCACAGCCTCCTCCAGCCTCACATCCTCCTCCAGCCTCACAGCCTCCTCCAGCCTCACAGTCTCCCCATCCTCACAGCCTCCTCCAGCCTCACAGCCTCCTCCAGCCTCTCACCCTCCTCCATCCTCAGCCGCACTACCTGACACCGCTGCCATCCTGCCAACCGTCGGCCCCGCACCATCGCCACCGCCCTCGCGCCCTCCGCGAGGTCCATGCTGCCCGGATGCCGCCGGAGCCTTCCGCCCCTCGCCACTCTCTCACCGCTGGGCTCTCAATGTCGCCATGCTGGTGGAGTAGCGGTCTACGGGCTGATCCCTCTCTGCATCACCCAACCCGCCGCAGAGGACAATGCCGTGTGACTGGGGCTGCGATCAGCCCCAGCATGCAGCCACGTCCTGCCGCCGAGCGGTGATGTCACCCCTCCAGCCGCATCTCTCCTCACCCCTCCAGCCGGACCTCTCCTCACCCCTCCATCTGGACCTCTCCTCACCACTCCAGCCTCTGCTCTCCTCACCCCTCCAGCCTCTGCTCCCCTCACTCCTCCAGCCTCCCGCCACATCATACTCTGCTATCCACAGACCCGCCTGTATTCTCTGCTAACCACAGAGCCGTTTCTATATTCTGCTACCCACACAGCCGCCTCTATACTCTGCTACCCACAGAGCCTTCTCTATACTCTGCTACACACAGAGCCGCCTGTATAATCTGCTAACCACAAACCCGCCTGTATACTCTGCTACCCACAGAGCCGCCTATATACTCTGCTACCCACAGAGCCGCCTGTATACTTTTCTACCCACAGACCCGCCTGTATTGTCTGCTACCCACAGAGCCCCATATATACTCTGCTAGCCACTCACCCGCCTGTATACACACAATTCATTTCACCGCGCTCCCGATGCAATTGCATCGGGCCTTTTTACTAGTATACTATAATGCTGAGTTGCTTGTTATGCTTCTATAATTGTATAATAAGTTGCTCACAGTTACCTCTCCCGTATGGGAAAATATGTGACGCCTGATTGTGGAGGGCTCCCCTGACGAAGTCATCTATGATGACGAAACGCGTAGGGTGACCCTCCATCTCTACCCACAACTCTGACCCATTCCTGGTCATGGAATGATCCTTTGATCCTGCTTTGATGCACTTTATTCATCTCAGGTTTGAGAACAATTGTATGTGCCTATTGTCTCTAATGCTTTACTTTTCCTCTGCAACCTCGTGTTTTGGAGCTGTAAAATAAGGTATTTGCCTATGTTCTTGGGAGTATTCTGTATTTCTCCCTGACAGCTCTCCAATGGGTTTATTATGTGAGGATGTTTGATTGTGTTTTCATTGTTTAGGCAGGATTGGATATTGGATCTTTCTGACTGTCATTTGTTGAAGAGTTTAGAATATATAAAAATATATGTGCAGTCCTGTATAGGTCTCTTTTAATTGTTTTTAATACTGTATCTTCTTGTTTTTGCTTATGGTCTTTATAATAAAGTTTCATGATTATAATATTTTTGTGATCGCCCATTTATACTGGTTAGCTTTCTTCTTCTAATTTAATGTGATTGTGGAGGGAGGGGGGAAGCGGCAAAATCAGATGCTGCTCATTCATACACATACACTTCCTCATTCAATCACGTAGGCGTTATGTCATAAATGGTCCTAGTATGAGCTGGTATCTGGATATCTGCTTCTGTACAAACTGCAGGGGGTTTTACCACACCTCCTGTCCACAGAGACTGTGACAATAGGACCTTATGTGATGCCATGCCCACGTGATTGAATGAGGAAACATCTGTTATCAGACATGTAGATGCTGGCTGCAGAGGGAAGGGAAGAGCTGCACACATGTGATCTATTGTTCCAATATGGGAGGGGTGACAGGTATGCAACAATTAGCGTATAAGTGATTTATATAAGTTCTAAACATTATAAAAGTGTAAAGGTACACACGCTGCAATATTGTCTGGCGATCTGAAAGGCGATGTGTCGCCCCGGCGAAATCGCTGTGAAATTGCCTCACGGTGGCGGTGTGATTGGGCGATTTTGTGGCAATAAATTGCCCATCTCCTGTCGCCTGATTGCTGAACAGTGCTCAGCAATCAGGCGATATCGCCAAGGCGATTTTTTCGTGTTTTGGCGTGTGACACGATGATAGTGATGGAAAGAGCAATTTCTGTGATTTCCCGTAGGTGTGCCTCAGCGTGCTGTAGTCCATGCCCCGTCTGAGATGATTGGTGTGGGCTACTGTGTTCCCATTGGCTGTCAGTTGACACCACGCCATATTTGAAAAGCTGTCCGTTCTGCACCACACACATCTTCTGCTACACAACCGTCCTCAAACTCAGTGCAATTACGCGCGCCATTGAATAGCGCAAGCAATGTTGTCCGCATGTAATAAGTTGCGCTGTGTGGAGTATAGTGCCACACATGAAAGCTCAGATGTTGGGCTACACATCGTAGATGCGTGCCATGGGCCACTGTGTGTTGCAGGAGCCACAATTGATGACACAAGCGTGTATTTGTGACAAACTCCGATAGACAAGTGCGTTATGTATTAGCAGGCTGACCAATCGTACTGCAGTTGTGTTGTCCAATGAGCGTGTATGGGGCGCGGTTGTAAACCACTTTGGCACGCCTATCTTTTCGCCGCGCTGAGCATGTACACCCACATTGCCTTTGCAATTGCGGCGTGTGACGCGGCAATGGAATGAGGCAAGATTGCTTCCGCTGTACATGAGGCAGTTTCCGGAGCGACACATTGCCTAAGGGTGCTTTCACATCAGCAGTTTTGCCGATCGCGGCAGATGCGGTGAAAAAAACGCATCTGCCGCGATTACCGCATAACTGCTGCACTTGCGGCACAGTTGCAACAAGCCGCATACAATGTCTATGCGGGCTTGCGGCAGGTGCGGCAAGTGCAGTATCGGCACTTGCCGCAGGTGCGGCCGCCAAAAACCCCCGGTTGACCGCGTTTTTTTTTGCGCCCGCACCTGCCGCAAGTGCCGAAACCGCACTTGCCGCACCTGCCGCACACTTACCGCAAGCCCCATAGACATTGCATGGGGCTTGCCGCAACTGTGCCGCAAGTGCAGCGGTTATGCGGTAATCGCGGCAGATGCGTTTTTTTCACCGCATCTGCCGCAATCGGCAAAATCCACTGATGTGAAAGGGGCCTTAGCTTCAGGGTGATATTGCGGCGTGTGACGCCACCATCAGTGATCTGAGGTGGGCACGAAAAATGTAAGCGCACGTCATATCACCACACATCGCCTGGCGACATTGTGGCGTGTGACGGTACCTTAACAGGCAGCTCAGCATTACAGTATAGGAGTGCAGGGAACATACAAAAAAGTTATCTCCCTGGAGTTCCCCTTTAATCAGCAACATTTCTTAATGTATAAAATACTCAGAATAAGAACTTACTTGTTCATCACCAAAAAAAATGATACACTCATCTGCATCACGAAGACTAATAAGAGAAAATGTAAAAAATGTTTGTAAGTGAAATAGTTATCCAATTGTTATGTTACAATGGCGAAAATGACATCTTAGTGCACAACTGGTGCTAGGAATTGGGGTGAACTGAGGAGTCAGTTACTTAATATTACCATGCCCAGATCTATACTTCACAGTGGTGGGAACTCACTCAGAATAGTAGTGGGTATCTGCGCAAGCTTGGAAATCCAAATATATTGCAAGGTTTATTTTAGTGTTGTATTAATGCAAGACTTTAGATTAGTAAAAATGTAAAAACAAGAACAATATAAATTCCCCAGCACTACTGATTTATTAAGAGGTTTATCCAAATTCAACACAAAATGTTTCTTCACTGACTACTACAGTCTCAGAATTATTCAACCCCTTCATAACAATCATCTTTAATAGTTAGTAGAGGACCTTTGTATGATATTACCACCCTTGAATCATGGGCAATGGCCTCCAATTCACTAATATTCTTGGGTTTGCATACTACAACCACCTTCTTAAAATTCCACCAATGGATATCTATAGGGATCAAGTTAGGTGACTATGGTGGCCACTCCAGAATCTTCCAGTATTTCTTCTTAAGCCATGTCATGGTGGACCTAGAGGTATGCTTGGGATAATTGTGCGGTTGGATGGGTCCAATGAAATACAAGCTTTATTTTCCTCACAGAAATAATTATGTTTTTATACTTGGATTTTCTGGTACTTGATTGAATCCATCGTATCTTTTCCTCTTTCTGAAACATCCAGATAATGAAGCTATTGTTCTATTATCTATAGCTCTAGAACATGCCTTTGCTATCTTTTTGAATCATTTTCCATGATCTCTTCTTTTTCCTTTTTAGACCAATCTCTTGAAAACCCAAGAATATTAGTAAACTGGTGCCTATTATAGAAGGGGAATGTGCCAAGATTCTTCAAATGCCTGGCTATGCATCTTGTCTGCAGTAGGACATAACAGCCAAAAATGCTCTACTGAGTACAAAAGACCCTCGCCGTGAAGGGGTGAATAATTCTGGGCATGCAGTAGTCAACAAGGTGGCATTTTGTGTTGAGTTTGAAGAAACCACTTGTCACAGTTGTGTTGTAGTATTTAAATTGTTCTTCTTTGATAGGTTTATTATAAACTGCAAGTAATGTGTAAAATTCAGTAATAAACCTAAATTGCAATAGAATTTTAATAATTTTCATTGCAACTGTACGGTGAAGGAAATACAGTAATTACTTGATACTTTGTTGATTTTGTAAGTTTGCCCACTGACAAAGGCATGAGCAGTCTATCATTTTAAGGGTTGGTTAATTTTAACAGTGAGAGAGAGATAGAATATCAAAGATAAAATCCAGAAAATTGTATTATCTAAATTATATAAATGTATTTGCATTTTGATGAGAGAAATAAGTATCTGATCTCCTACCAACCATTAGGAGCTCTGGCTCCTGCAGACCAGTTAGAAGCTCCTAATCTCGTTACCTGCATAACTCCTTCCCGACCTTTGACGTTATAGAGATGTTATGAAAGTCAGTGCGTTCCCAACCTATGTCATGGCTTCTTTGCACTCCTGCAGCTCTGGTGACCATCTCAGTGACAAGTCACCGGAGCTGCAGGATCGCAAGGACCTATACTTTAGCCCAGGAGGGGTGGCTTAGCCTCCCCATGGCTAAAGTCGCTCTGATTGTCAGTTGAAAATGAAACTGCCGATCACAGTGAATCAGAGCGATTCACCCCTCCAGATCTGATTGGAGCTCTCCCCCTCCTCAACCCCCTACCACTCCAGTAACCATAACAGCCCCCCCCCTGTCCCTCCCATCCGCCTCCATCCTCCGGTCCCTATGTATTATGTATCCGCCGGCCGGCTGCACCCGCTGGTGCACCCACCAGTCAGGCTCCTCAGCCCCCTCCCGTGAATGTCACCCACCCCCCACCTCTAATCCCTGTGTGTCCCCCCTTCACCTCTGCTGGTGGGCTGCACCCGTTGGTGCACTTGCCGTTCAGCTTCCACCCTCTGCTCCGTGTGGCTCCCTCCTCCTCTCCCGGGATCCTCCTCACCAGTGGATCGTGTAGGGAAGTATGAATGATAGAATGAATGAATGAATGAATGGGTGCATGGATGGATGGATGGGTGGGTGGGTGCATGCATGCATGGATGGATGCATGGGTGGATGGATGGATGCATGGGTGGATGGATGGAAGCATGGGTGGATGGATGGGTGCATGCATGCATGGATGTGTTCA
Organism: Allobates femoralis; assembly: GCA_033576535.1. Taxonomy (NCBI): domain Eukaryota; kingdom Metazoa; phylum Chordata; class Amphibia; order Anura; family Aromobatidae; genus Allobates; species Allobates femoralis. The sequence continues at coordinate 218,810,438 of JARQOC010000003.1, forward strand.
TGCATGGATGTGTGCATAGATTGATGTGTGTGTGCATGGATGTGTGCATGCATGGATGGTGCGTGCATGGATAAATGTGTGCATGGATAGATGTGTGCATGCATGGATGAATGTGTGCATGGATGGATATTGCATGGATGGATGCGTGAGTGCATGGACATGTGCGTGCATGGATGTGTGCATGCATGGATGTTTGCATGTATGGATGTGTGCGTGCATGGATGTGTGCATGCATGGATATATGTATGCATGGATATTGCATGGATAGATGTGTGCATGGATGGATGTGTGTATGCATGGATGTGTGCATGGATGGATGTGTGTGTGCGTGGATGCATATGTGGATGTGTGCGTGCATGGATGTGTGCATGGATGTGTGCATGGATGAATGTGTGCATGCGTGGATGTGGGCGTGCATGTTTGTGTGCATGGATGGATGCATGTGTGGATGTGTTCGTGCGTGGATGTGTGCGTGTGTGGATGTGTGCGTGCATTGATGTGTGCATGCATTGATGTGTGCATGCATGGATGTGTGCGTGCATGAATGTGTGCGTGCATGGATGTGTGCATGTATGGATGTGTGCGTGCATGGATGGATGTGTGCATGGATGGATGTGTGTATGCATGGATATTGCATGGGTGGATGTGTGCATGGATGGATGCGTGCATGGATGTGTGCATGCGTGGATGTGTGCGTGCATGGATGTGTGCATGGATGGATGTGTGCATGCATGGATGGATGTATGCGTGCATGGATGGATGTGTGCGTGCATGGATGGAAGTGTGCGTGCATGCGTGGATGGGTGCATGGGTGGATAATGGGTGCATGGGTGGATGGATGGATGCATGGGTAGATGGATGGGTGCAACAAGGGATCAAGTGTCCTCTTGTTGTAGTCTCTGGCATCATAGTCATGGTGCAGTGTATGACAGATCATTTCCATACAATGCACCATAACCCTGACCCCAGAGACTGTAGAAAGAGGACACTTGATCCCTTGCTGCAGTCTCTGGATTGAGCAGAGGCGATTGAGCGTCGTGGGACCTTCATTGTGTACTACTTCGGATGTTTATAATAAAGATGGAGTATGAATTTTGTTTGTGCTTTTTTTTTCAAATAAAAAGATTTTTCTCTGTGTGGTGTATTTTTTGAATATTTACTAGAGATTGCTAATGGCCGGGTCTAACATTTGCCCGACATTATGAATCTCGGGCTTAGTGCCAGCTGCCAATAAAAAAGCTGGCATTAACCCCTTTATTACCCAGTTTGCCACCAGCACCAGAGCAACTGGAAGAGTCTGGGTACAGCGCCAGAAAATGGCGCTTCAATGAATGCAATTCGCAGCATGGGGGGCCCAGAACGCTTGGGCCTCTCCATGCTGAGGATTCCAACTCCCAGCTGCCAAGTTGTACCTGGCTGGGCCAAAAATATGGCGGAGCCCCATGTCTTTTTTTTCTAGAATTAGTTGTAGAAATAAAAAAAAATGGGCTTCGCTGTATTTTTGGTTGCCAGCAAGGTACAACGAGGCAGCTGGGGGTTGCTGGCAGTCTGCAGCTGTCAAGTTGTACCTGGCTGAACCAAAAATATGGCGGATCCTCACATTTTTTTTCTAAAATCAGCTCTAGAAATTAAAAAAAAGGCCTTCGCTGTATTTTTGCTAGCCAGCCAGGTACAACTTGACAGCTGGGGGGCTGGAATCCTCAGCGTGGAGAGACCCAAACGTTGTGGGCCCCCCACACTGCAAATTGCAACCCACAGCCATCCCAGAAAATAACGCATTCATTAGAGGTGCGATTTTCTGGTGCTGTACCCCAACTCTTCCAGTTGTCCTTGTGCTGGTGGCGCACAGGGGCTCTTCATACGCGACATGGTGCCCGCTAACAAGTTGAATAGGAAATTAGTTCCAATTGTTAGCGGACACCATGTCACGTATGGAGACCTCCTGTATGCCTAAACATTGGCGGTCCCCACAAGTGACCCCATTTTGGAAACTAGACCTCCCCAAGGAATGTATCTAGATGCATAGTGAGCACTTTGAACCCCCAGGTGCTTCACAAATTGATCCGAAAAATGAAAAAAAGAAAATTTGTGTGAAAAAAAAAAAGTACTTGTTCCTTATTATGGATCAATTTGTGAAGCACCTGGGGGTTCAAAGTTCTCACTATGCATCTAGATACGTTCCTTGAGGGGTTTAGTTTCTAAAATGGGGTCATTTGTGGGGGAGCTCCAAACTTTAGGCACACAGGGGCTCTCCATATGCAACATGGTGTCTGCTAGCAATTGGAATTATTAGCGGACACCATGTTGCGTAAGGAGAGCCCCTGTGTGCCTAAACAGTGGAGCTCCCCCACAAGTGACCCCATTTTGGAAACTAGACCCCCCAAGGAACTTATCTAGATGCACAGTGAGCACTTTGAACCCCCAGGTGCTTCACAAATTGATCCATGAAAATGAAAAAGTACTTTTTTTCCCACAAACATTTACTTTTTTCATTTTTACGGATTAATTTGTGAAGCACCTGGGGGTTCAAAATGCTCATCACCCATCTAGATAAGTTCCCTGTGGGGTCTAGTTTCCAAAATGGGGTCACTTGTGGGGGAGCTCCAATGTTTAGGCACACAGGGGCTCTTCAAACGCGTCATGGTGTCCGCTAGCAAGTGAAGTGAAGGAGCGCTATTTCACTTTTTGAATGGAAAAATAGCTCCAAAAGTCAAATTGCGCTCCTTCCCTTCTGAGCTTTGCCGTGCGCCCAAACAATGGTTTATGACCACATATGAGGTATCGGAGTACTCAGGAGAAATTGACCAACAAATTTTAAGATCCATTTTATCCTGTTGCCCATGTGAAAATGAAAGAATTGAGGCTAAAAGAACATTTTTGTTAGAAAAATTAAAATGTCCATTTTTTTCCTTCCACGTTGCTTTAGTTCCTGTGAAGCACCTGAAGGGTTAATAATCTTCTTGAATGTAGTTTTGAGTAGCTTGAGGGGTGCAGTTTTTGGAATGGTGTCACGTTTGGGTGTTTTCTGTCATTTACACCCCTCAAAGGCACTTCAAATGTAATGTGGTCACTAAAATTGGTTTTGTAAATTTTGCTGGGAAAATGAAAAATTGCTGATGAACTTTGAACCCTTATAACTTCCCACCAAGAAAATTTTTTTTTCCAAAATTGTGCTGATGTAAAGTAGACATGTGGGAACTGTTATTTATTAACTCTTTTGTGTCACATAACTCTCTGGTTTAGCAGATTAAAAATAAAAAATTTGAAAATTGCGAAATTTTCTAACTTTTTGCCAAATTTTAGATTTTTTCACAAATAAACTCAAAAATTATCGACCTAGATTTAATACTAACATGAAGCCCAATATGCCAAGAAAAAACTATTTCAGAATCGCTAGGATCCGTTGAAGCGTTCCAGAGTTATTACCTCATTAAGGGACACTGGTCAGAATTTACAAAAATGCCATGGTCTTTAGGGACTAAAATAAGCTGGCTCCTGAAGGGGTTAAAGACAGCTGTCTTAAATTGTCACCTGTATAAAAGACTCCTGTCCACACACTCAGTCAGACTCTAACCTCTACAACATGGGCAAGACCAAAGAGCTTTCTAAGGAAGTCAGGGAAAAGATCCTAGACCTGCACAAGGCTGGAGTGGGCTACAAAACCATAAGTAAGATGCTGGTAGAGAAGAAGACAAATGCTGGTGCAATAGTAAGAAAATGGAAGCAATACAAAATGAGTGTCATTCAACATCGATCTGGGGCTCCATGCAAAATCTCACCTTGTGGGGTATTCAGGCTCATGAGGAAGATGAGATCAGCCTAAAACTACACAGGGGGAACTTGTTAATGATCTCAAGGCAGCTGGGACTACTGTCACCAAGAAAACCGTTGGTAACATGTTAAGCCGTAATGGATTAAAATCCTGCAGTGCCTGCAAAGTCCCACTGCTCAAGAAGGCACATGTAGGCCTGTCTGAGGTTTGCCAGCGAACACCTTGGTGAGTCTGAGAGTGATTGGGAGAAGGTGCTGTGGTCAGATGAGACATAAAATTGAGCTCTTTGGCATTAATTCAACTAGCAGTGTTTGGAGGAAAAGAAATGCTGCCTATGAGTCAAAGAACACCGTCCCTACAGTCAAGCATATGGCGGTGGACACATTATGTTTTGGGGGTGTTTCCCTGCTAAGGGCACAGGACTACTTCACCGCAATAATGGATGGAGCCATGTATCATAAAATCCTGAGCAACAACCTCCTTCCCTCCGACAGGACATTAAAAATGGGTTGTGGCTGGGTCTTCCAGCATGACAATGACTTAAAACATACAGCCAAAGCAACAAAGGAGTGGCTCAAAAAGAAGCACAATAAGTTCATAGACGAGCCTAGCCAGTCTCCAGACCTTAATCCCAGGAAAACGTTATGGAGGGAGCTGAAGCTCTGAGTTGCCAAGCGACAGCCTTAAAATCTTAATGATTTAGAGATGATATACAAAGAGGAGTGGACCAAAATTCTTCCTGACATATGCACAAACCTCATCATCAACTACAAGAAACGTCTGACTGCTGTGCTTGCCAACATGGGTTTTGCCACCATTACGTCTTAAGTATTAAGTCTTGTTAGCGAGAGGGATCAAATACTTATTTCTCTCTGCAAACTGCAAATACATTTACATAATTTAGACAATGTGATTTTCTGTATTTTATTTTTGATATTCTTATCTCTCACCGTTAAAATTAACCTACCCTTAAAATATAGACTGTTTATGTCTTTGCAGGTGGGCAAACTTACAACATCAGCAAGGGATCAAATAATTATCTTCTTCACTGTAAATATACAGGATTTTTTGTAAAATTATCAAACCAGAACAATAGAAATGGATCCAATCACCTTGACCTAAAAGCAATAATTATGTATCCAAATGTGATTGTATACCAGTATAGATTAGGAGTGAGCTGGAGTAATACGCGCCAAATTCATTAAATGGCAGGCACCCCTTAATAAATTTAGCGCATATTTCTGTTGTGCAACTGTAAGAAATGTAGTCGAGACCTAGACTAGAGAGCATACTTGTCATAGTCAATGCCACATTTTGGCATACATTCTTGCAAATTAATCGGCCTGTGCTCAGTTGTACCCCTTACTTAGTAAGCTGTGCCTACTCTTCATAGCAGTTGTTGTAGGTGGTGTAAAACTACCAAAGGTTATAAGATTTTTGTGCATCTACGAGCTTTGCAAAAAATTGTGCAATTGAAGTCTGCAGTTACTCGATGTGATCCTCGCAGTGTGCTAGAAATAAGCAAATCAAATACAAATCACATGCAGTGCCATTACTGCACACTCCCCACCGGGACCGGAGAATCGTGACTGCATGTGGGGAGTGCGCTGTGAGGTTTCAAAATTATGAATGCAGATTTCTATCACAATCCTTGACAACCCCTTTAAGACTGTATGCACATGTTGAAAATTTGCAGCAGATTTTTTCTGCCTTAAAAATCAAAATGTTGGCATAAAAAGCTCTGCATAAAATACGTGCATGTCAGTGATTTCTCCTTGCGATGTCTTCCAAATAATTTGAAAAAAATACTATTATTATCATTATTTCAAAAACATGAAATAATTGACATTTTGCAGATCTGAAAAAAAAAACACTTCGGTGGTTCAAATCCGCAATGAAAATGAAGCAGCACGTGCATGAGATTTCAGAGTTCTAACTCACTGATTGTACCATAAATGCTACGTTTCTTCTGCTGCACAAAATATGCAGGAAAAACTGCAGCAATAGCAAAATGCGTGAACAAGCCCTTATACTAGAATTCTGATGAAAACAGTTTGATGAATCACGGCCAAAGTGTTTCTTTTTCCAGCTTTAGATCCTAAGGCTGCCTTCATATCATGATTTTGTGCTATCCGTGGTGATCCTTGTTTTTGCAGGACCCCCCGGATAGCCAAGGATCCAAACAGATCCCTGCAATCGGATGGCAAATAGCCATCTATTTCCGATTCTATGCGGGATCCGTGTGGATCCTGTGGCCCCTCTGTCTCTCCCTGTTCTCCCTGCTACTACATCATTCTTGTCTCCCTGTTCTCCCTGCTCCTCCCTCCTCCATCTCCTCTCTCCCCTCTCCTCTATCCTGTCCCCCCTCTCCTCTCCCCTCTGCTTTCCTCCGGTATGTTAAAAACAATAAATCTCCTCACGGAGGATACTTCACCTGTCCAGCGCCTCTAGGGATGCGACCGTTTGGCTGCATAACCTCTTGTCACGTCATAGAGCCGATCAGCTCACACATCAGCTGATCAACTCAGGATGAAGGGTAATGTACCAGGATGGGAGGTATATCCAGTATAAGGGGCTATATACCAGAATGGGGGCCATATCCAGGATAACGTTTTGTTATTACAGCTACAAATATAAAAAAATTATGGATTTTTCTTGAAGTGACATACCACGCGAGTTATGCTCGTTTTTTTGACGAATTTTAACACACCAAGCTCAAAGGTTGACCATCACTGTTCTAAGCGGAATACTGAAATAAAGCTTTGTTCCTTGTCTGTCATGTTTGAGTAACATAATGTCTAATTAGCATAGATATACAGTGAGTTTAGGGAAATTTGTTTAATGTCTGAAATAATGACAATATCACTTATGAAGTAGGCTAATGTAAAAATAACTGACAAGACACAAGTAGGGATTACCTGTAACCTAGGTGCAGAGGCATTGTCTCAAAACCAACAATTTGGCAATAGGGTTCGAAGTTGGAAAGCTCATAAAGGCGAATCTCTCTATCGCTGGAAAGAGAAAGGCACAGTACTAGTTTTAAGGATACCAAACCTCCTGTCCTTTCAAATGGTCACTAGTGGGCAATTAAAGGTTCTTCTGAGGTTAAAAAATTAAATGGGACTGAAATTATACACTTGACGCATGACAATATTCTTACCAAGTGCCAACAATTAACTTGTTATACTGAGGCATCAATGTCGAATCAGAAATCCATTTAATTTTCCTGTTTGGTTGCTTATTTTCGTCCTGCAAAACATATGTTAAGTCACTAAACCTATACAGTCATGGACGAAAGTGTTGTCACCTTTGTATTTGTTCCAGAAAACTAAGTACTGGTATTTCTCCCCAAAAATGATGGCACGTATACCGGTTTTGTCATATGCATGTTTATTGTTTTTGTGTGTATTGGAACAACACACAAGCAAAGAAAAAAGGGCATCATTTCACACAAAACCTCAAAAATATGCTGGACAATTTTGTTGTCACTTTTCCAAAATTGCGGGTCAATAACTTTGTTTCAAGCATGTGATGATGCTCATTCAAATTACCTGTGGCAATTAAAAGATGTTAATATGAAATATGAGCAATATGGGCAATAGAAAGGGTAAATTACAACTAATTGTTGACATCTTGTCATTAAGCCCTAGATTGATAATGTTCAGGCTTCTATGAGACCTGTCCATCAATCATGTGAATAAATACCGTATATACTCGAGTATAAGTCGAGTTTTTCAGCACAAAAATTGTGCTGAAAAGTGCCCCCCTCAGCTTATACTCGAGTCACAGTGATGGCTCAGTGTGGGGGGCGATGTCCGGGGGCTGGAGGAGGTTGGGGGAGACTGTAATAGGAGCGGCCGGTCATGTGGGGCCGCTCATTAGTGCAATGCAATATGCACTGCATCCCCCTGTCCATCAGTGGAAGGGGGAGCGGTGCATATTACATTGCACAATGTAAGCGCCCCCCCATCAGTGGTATACAGGCCCCCCGCACCCCCATCAGTGGTATACAGGCCCCCTGCCCCATCATCAGTGGTATACAGGTTCCCCCTTGCTGCCGCACACCTGTAAAATAATACATCATTCATACTTATCCCTGTCGCTTTCACTGCGCGTCCTCCGGTCTTCTTCCTGCTTGTACCCGGCATCATGTGACCGACGCAGAAGCAATGACGTCATCGCTGCTGCGCCCGCCACAGGAATAGAAGCCGGGTACAAGCAGGAAGAAGCATGAAGACTGGAAGACGCGCGGGCACAGCGACAGGGATAAGTATGAATGATGTATTATTTCACAGGTGTGCAGCAGTAAGGGGGGGCCTGTATACCACTGATGGGGGGGTGCCTGTATACCACTGATGGGGGGGCCTGTATACCACTGATGGGGGGTCTTGTATACCACTGATGGGGGCCTGTATACCACTGATGGGGTGGGCCTGTATACCACTTATGGGGTGGGCCTGTATATACCACTGAGTGGGGGGCCTGTATATACCAATGAGGGGGGGCCTATATATACCACTGAGGAGGGCCTATATATACCACTGAGGGAGGCCTGTATATACCACTGATGGGGGGCTGTATATACCACTGATGGGGGCTGTAACCTCTGATCGGAGGCCTGTATATATCACTGATGGGGAGCCTGTATATACCACTGAGGGGGGCCTGTATATACCACTGATGGAGGCTGTATTCCACTGATGGGGGCTGTAACCTCTGATGGGGGGGAACTGTATACCAGTGATGGAGGTCCTATATACCATAGTGATGGGGATTATATACCAGTAATGGGGGGCCATTTCTCATGATGAGGGGCTATATACCCGTGATGAGAGTCTGCTTCATTTTCCCCCCTAGGCTTATACTCGAGTGAATAAATTTCCCTAGTTTTGGAGGGAAAATTAGGGGCTTTGGCTTATACTCGGGTCGGCTTATACTCGAGTTTATACGGTAGTTAAAAACACATGCAGAGAAAAATAATGTAGCCCTATGTGAATTTGATGTCTCCATTTTTCCCCAAGATACAGTATTACTTTATGAACATGTCAGCAAGACCTACATTTATATTTTAGGCAATAAAACAGGGTATTACAACTTCATAAATTATTTATTCTATATTTCCTTATGGATAAATCCCATGTAATCACCATCCACTAAGCAGCATTACTCCACAATATTAGTGCTCTGGACGAGAATATACACAGACAGAAGCAGTATATATACAGTAGATATATTCAGTTGTTTATCCACATTTACATAAATTTCCCATTTTCTCTTTTTATGAGTTTCATGAAGAGGTAATTAATATGCTTGTTAAAAACTAATGTATTATTCACAAAAAGTCTTCCAGTACAGGTGCAATGTATATGATTAGTATAATGCTCATGTTAACCTAATCAGGACATGGACACACTCTATGGGTGCCTTCACACTGCGGCGTAATCCGGTCCGGGGCTGTCCGGGATGACCCAGACAGCCGCGGACTGGATCAGCACACAGGACTGGAGGGCTAATATGCCCTCCAGTCCGGTGTGCAGCCAACGCAGTTCCCGCTGCCGATATGTCAGGACCGCGGCGCCGCAGTCCTGACCTGTCAGCGGCTGCAGCTGCGTGCGGCTGCACACCTGACCGGAGGGCATATTAGCCCTCCAGTCCTGTGTGCTGATCCAGTCCGCGGCTGTCTGGGTCATCCAGTATGAAGGCACCCTTAGTCCTAACTCACACATCCAGTTTTCACATCTGTGTTTTCTCTGAGGCTGTGTTCACCCACACTATATTTCCCGCGTATTCCTGCATTTATGCAGCGCTTTTGAGCACTTGGGTAAATGCAGTGAAACACAATTATGGAAACCCATTACAGCAAAAGCTATGGCTTTTGCTGAAATGCGTTCACACATTGGCTTTTGCGCGTATTTTGACATGTCAATTCTTTGCGCCTTTTTCAACGCACTTTTCCGATAGGCCACATTATAAAATTAGCTCTGGAAAAGCGCGCAGAAAAAACCTTGGTGTTTGAATGCATTCACACTTTTTTGCGCCATATGCACACAAAAAAAGCGTATGCACAAATGTGCGGGAATTACGCTGTGTGTGAACGTAGCCTTATGGTCTAAGAGCCCGTTCGCCCGATGCGGATCCACAGCATATCTGCACAAAATATGCAGCAGTGTGTTTTCCCAGCAAAGTCTATGGGATTTATCAAGTCTTGTCCACATGGTGTTTTTTTTTTCCGTTGCAGATTTGTTGCATAATTGATTGTTGGAAAATCTGCAGCATGTCAATTCTTGCTGTGGATTTTATCACATTTTTCACCCATAGACCCCATGTTAACTTAAATTAAGCAGCAGACACGCAGCAGTGTTCGCACTATGCGTGTGTATTGCTTATTTTGTACCTAATTTGCAATAAAATACACAGGAAGTGATAGTGTTGAAAGGGGGGGAGCAGGATTTTACATCTTTTTTTTTCTTTTTTTTTTTTTTGGCCAAAGTATCCAAACTTTATTGAAATAGACACATAGCACCTTCAAATCTGCATCAAACATGCACTGTGCGGATAGGGGTGGTTATGGTGCATTTTTCTGCCAAAAGTCCAAAATCTGCACCACAAACTCAGCTTGTGGGGTAAGCTTTTCTACGTGTGAAAAGTTACATACCAATTTGGCATGCTGGTGATGAAGAGACTTAAAGAGGACCTGTCACCAAACCAGGCATGGTGATCTAATTACAGCACTGGATGCAGCATGTCTGCAGCATCCAGGCAAGGGGTCCCCCAGCACTTGAGCAGCCCTGTACCCCGAGATAATACACTTAGAAAACTTACATCCTGCAGCCTAAAAGGAGGTGGCTAGGGGCTGGAGCCGAAGGGCAGATTCACACCCCATGCATGTTTAATCTGCCCACCGCTGACAATCATTCTCTCCCTCTTCAGCAGCATTAAACAGAGTTTTTTTTTTTTAAGTGTATTATCTCGGGGTACAGGGCTGCTCAAGGGCTGGGGACCCCTTGCCTGGATGCAGCAGACATGCTGCATCCAGTGCTGTAATTAGATCACCATGCCTGGTTAGGTGACAGGTCCTCTTTAAAACCTGCAATGCTCCTCTAGAAACTAAAATGTGCAAACTGTCTCTTCAGTGAGGAAGTAGCAAAAAGTCAAAAATGAGTCTTTAATGGACCTTGACACATGACTTGGGATTAATACCAGATCAGAAAATCTCAAGAGAAATCCTTTTAGCTTTTTCACAAGGTATTAAGTCCTGAGGCTATGTGCATACTGTGTCACCCTGATGCTGGCGCAGCCAACAAGTTTTCCCAGGTGAAATTTCAGCAGGAAAACCTGCCTGCGTTCTTACTGAACCTGAGAATGTCACTTCAAGGTGTCTGAATCCTAACGTGGTTAAAATACGTAACATATGTTGGGACATGTGCATAGCAAAGTGGTTTTGACAAGATGCATTATGCACATATTATAGATCACCTTTATTGCACCTTTTCAGGCAGATTCCGGCCTTGTGCACCCTTCAGGATATAGTTTTTTAAGCAAACTTTTTACCCACACTTCTTTTGCAGATGTTTGACTTTAGCATTAACTTCACAAGGGATCTGCATTAACTGCTGGCACGCACAGGACACATTTTTTTTTTATAAAGCTTTGAAAATATTGACACAATTCAAAAAACATACAAGTTTTATGTCGCTATAGTCTTACTAACAAGAAAAACCATATTACTGGGACATGTTACTACACAATGAAAGGTGTGAGCACATGACATCTTTTAAACTCAAGGGAACCTGCCGTGTTTTCCTCAGTTGCCCTGAAGCGTCATATTTTTTTAGAAAAATCTTTTTGATCATTACTTGAGCACTTGCTTTGGCAATTTTGACTGACAGAGGGCTTTTTTTAAAATGTTTTTCCATCCTTTTTTGGTACTTTACTGTTTCTCAATTCAAGATTGAAGAAACAGCTATCATTTATGGAGCGAAACTGCTGCAAAACGTTCAATAAAACCTCCGGGCATCATTTTAGCATTCCTATTGATTTGCGATATACACTGTTCAACTACAGTGAAAGATACTTAGAGAATGGTCAGGTCACTTCTTTTAGCCATTTAGCGTCTTTGAAACTTGTAGCAGTTAAAGGATGTTCAAAAGCCTGAACATGCAGTAGCTTTTTATGAGTGCTTTTTCAGGTGGGTTTCAGGACAGATCCTCTTCAAAATGTAGTCATGTGGACCTATCCAAACACAGTTAAACCAAATTTGAAAAAATATTGTATAATGTCTTCAAAAAGAATGTATACTCCTTGACCTTTTCCACAATTCTCAAATTCCCAATATTTAAAAATATAAATCTGAAAATTGTGACATGCATTGGTATTCACATGCATTTTTTATTCAGCCCCAGAGTCAATACCCTAAAGGTAGGACCACCTTTCACCATCATTACTGCTGCAAGTCTTTGGAGTACCGTATGTCTCTACCAGCATTGCATATCTAGAGGCTGATATTATGCCCATTCTTGTATACACAATAGCTCTTAGTCAGTGAGACTGGACTGAGAGTGTCTGTGAACAGAAATGTTGAAGTCATTCCACAGATTCTCAAAGAGATTTAGGTCCGAACTGTGACTGGGCCATTCAAACACATGAATATGCTTTTATCTAAACCATTCTATTGTAACCATGGCATTATGTTTAAGGTTGTTGTCCTGCTGCAAGGCAAAACTACAACCCAATCTTAAGTCTATTGCAACCTCTAAACAGGTTTTCCTTCCAGAATTGCCCCGTATTTAGCTCCATCTATCTTATTGTGGTGCCCCTGCAGCTAGGCGCCACAGAGTAGTATTGCATTTATTATTTCTGTGTAATATTATTTTGTAAGTTGCTGGTTTAGGATTAAATCTTATGGAGTCTATTTTTAGCACTCACTTAGGACTGCACCACTTAGAGTAGGGGGAACTGACAATATAGTAGGTTCCACAGGTGGGGACGGAGCTTAGGATAGAGGAAGAGTGACAGTTGGGAATTTACCTCGGTGCTGGGAAGGCAGACAGAGTGGTCAGGCCTGGCAGCCCAGCTGAGTGGGGGTACCCCATCTTTATGTGGGGACCCAGGAATGAAGGCAACGGGCCAGGGCTGGTAGGAGCCAGCTGGTCATGTTGAGGGGACACCGGTGACACGGACAACCGAGGCAGCCAGGAGTTCAGCCCTGACTGCAAAGCCAACAAGCTGCAGGCCTAACAGGACCGGGTTGCTGACAGCGCCACAAAGGTACCTCTCCCCTCAGGACTGAAAACCGGTTCAGGACACTAGAAGAAACTAAAAGGGACAGACATATACTGCGGTACTGGAAAGGAGCCTATTTACTCTTTGTCCGGGTTGCCTTATCCAGACCGGGTAGTGGACAGACCTTATCTTCTAGATACAGACCGTAGGACTGGCGGGGGAGCTCTTCAAAGGTGGTGAAAGACTGAAAGATCTAGAGAAAGAAAGTAGTAAACCCTGAAAGACAGAGAGAGGACATCTAGAGACTCCATAAGAGAAACCCTGAGTTGGCAACAACACCCTAAAACCAAACTGTACCGTGTTTTGTTATGCCATCAGCCGGTACCGAGTAAAACAGAGTTAAACTGGAACTGGTTTCTGTTATTCTTCCTGCCGCAGCTTGGAGGGCTTAACATCATCATCAACATCATCAAAGCAGAGGGGTAAGAACTGCACCACCATTTCCATCACTGTCCTCCCTCACCGTCTCACCACAGTAGCTGCCCTGAGGTAAGGCTCCACCTGTGGGGAGCTGCACCACACTTTGCTGCCTCATCCATCACCATCTTACCGGACTCTACAGGTGGCGTCACGTTCCCCTGTAAATAACCCCTTTAAGCCCCACCGTTTACCATCAACATCTGGTATAATTGATCGCCAGGGCACGGCACCGGGGTCCCGACCATCCGTGACTCCCCACACAGTAGCCCCGGTGTCGAGTCCCTCATCCACCCTAGCTCTGGTTGAATCATTATCAACTCAGACTAGCTTCCCTGTCCCTGCTGAAGAAAAGCATCCCGACAGCATGCTGCTGCCACCACCATGCTTGACATTGGAGATGGTGTTCAAGAAGGGGATGTGTAGTATTAATTTTCCACCACAAATAACATTTTGGATTAAGACCAAATAATTCTATTTTGGTTTCATCTGATCAACACACCTTCTTCGATATGCTAGCTGTGTCCTTTTCTTGGATTTTTACTAACTGCAAATGGGACTTCTAATGTCTCACTTTCAATGTCTTTCATCTTGCCACTTATCCATAAATGCCAGATTTGTGGAGTATATGACTAATAGTTGTCCTGTGCACAGATTCTCCCACTTGAAATGTGGATCTCTGCAGCTCCTCCTGAGTGACCATGGGCCTCTTGGGTGCTTCTCTTGGGATGTCAGTTCAGTTGGACGACCATGCCTTTGCAGGTTTGCATTGGTGCCATACACCTTCCTTTTTTGGATGATGGATTGAACAGTGTTCTATAAGATGTTCAGAGTTTGTTTTTGTTTTTTTATGTTAGCCCTACTTTACTCTTCTACGCAACTTTATCCCTGAGTTCCCTGGTGTGTTCTTTGGTTTTCATTATGCTGTTTCATCTATTACACAGCTGTAGTTACACTGACAATAAATTGAACATAGGTGGACACAATTTACTAATTGGATGATTTGTGGAGGCAAATGGTCATTCAGGATTTTAATTAGGGGGTGTCAGACTACAGGGAGGGTTAAGTATAACTACAAATAACAATTTTCAGATTTATAATTTTAAAAAACAATTTATCATTTCTTTACATTTTACAAGTACTTGCTACTTCTCTGTATATCACATAAAAGCCAAATAAAATGCAATTCAATTTCTGGATGTAACCTAGAAAATGTGGAAATGTGTACAGGGTATAAATACTTTTTCACGTTACCTTAAGTATAATAGGGTTGTTTTGATCATTTCATTGCACTTGGAATTTTTTTCCTGTCTTTCGGTAAATTTTGTTGTAAAATTAATGGTGTCATTCAAAACCTACCTAGCTTTTGAAAAAAGGGGAGGAAAGTATGAACGTGCAAACACCAAAATTGGACACAGCATTAAAGTATTGAAAAAGTGACATGTCAATTACTTCTTCATTGCACTGAGAGATTTCCAAAACCCTGTCTGAAAAAAAGATGCTGCATGAGCAGAACTGTGGATTTGTCATTGAAATCAATGGGATCTATGTTCAAAGAATTTCTAAAGTGTTGTTTCATGTTGATTTCACATAAAAAGAACTCCATGTAAACATATCCTACGTGGAAAATAGATCTTCCAACAATCTAAAAACTCTCATTGTGTAATGTTAAGTGTTTTGGGTCATAATCATTGTATCCCCCAATAAAGAGGTAGATTTTCTTTGCAAATTCAATTATTTAAAATAGTAGTTTTCCTTTCTGATAATTAATTTATGATACAGACAAGGGAGAGGTCGTCCTTCTTGGCTCACTAACATTACCAGAATGCAGCGACTTTTCTTCAACTTCAGATCTGGCGTCCAGACTGAGATAACCCCATCTTGTCCTACAGCCAGAAGTGTATTATCTGGCATTGGAGAGATCTGGATAAATGGTTCCCTATGTGGACTACTCTCCGTGACTATGGCAGGAAGGTTGAAGGACACCCTGTGATTATCTTGCTTCTGGACATGATGCTGTAGTGGCATTTGTTCTTCCATTTGTGATACCTGTAGTAATACATTACAAAAAATCCATATAAAGACACATTGCGCAGCTTAATCTACAATATCAAGTATGTCCCTTTCAATAACTTTACATGACCATATTGCTTGTGTGTTGCATACGCCTGGTGCTAAATACATTTTGTGAATTCTGAACATAAGCTCTGTAATATAGTAATATAGCCCACTTCCTACTGAACTCAATACAGTTGCCTATCAGTGTAGCTGGGTCCAAACAGCCGCATTGAAAAGTGGCAGTCATTCTTGACTATCTCTATTTGCAACTACAGCTGGTAAAAATGTATTGAACATGTCACCAATTTTCTATGTACATACAGTATATTTCTTAAGGTGCAATTGACAGATAGTTCTCATCAGATGTCAGTAACAACTAATCCAGTCAGCAAAGGAAAAGAAATCAAATTTATTTAATACTTCATACTAAAGCCTTTTGCTGGTAATAACAGCTTCAAGACAACTCCTGTATGGAGAAACTAGTAGTAGACATTGCTCAGGTGTAATTTTGGCATATTCCTCCATAGAAAAACCCTTTTGGAGTGATATGCAGTGCCTTTTGGTCTCTAATTATAGTGTGTAATATGTCATCCAAAGAGTTCAATTTTGGTCTCATCTGAACAGACTATATTCTCCCGTTGATTCACAGGCTTGTCTACATGTTGTAGAGCAAACTTTATCATGGTTTTTTTGGAGACCAATGGATCTAGTGAATGACTGATTTACTTGCTTGACTTTCTTTTAGGGCTGCTTTACACACACACAGATATCTGTGTCCATCTTCTGAACAGATCTCTGGTTGCAGTGAAATCATGGACACATTGCTCCATTTTGTGGCTGTGTACAAATGGAACAATGTGTCCATGATTTCACTGCAACCAGAGATCTGTTCAGAAGTTGGTCACAGAAGTTGGTGTGTGTAAAGCGGCCCTTAAGGTCTGTCACACCTAGAACTCAAATTAAACTACTTATAGAGTCACATAAGAGATTTAGTCCGTATAAGAACCACACCTGTAGTACTGATTTCACTACTTTAGTTTTCTATAAAAACTATTGTATTATATATGCAAATGAGGGGTCCTTGGTGCACCCTGGGCATGGCCATAGACTCAGTGAACCCTTTCCCACCGTCTATCAGCATCCTTTGCACTTCCCCTTAGCATTATTAACAGCACTCGCTTCTCCAGAGCAAATTCAGTCCTTGGCCCTGCATAAATGTGCATAAATGCAGTGTCAATACAGGTGTGTGCTCATCCCACTCTCTTGCATTCATCTGATGCTCCCTACTGTGTGATCCTATGGCTGTGAGCGGCTGCTGCAGACAGAAGAGAGGGATGAGAGGGATTTTGATCTTACTCTATATGTGTGCACAGTCGCTGGGGTCAGGGTCAGTGCAAAAGTGCAGTACCAGAAATTCAAATCAGGTAGTATTCACTTTGGGCAAGCGAACACTGTCAAGCTTGCCAAAAGGAAGTTCAGATGATGTTAATTAAAGCTGTTGTGTCATGAACAATTGTACAATTGTACATTTTAATTAATAGATCTAACAATAAAAATCAGTTCCACAATTGGATGTGTTAAAAAAAATATTTTCCTGTCCTGAGATAATCTTATAAATGTTCCTCTGTGTCATGGATGTGTCCGGCCATGCAGGAACAGTTTGGATATACCACAGCTCCTGGGCAGGGGAGGAAGTAAGGCTGGCTTCACACCACGGCAAGGTCCGGTCCGGGCTGTCCGGTGTAAACCAGACAGCCCCGGACCGGTTTTTGGCCCCAGTAGCCTATGGGGCCGGATGGAGCCAGATAGCAGCTCTCTGCCATCCGGTTTCATCTCTGCGGTGGAATCCGGGAGAAATCTGATTATTCTCACCGGACACAAAAACGTTGCTTGCAACGTTTTTGTGTCCGGGGAGAAAAATCTCCCCAAAAAGCCGGATCCCGGATTTTCCCGGATTGTCCCGGATTCTCCCAGATCCGGGGCAATCCGGTTCTAACATGGGAGCCTATGGGGTCGGATTCGCCCGGTCCGGGAGAATCCGGGAACCGGATACCAGCGGCTGCATGCTGCTGTTGTTTCAGGACTGCGGCTAGCATGGATCTTGAAAAAACAGCAGCTGCGGCTGCAATTACAGCCATCTGCAGCTGCGTCCGGCTGCACACAGGACCGGAGGGCACATTTGGCCCTCCGGTTCTGTGTGCTGATCCGGTCTGGGGCTGTCAGGTTCATGCCTGATAGCCCCGGACCAGACCTTGCTGTGGTGTGAAGCAAGCCTTAGGGTATGTGCACACAGTGCGTTTTTGCTGCGGTTTTGCTGCGGTTTCTGCCTGCAGTTTACCATTGGTTTTATGGTAATGTATGCTAATTTGTTCCTGCGGTTTTGATTCCCAGCAAAACCAGTGTGTTTCACAGAAACGCTGTGCACACACATTGATTTGCAAGTGTCAAGAACTGTCAAATCGCTGCGTTTTTGGTGCGCATGGGAAAGAATTGACATGCTCTATTTTTCCTGCATTTTTGGTGCAGTCAATGGAAAAAACGCAGGAAAAACGCAGCATCAAAAACGCACAAAAAAAACGCGCAAAAAAACGCAGGACCTGAAATCAGCAAATCTCCTGCAAAGACTCTAGGATCCTTGAAACCAGTTCAGGTTTTGCTGCATTCAGGACTGCTCAAAAAATGTCCTGTGGGCACATACCCTAAGAGAGAGTATGCAGACATTACAGCTGATTCTTTCTGTGATGTAAAACACGTTTTATAACAAACAATAAAATGTTTTCCATTACAGAAAGAATTAGCTGCGATCCCTGGCTGTAATGTCTGTGTACTCTCTTTTACTTCCTTCCCTGCCCAGGAGATGTGGTATATCTGACCTGTTCTTGCATAATTACATTCATTATATAACGGCAAATTAAGGGTATCTGCCCACAGGAAGTTTTTCAAGCTGTCCTGAATGCAGCAAAACCTGTAGTGGTTACAAGGATTTCTAGAGTCCTTGCCAGGAGATTTAGCTGCGTTCAGGTCCTGGTCAGGTGCATTTTTATTGCGTTTTTTGCATGGTTTTTGCGTGTTTTTACTTTGTTTTGGCTCCATTTTTGATGCTGCGATTTTCCAGCATTTTTATCACTGACGGCAGCAAAAATGCAGGAAAAATAGAACATGATCATTCTTTCCCATCCACAGCAAAACCAGAGGGATTTGACACTTCTTGACACTTGAAAAACCAATGTATGGGCACAGAGTTTCTGTGAAACACATTGGTTTTGCTGGGAAGCCCAATCGCAGGAACAAATTAACATAAATTACCATAAGACCAGGGGTTAAGTGCAGGCGGAAACCATAGCAAAAACGCTGGAAAAACGTCCTGTGGGCACATACCCTTATAAGAATATCTAAGGACAGGAAGATTTTTTTTCCACATCCACTTGTGGAACTTATGTTTATTTTAAAGAGGACCTGTCACCCCCACCCAAAGATTTCAATCTAAAGGCAGCACTGAATGCAGCATGTATGATGCATTCAGGCAAGGGTCCTCCAAGTGTTTCTGATGTCTAAATCATGAAATACAGCCTTTTAAAATGTGTACAACAAAGTCAGGAGAGCATAACCAGATCCATGAGTCAGCTCCTTCTCCAGGTGCTATTCCTGCCCCCTGCTGCTATGTTCCTCCCTCCTCCGTGTCCTGGCCACCTCCTTAATGGCCTGTCAGCTCTTCTCGCTCTGCGCCTGCGTCTCCTTGTGCGATCACATGCAGGCGCAGAGCGAGGTGTTCCTATTGTTAGCCCCTGATTTACTAGTCCTTTAATAGTATTCACGGGGTAAAGCCTTTAGTTTAAGTAGAGATTAAGATTCCTGCTGACAGATTCCCTTTAAACTTCCTATGACATCAAAATATAGATGACTTAGGAGAGTTGATACTACTTTCCCTTTAAAAGGGATGAGTCACAGAAAAACAACCTCATTTTATGATTAAAGGGTTATTCCTACCTTCACAAATGCCAAATGGGTATTGTCAGATGAGGCCGGTAAATGCAAGCAATTTAGCAATATACTGAATATTGAAATTTTCAGCCATTCTTGAGATAATAATACGTATCTGTATTGGTTTGTAGCTCACTTGCTTTGAGACCTCCGCTGCTAAACAGCAGAACATGTGCAGTGCTTACAAGCTCTTTTCTATTGATTTTGTAAGCACTGTCTTGATGCTGGTTAGTATCACTGAAGAACGCTGTTATATCCTAATCCCATTGTTCTTACTAGCACTATACAGCTATATTCAACAATGAAGATGGGAGTAACCCTTTAGGTATGTTTTCCAATGACATAGAAGCTTTCCTTAGCATGATCTAGGGAAGACAATCTTCAGAACTATTTTTACTGTATAGGCAAATGTGAATCTCCTCATGTAGTGATAAATCCAGCATTCACTATATCTATTGTTATATCTTTTGGCTGGCTGTCAACATAGAGATATGCTGTACCATACCCTATAAGTGAACCTCATGAAAATAACCGTCGATACTTTCATTTTTTTATGTGTTTTTCTTCTATCATTTTTATGTTTGATGAAAAAAAGACATAAGGAAGGATCTTGTGAATGTTGTGTGAATACAGCTTTACAATGGCTATTACCGTACTTTAGATAAGTCCCCCAAGGGAGCAGTGAATCCTTCTCTCCTTTGGGCAGTAGACACTTATACTTGCCATTGTTATTTTTATAGAAGACATTCCTAATCTAATATATAATTCCCCTAACGCACTTCCGTAAGTTTCGGCACTGTTTCCGTCGTTGTGTCCGCGCGACTGACTCGCAAAGCCTAACTCGCAAAGCCTAACTCGCAAAGCCTTGCAGAATAGGCGCCACTGACTCGCAAAGCCTCACTCGCATTTGAGTGCACATGCGATTTTCAGCTCCACTTGCGTTTTTTTCCCACAGCCCAAAAAACGCTGCAACGCTCGCGTTTTTGGAAAGTGCTCAGCAAAAAGGAAATTTTTTTCCAATAGCTACTCCCCCCCCCCCCCCTTGGTCAACAAGAAAATACAAAAAAAAAATTACAACAGCACCCCCCCCCCATTGCGCGGGCAATGCTTCACAGGTCGCGTGGGCGCCGCGCGCCCACGGCCACAACAACGGACACAGCGCCGAAACTTACGGAAGTGCGTTAGGGGAATTATATATTAGATTATCAGTATTATCTATGTGATTATGTATGAATTAGTGAGTCGCGCCTATTCTGCAAGGACTCGCAACGGCCGCTTGGCGGCCATTGCGAGTGAGGCATTGCGAGTGAGTCACGCCTATTCTGCAACGACTCGCAACGCCCGCTTCGCGGCCATTGCGAGTGAGTCGCGTGGGCGCTGCGCGCCCACGAACAAAGCCACGGGGGTAGCGCCGTGTGCGATGGAAGTCGCTATGGCAATTATATAATAGATACTGATCTATTATATAATTGCCGTAGCGACTTCCCTCGCACACGGTGCTACTTCCGTGGCCTTGTTTGTGGGCGCACAGCGCCCACGCGACTCACTCGCAATGCCCGCGAAGCGGGTGTTGCGAGTCGTTGCAGCAGCCCGAGCAATGCCCTATACACAGATTCTAGAATCCCGATGCAATCGCATCGGGCTCACAGCTAGTTATACTTAATAAGAACAATCAATTCTTAGCACTAAATATTGTCTGAAAATCAAGAGGAACCCTAAAATCCTTAAATCATAGAAATCATAATAGAGAATACCCTATTACACAATCTTTCCTTTACTCCAGTGTCTTGGGTACTTCACACACAACGATATCGCTAGCGATATCACTGCATCATCACAGGTTTTGTGACGTAACAACAACCTCGCCAGCGATCTCGCTATGTGTGACACGTAGCAGCGACCAGGCCCCCACTGTGAGATCGCTGATCGTTACAAACTGTTCTGAACCATTTTTTGGTCATCCCGCTCCCGCTGGGCAGCATGCATTGCTGTGTTTGACAGGGACAACGACCAGCGATCTCAATAATACGCCCGAGAGTGACAGTTTCCCAACAACTGCCATATCGTTCTGTATTGTTGCTGCGTCGCTGATAAGATCTGACTGTTTGACATCTCACCAGCCACCACGTAGCGACGCACCAGCGATCCCTACCAGGTCGTATCGTTGTGTAAAACACATGTACAGAACAAGTCCAAAGTCAATGCATGGAGCAAGCTCACTCCATACTCAGCAGGTGATGGCTAACTCTGACAGCAGGATTTAACAGCATGGGGACGATTGGTTTTCTATGACAACCATGGGTTCGTTGAAGACCTCTGTGCTTGTCATTGCAAAGCTTCATTGAAACTCTGCTTGTGGTCGGGCTTCAAAGGAGACTGTGACTTTTACTGTATACAGCAATGCTATGGCATTGCTGTATATAGCAAAAGACATCAGACTATCGCAGTTTATAGCCCATTAATGGGTCTAACAGATACAGAGAAATGTTTAAAATAAGATTTTAAAAATATGAAACAAAAACATGTTCAAATAACTCCCCTTTTTCAAAGATAATGAAGAAATAAAAACAAAACACGTGTGTGGTATTGCACCATTCAGAAAAGTCTGGTATATCAAGATATATAATTAACCCATTCGGTGAACTTTGTAAACAGAAAATATTCAAGAAATGTACGGGTCTTGGAAAAATGGCGACACTACCACAACATTTTTTATTTTTTTTTAACAATTCTTTTTTTTTCATTTACCCCTAAAATAATAATATAATAATAAAAAAAATACATGTTTTGTATCACCATAATTATACTGATGAGGAAAATCATATTTAATGGTCATTTTTGACACATACGGTAAGCCATAAAAAGAATTCCCAAAAAAGATGTCAGAATTGTGTTTTTCCCCCGTGCAATTTTACCGCACTTGGGATTTTTCCATTTTCCAGTACACTATGTGGTACAATGAATGAAGCCATTCAAAAGTACAACTCGTCCCGCAAGAAAAACAAACCCTCATATGGCTATGTGGGCATAAAATAAAAAAAAGTGTCATGGCTGTAGAAGAGGAAAAAACAAAAATGAAAAAACGGAAATTGGCTGCGTCATGATGGAGTTAAAGGGGTTGTCCGGGTTCGTGACATATCCTCAGTGTATATCCAGCCTGCCTAATGCTGACAATCACTCATGTGCTTTCTGTCAGTATTCTTCACTGTTCCTGAGATATCAGTAATCTGCTTCTGAAGAAACCGACCAGGGGGTGTGTGCTGCCATGATAATGTTATCTGGAAGTGTCAGCCTACTCTACTCCAAGTCTGCCCTCCATAGACACAACCCCGCCCACTACAGCAACAGGCCCTCCCTGTCCATATGATGAGCCCTCCACACATTACCAAATCCTCCCCTACAGCATGGATCCCGGAGCAGAGAGCAGAGAGCAGACCTCCTCCCAGCCACACGTAAGGCGAGTGTGCAGAGCAGACAGGGCTCGGCTGCTGTTATCAGTGTGGAGCGAGGACTGTGCCAGCCACTGATGGCTGCCTGGAAGCGTCTCATCTTCACAGGGGTTGGCAATCACACTGGCACACTGTAACAAAGTACTGCTGAGTGAAAGACAGTTCATGTCTTCACACAGGGGCAGACTTGGTGCAGTGTAACAGCAGCCTGTCCAATCAGTGCCTGCAGAAGAATGAAGTGTTGGGGATGTTTGTATGGAGTATACTGTGTATGATACTAAGGATTCTGATACTAAAAATATAGGGCTTGTCTGGGGTTGTTGAGGAGCCCTTCCTTCCTTCTATCCTTCCTTCCTGCTATCCTTCCTTCTATCCTTCCTTCTTTCCTTCCTTCCTATCCTTCCTTCCTATCCTTCCTTCTATCCTTCCTTCCGTGAACCTGTATCCTTCTTTCCATCCTTCCTTCCTTCCATCCTTCCGTGAACCTGTATCATTCCTTCCATCCTTCCATGAACCTGTATCCTTCTTTCCATCCTTCCGTGAACCTGTATCCCTCCTTCCGTGAAACTGTATTCTTGCATCCATCCTTCCTTCCATCCTTCCATGAACCTGTATCCTTCCTTCCATCCTTCCGTGAACATGTATCCTTCTTTCCATTCTTCCATGAACCTGTATCCTTCCTTCCATCCTTCCGTGAACCTGTATCCATCCTTCCTTCCTTCCTTCTATCCTTCCTTCTTTCCTTTCTTCGTATCCTTCCTTCCTTCTATCCTTCCTTCCGTGAACCTGTATCCTTCCTTCCATCCTTCCTTCCATCCTTCCATCCTTCCGTGAACCTGTATCCTTCCTTCCATCCTTCCGTGAACCTGTATCCTTCCATCCATCCTTCCTTCTTTCCATCCCTCCGTGAACCTGTATTCTTCCTTCCATCCTTCCGTGAACCTGTATCCTTCTTTCTCCTTCCGTGAACCTGTATCCTTCCTTCCATCATTCCTTCCGTGATACGTATCTTTGCATCCATCCTTCCTCCATCCTTCCGTGAACCTGTATCCTTCCTTCCATTACTTCCGTTCCTCTCTTCCGTGAACCTGTATCTTCCTTCCATCCTTCCGTGTAACCTGTATCCTTCCTTTCCATCCTTCCGTGAACCTGTATCCTTTCCTTCCATCCTTCCGTGAAACTGTATCCTTGCATTCCATCCTTCCGTGAACTGTATCCTTCTTCTTTCCATTCTTCCATGAACCTGTATCCTTCCTTCCATCCTTCCGATGACCTGTATCCTTCCTTCCTTCCATCCTTCCGTGAACCTGTATCCTTCCTTCCATCCTTCCGTGAACTGTATCCTTCATCCTCTTCCGTGAAGTATCCTTATCCATCCTGACCTTTCCTTCTTCATCTCGAACTGTATCCTTCCTTCCTCCTTCCTTCGTAACCTGCCTTCCATTCCTCTTATCCTTCCTTCCTTCGTGAACCTGTATCCTCCTTCCTCATCTCCTCTTCCCTTCCTTCCTTCCATCCTTTCCGTGAACCTGTATCTCTCTTCCTTCCATCCTTCCGTGAACCTGTATCCTTCTTCCATCCTCATGAACCTTATCCTTCCTCCATCTTCCTTTTTCCATCCCTCCGTGAACCTGTATCCTTCCTTCCATCCTTCCGTGAACTTGTATCCTTCTTTCCATCCTTCCGTGAACCTGTATCCTTCCTTCCATCCTTCCTTCCGTGAAACTGTATCCTTGCATCCATCCTTCCATCCATCCTTCCGTGAACCTGTATCCTTCCTTTCATCCTTCCGTCCCTCCGTGAACCTGTATCCTTCCTTCCATTATTCCGTCCTTCCGTGAACCTGTATCATTCCTTCCATCCTTCCGTGAACCTGTATCCTTCTTTCCATCCTTCTGTGAACCTGTATCCTTCCTTCCATCCTTCCTTCCGTGAAACTGTATCCTTGCATCCATCCTTCCTTCCATCCTTCCGTGAACCTGTATCCTTCCTTCCATCCTTCTGTGAACCTGTATCCTGTTGTTCCGAGATTTATATGGTGTATTTGGTGGCTCAGTGGTTAGCACTGTATATGGTGGCTCAGTGGTCAGCACTGTATACGGTGGCTCAGTGGTTAGCACTGTATATGGTGGGTCAGTGGTTAGCACTGTATATGGTGGCTCAGTGGTTAGCACTGTATGTGATGGCTCAGTGGTTAGCACTGTATACGGTGGCTCAGTGGTTAGCACTGTATATGGTGGGTCAGTGGTTAGCACTGTATATGGTGGCTCAGTGGTTAGCACTGTATGTGATGGCTCAGTGGTTAGCACTGTATACGGTGGCTCAGTGGTTAGCACTGTATACGGTGGCTCAGTGGTTAGCACTGTATATGGAGGCTCAGTGGTTAGCACTGTATGGTGGCTCAGTGGTTAGCACTGTATGGTGGCTCAGTGGTTAGCACTGTATACGGTGGCTCAGTGGTTAGCACTGTATACGGTGGCTCAGTGGTTAGCACTGTATACGGTGGCTCAGTGGTTAGCACTGTATACGGTGGCTCAGTGGTTAGCACTGTATGGTGGCTCAGTGGTTAGCACTGTATACGGTGGCTCAGTGGTTAGCACTGTATACGGTGGCTCAGTGGTTAGCACTGTATACGGTGGCTCAGTGGTTAGCACTGTATACGGTGGCTCAGTGGTTAGCACTGTATGGTGGCTCAGTGGTTAGCACTGTATACGGTGGCTCAGTGGTTAGCGCTGTATATGGTGGCTCAGTGGTTAGCACTGTATATGGTGGCTCAGTGGTTAACACTGTACGGTGGCTCAGTGGTTAGCACTGTATATGGTGGCTCAGTGGTTAGCACTGTATGGTGGCTCAGTGGTTAGCACTGTATGGTGGCTCAGTGGTTAGCACTGTATACGGTGGCTCAGTGGTTGGCACTGTATGGTGGCTCAGTGGTTAGCACTGTATATGGTGGCTCAGTGGTTAGCACTGTATATGGTGGCTCAGTGGTTAGCACTGTATATGGTGGCTCAGTGGTTAGCACTGTATATGGTGGCTCAGTGGTTAGCACTGTATGTGATGGCTCAGTGGTTAGCACTGTATATGGTGGCTCAGTGGTTAGCACTGTATATGGTGGCTCAGTGGTTAGCACTGTATATGATGTCTCAGTGTTTAGGTGGCTCAGTGGTTAGCACTGTATATGGTGGCTCAGTGGTTAGCACTGTATATGGTGGCTCAGTGGTTAGCACTGTATATGATGTCTCAGTGTTTAGGTGGCTCAGTGGTTAGCACTGTATATGGTGGCTCAGTGGTTGGCACTGTATGGTGGCTCAGTGGTTAGCACTGTATATGGTGGCTCAGTGGTTAGCACTGTATATGGTGGCTCAGTGGTTAGCACTGTATATGGTGGATCAATGGTTTGCACAGTATGGTGGCAAGGGATTTGAATCCCACGAGCTCCTTGGCCGCCAGCTGAGTCAATGAGCGGCACTGGATTCAAAGCTTTGAATCCCGCGCCGCTCAACTGTCACTGTTGACTGCGTCGATTGCTAAGCGATATTGAAATCACGCACCCACAGCGCTCATTGGTCGGCACCGAAGAATAAGCGGTGTTGGCCCGTGATTTAAATCCCTCTGCGCTCATGTGTCGACGCCACAGAGACCCCTACAGCTTGCTCATGGTTGGATGAGTTTCTGGCTCTTCCCGAGGAGGCATTATCCACATCACTCAGAAGAGGGGACGGGCAGTCAGATGGCAGGAGAGGCGGGATGGACAGCGGGTGAGGCAGGACTAACCAAGCTGCAAGTGTGCCCATCGGACCGGAAACAGGTAATTATTATACAGAGCGGGAGATTTGTGTAAGTTATTTATTGTGTTTACGGGGCAGTCAGGGCAAAATAGCCTCCTTGTTAGAAAGCAGCATAGTCCCTGATTAAAAAAGGAGCTTTTATTTTAATACACAAAAATGGGTGACGGTTCTCTTTAAAATAAAAATGGATATAGATTTTGATTGTCAGAATAAATGTTTGACTGTATGAACACTGCGGATCATGGAAATGGTGCAAGAGCGCAATTCTTCTTTGTTTCTTTAATTCTTCAATTATTCATACCGACACGTCATTGATACCATATAGTACTGACCCCAGACATCATACCGACACGTCAGTGTTACCATATAGTACTGACCCCAGTCATCATACCGACACCTCAGTGTTACCATATAGTACTGACCCCAGACATCATACCGACACCTCAGTGTTACCATATAGTACTGACCCCAGACATCACACCGACACCTCAGTGTTACCATATAGTACTGACCCCAGACATCATACCGACACATCAGTGTTACCATATAGTACTGACCCCAGACATCATACCGACACCTCAGTGTTACCATATAGTACTGACCTGAGGCATCATACAGACACGTCAGTGTTACCATATAGTACTAACCCCAGACATCATACCGACCCCTCAGTGTTACCATATAGTACTGACCCCAGACATCATACCGACACCTCAGTGTTACCATATAGTACTGACCTGAGGCATCATACAGACACGTCAGTGTTACCATATAGTACTGACCCGAGACATCATACTGACACCTCAGTGTTACCATATAGTACTGACCCCAGACATCATACCGACACCTCAGTGTTACCATATAGTACTGACCCCAGACATCATACTGACACCTCAGTGTTACCATATAGTACTGACCCCAGACATCATACCGACACCTCAGTGTTACCATATAGTACTGACCTGAGGCATCATACAGACACGTCAGTGTTACCATATAGTACTGACCCGAGACATCATACTGACACCTCAGTGTTACCATATAGTACTGACCCCAGACATCATACCGACACCTCAGTGTTACCATATAGTACTGACCCCAGACATCATACAGACACCTCAGTGTTACCATATAGTACTGACCCCAGACATCATTCCGACACCTCAGTGTTACCATATATTGAACATGGTGAATGAAAAACCCAAGAAACAAAAGGTTTAATTGCAAATTACCTTTTTTTTTGCAATTTCACCACACTTGGAATTTTGTTGACATTTTCCTGTACACTATATGGTAACATACATGACGTGATTCACAAGAACAACTCGTCATGCAGAAAACAACAAGCCTCATATGTCTAAATTGACGGAAAAATAAAAAAGTTATGGAAGAAGGGGAGGGAAAAACGGAAAGCAGAAAATTGCCCGGAGGTGAAGGGAACAATACATAAATAAAGTGCAGCTTGTCTTTCCCAGCACTGGCAGAGGTGAATCGTCCATGTGCACTTGCTACATATTACAGCTACAAACATTATAAAGTGATAGGATGCAGGATCACGGAAGGATGAAAGTAAGGATACAGGGTTAACGGAAGGATGGAAGGAAGGAAGGATGGATGGAAGGATACAAGTTCACGGAAGGATGGAAGGGATGATACAGGTTCACGGAAGGACGGAAGGAAAGATACAGGTTCACGGAAGGACGGAAGGATGGATACAGGTTCACGGAAGGATGGAAGGAATGATACAGGTTCACGGAAGGATGGAAGGAATAATACAGGTTCACGGAAGGATGGAAGGAAGGAAGAATACAGGTTCACGGAAGGATGGAAGGAAGGATACAGGTTCATGGAAGAATGGAAAGAAGGATACAGGTTCACAGAATGATGGAATGAAGGATACAGGTTTACGGAAGGAAGGATGGATTCAAGGATATAGTTTCACGGAAGGAAGGATGGAAGGAAGGATACAGATTCACGGAATGATGGAAAGAAGGATACAGGTTCACGGGAGGATGGAAGGAATGATACAGGTTTATGGAAGGACGGAAGGATGGAAGGAAGGATACAGGTTCACGGAAGGACGGAAGGATGGAAGGAAGGATACAGGTTCATGGAAGGATGGAGGGAAGGAAGGATGGAAGGAAGGACGCAGGTTCATGGAAGGATGGATGGAAGGATGGATGCAAGGATACAGTTTCACGGAAGGAATGATGGAAGGAAGGATACAGGTTCACGGAAGGATGGAAGGAAGGATACAGGTTCATGGAAGAATGGAAAGAAGGATACAGGTTCACAGAATGATGGAATGAAGGATACAGGTTTACGGAAGGATGGATTCAAGGATATAGTTTCACGGAAGGAAGGATGGAAGGAAGGATACAGATTCACGGAATGATGGAAAGAAGGATACAGGTTCACGGGAGGATGGAAGGAATGATACAGGTTCATGGAAGGAAGGAAGGATACAGGTTCACGGAAGGAAGGATACAGGTTCATGGAAGGATGGAGGGAAGGAAGGATGGAAGGAAGGACACAGGTTCACGGAAGGATGGATGGAAGGATGGATGCAAGGATACAGTTTCACGGAAGGAATGATGGAAGGAAGGATACAGGTTCACGGAAGGATGGAAAGAAGGATACAGGTTCATGGAAGGAAGGATACAGGTTCACAGAGGGATGGAAAGAAGGAAGGATGGATGGAAGGATACAGGTTCACGGAAGGATGGAAGGAAGGATACAGGTTCACGGAAGGATGGAAGGAAGGAAGGATACAGGTTCACAGAAGGATAGAAGGAAGGATAGGAAGGAAGGAAGGATGGAAGGATAGGAAGGAAAGAAGGAAGGATGGAAGGAAGGATAGGAAGGAAGGATAGAAGGAAGGAAGGGAAGGAAGGATAGGAAGGAAAGAAGGAAGGATAGAAGGAAGGAAGGATAGAAGGAAGGATAGCAGGAAGGAAGGATAGAAGGAAGGAAGGGCTCCTCAACAACCCCAGACAAGCCCTATATTTTTAGTATCAGAATCCTTAGTATCATACACAGTATACTCCATACAAACATCCCCAACACTTCATTCTTCTGCAGGCACTGATTGGACAGGCTGCTGTTACACTGCACCAAGTCTGCCCCTGTGTGAAGACATGAACTGTCTTTCACTCAGCAGTACTTTGTTACAGTGTGCCAGTGTGATTGCCAACCCCTGTGAAGATGAGACGCTTCCAGGCAGCCATCAGTGGCTGGCACAGTCCTCGCTCCACACTGATAACAGCAGCCGAGCCCTGTCTGCTCTGCACACTCTCCTTACGTGTGGCTGGGAGGAGGTCTGCTCTCTGCTCTCTGCTCCGGGATCCATGCTGTAGGGGGAGGATTTGGTAATGTGTGGAGGGCTCATCATATGGACAGGGAGGGCCTGTTGCTGTAGTGGGCGGGGTTGTTCTCTGGAGGGCAGACTTGGAGTAGAGTAGGAGGACACTTCCAGATAACATTATCATGGCAGCACACACCCCCTGGTCGGTTTCTTCAGAAGCAGATTACTGATATCTCAGGAACAGTGAAGAATACTGACAGGAAGTACATGAGTGATTGTCAGCATTAGGCAGGCTGGATATACACTGAGGATATGTCACGAACCCGGACAACCCCTTTAAATACCCTGCCAAAGCAAAATGGCTTGTTGACACCTATTAGCGCTCAACCCCTGTCTCCCTTCCACTCATGGCGGGTTTACACGTTACGATATCGGAGTCCGATTTCAATCAAAAGTCACGTGGTTCGATCGTTGGAGCCGATATCGTTCCTGCGTTGTATGGTGTGAACGTCCAATACGATGCAGGAATGATGTCAATGCGATATCGGGGATTGAATGAGCGTGCTATTCAATGCTCCGATATTGAATGGAGATTGGAGCCGGATCGTGCTGTGTGACAGCCCAACTACGATGCGATGTTCAACGTCACCCATTCACTCCCATGTTAAATGGTCGTTCCTGGGTTGGGGGGGCGTAGACATCGTACGGACGTTGTATCCCGATATCGCAGCGTGTAAACCTCCGATGCGATGCGGGAGAAACGTGCACTAAATGCGCGCTCCCGCGCCATTGAGTTGCGATATCGCAACGATATTGAAACGTGTAAACCCACCATCACTCCTCTATTAGCCTGGTTACACATGCATTTGTGGCTAAAAATATTTTTTGCGATTGGGTTTCAAAATGTTGATCTGTTTGGGTTCCATGGCCTCCAGGCTTATTTGCTGATAGTTGGATGTACTGTAGAATGAGTGGACTGTGAATCCTCTGGTTTGTAACTCTGTTCTTTTTAAATCCATTAATTTGATGTATGACCACATCAATATGCAGCTTAACTTTCATATACCGTAGTCCAGAATCAGCTTGGAAGAGTTTAGAAAAAGGGATAAGAGACACAAATTATCCAAAAGGAGCTCACTGATTGATCCAGTTTTACTCATTCTGCAACCAGCTGTGTACAGGACAACAGAGGGTGTAAAAGCTAAACTGCTCAATATGTTTAAAAAAAATGCAAAGTAGATTTTTACCGCAAAATGTATGTTCCTCATATTTAAGGAAATTAAATGCCATCAACAGGAGTCCATATCTTTTGAGCTGAGCCTAACTCTATTGTTTTTTTTTGTAGTAGTATAACTAAACTAGTGTGCAATTGTCAATGATCAATGTAATTGATAAAAATATACACAGCTCACTGGACATACAAAATAAAATAGTTAATGGCCACAAAATCTTACTTTTGAAAGAGATTTGATATAATGGCAGTACTTACCATCAGTGAGTATAGCAGAGCTGCCTTGGACAAGTAGGCAATGTAGTGCCAGCAGCAGGTCTGCACTGAGGAGCTGGTGTAGCCAAGTAGAGGTTACTATAGTGACATAATTTGGAAACATTCAATGACACTGGGTAAGAAGAGGTAGAACAATAGTGAATGCAAATACCTTTAGGGATCGCTGACCTTTTAAGTGCCAGACAGGTCTTAACATAGTTTCTATACAGGAGAAAGGCTAAAAACATCATTGCTCCTTTGTACGGCCGTCCTGTACGAACAGCTAAACTAAAATATTATCAGAATAGTGAGTGACTGTGCGACAGCTTCCAAACCCAAAAAGGTTCACAAACGTTTCTTAAAATTTTTTTCTAGCACAATAATAATCAGCAGAAAATCAGAACACAATGATGGGATTCACTCGTGCAGACTTTGTTCCACGGACAATTCCATTTTACAGATTACTGCAAAAAATAAGAGGGTGGGGGACAAGAGGCGCAATAGTGCCCTATCACTAGTGACACTAGAAAGAGTGATGCTGAGGAGCCACTCACCTGGTTCAGTTGTGGGCCCCACAACTGGTTTGAAGATGTTTTGAGAAGAATCTCTCAGCTGCTGCAGGACCTCCACCAACTACTGACCAGTAGTGAAATTCAAGGAGATGATGGGAGTACAGGTGCGACACGGTCCGCGCTGCTCCAATGTAAAAACTCAAAATATTGCAGTCTGAGGAGGATGGGTGAATACTCGTCTTCCTCCTCTTCTATGCGGTGCATTCAATGCACCGCATAGAAGAGGAGGAAGACGAGTATTCACCCATCCTCCTCAGACTGCAATATTTTGAGTTTTTACATTGGAGCAGCGCAGACCGTGTCGCACCTGTACTCCCATCATCTCCTTGAATTTTACAGATTACGGTTGATAGACAGCATACAGCAAATAGGGGAGAAAGTGCAGGTGCGTGTGGCTCGGACAATTTTGAGCTTTATACTCTTGTGGCAATTTTGGTTATGTCTATTTCTCCCTTTATAAAAAGAATAAATGGAACACTAAAATACCACATCCTAGATCTCAATGAATGAAACATTCCAGGTGCAAATCTTTATTCACTACATAGTAAAATGCGTTGAAAACAATAAAACACAAAAATTATCAATGTAGATTGATATTCCATTCAATTGGAATGATACTCAATATTGGAATGATACTCAAAATCAACGTTGAAAATGAAATTACAGGTTGATCCAACTTCAGTGGAAAGGCCAAGATAATCTAGATAGGGAAACGAGGCTCAGTAGTGTGTGTGTAAGGCTAACGTCCCCATGCTACGCTGCTTTCCTGCAGCAGGTACGCTGGCTTACTCACTGCCACTGTGGCAGCATGCGGGGTTCCTCCCCGCCATGGCCGTGTCCATAGCATTAATGCCTTCATCATGCAGGAACTGCTGACACACTTCAGACACAACAGGCCTAGCATTGTCATGCATCAGAAGGAACCCAGTACCCACTGCACCTGTATATGATCTTACAATCGGTCTCAGGATCTCATGCTGCTACCTAATGGCAGTAAGGGTACCTCTGGAAAACACATGGAGGACCTCTCTACACAATTACCTACCCAATGCCAAACTAGATATGCTGGAGGATGATGCAGGCAGCAGAACGTTCTCCATGGCGTCTCCGGACTGTCACATGTGCTCAGTGTGAGCCTGCTCTCATCCGTGAAGACCAAAGGGCACCAATGTCGTTGCTGCACTCTTGTGGTAATTTCGGTTGGCCGACCACTTCTTAAGGCCACGTTACACACACAGATATCTGTTCAGATATTTGTCACAGATCTCTGGTTGCAGTGAAATCATGGACACATTGCTCCATTTTGTGGCTGTGTACAATGGAACTATGTGTCCATGATTTCACTGCAACCAGAGACCAATATATCTGTGTGTGTAACATGGCCTTTAGAATGTTCACCACTGTTCCATGTTTTCACCATTTGTGGATAACGTCTCTCACTGTGGTTTGCTGGAGTACCAACACTTCAGAAATGTCTTTATAACTTTTCCAGACTGATAAATCTCAATTACTTTGTATCTTTTTTGTTTCACCTTTTCTTTGGATCGTGGCATGATATCTAGCTTTTGAGGATCTTATGTTATACTTCACTTTGTCAGGCAGGTTCTATTTAAGTGATTTCTTGATTGAGAACAGAGATCGCAGTAATCAGGACTTAAGGTACCGTCACACGCTACGATATCGGTAACGATATCGCTGATACGTCACGTTTTTTTGTTCGTTCAAACGACATCGTTTGTGCTTCGTTGTGTGTAAACGTACGATATTGAAACGAGAAATCGTTGGATCGCTCATCAAAAATGTGAGATCCTGACCTCAAATCCACTGTTCGTCATCCAATTAACGTTCTGTCAGCCTGCAACATCGTTAAGTTTGACACCTTTTTGAACGATGTAGTTCAAAATTCTCCTATTCCTGCCGCTTTGTAAAATCGTTCAGTAAGTTGTTCGCGAAGTGGCTGGTGCGTTGCCAAATTTAACATCATTAACGTTATCCATGTGTGTGACACCGCACTAATGATGTCGAAACGACAGCGGTCACGTAACATCGTTAGCGATGTCATCCACTAGATTGGAGCGTGTTATGTTTTAAAGGGGACAGGGGCAATTACTTTTCCACACAGGGCCATGTAGGTTTGAAATTATTTTTACCTTAATAATAAAGACCTTCATTTATGAACTGCATTACGTGTTTATTTGTGTTATCTTTGTCTAATATTTAAATTTGTTTGGTTATCTGAAACATTTAAATATGACAAACACGCAAAAGAATAAGAAATCAGGAAGAGAGCAAACATTTTTTCACAGCAGTCTAAAGCAAGTCAAATGTAAACGTTGTCGGCACTGAACTCACATCTCTGTCGTCACCATTGCTTCTGTGAAATATGTCATCAGGGGGTGGTGATAGAAGCATTGAGTGACACCAGTGCAGCCCCACAGCTTCAAGCACTGACCTCAAACAAATAGTCATCAGGGGACAGTGCTGGTGTCATTGACTGCTTCTGGCTCCACCTCATAACGATGTCTTCTTTGACAAAGGTAATGGTGGTGGAGATAGTAGAGTGCCAGCGCTGCCTGCATTCATACATACCACAGCATCTATAATTATTGATGCAGAATGTCTTCAGCAGGGGTGGCAATGCAAGAAAGTAGTAACTGCAGCGCTACCCCTGGTACCGTCCACTTCCAGGAGGTGATGGATGCTGCAGAAAGTACAGCCCCAGCCTTCTGTGATGTCATGTTTGAGACTCCTTCCAATTGAAAAGTCACAGGAAGTGCAGTAAAAAAAAAAAACACATTTACGCAATAGTTAGAAAGGGAGAAGTTCAGGGTATTGTACGATGAAGCTAATAAAAAAAATGGTTAGGGTGTAAGGATAGATATTTAGGAAGGACATTTTCAGTGCAATCCTGACAACGATATGACCTGGTAGGGATCGCTGGAGCGTCGCTACATGGTCGCTGGTGAAATGCCACACAAGCAGATCTACTCACCGATGCGGCGGCCCCCGACGGTCATTGGGATCTGTCACTGTCACGGGCGTAACATAGAGATCGTTGGTCGTTTCCCCTGCCACACACTCATCGCTGAAGCATGCCCAGCGGGAGACCGAGGAGAATTTGGGAGCAGTGAGAGGACGTGAGCTTGTTCTGGGTCCCAGCAGACTGAAGGGAGACAGAGGGAGCCCTAGTGGCACAGGCAGTGAGCGACCCACCCATGCGCCTGAATCTGTAGTGAAACGGAAGAGCAGGGTGACAAGCAGGGGACCGGCCCTGAAGGTGTTGAGGAGAGACTATGCTCCAACCACGGAATCAGCGGCCACAAGATCTAAGAGAGCTGTGGCTGACTCCTGACACATACGCCGAGAAGTACTAGAGCCAGGGGACTTTGTACCGAATGTGACGAAATGGACTCCATTCAGGTATAACCTGGACTCCATTAGTGTATAACATAGGATGGTTTCTTATGTAAGCCAGACAGTATTGTATTTTATTTGTTACATTGGGATAATACACTCATTGTTTCTCCCAGCCTCTCAGGAGTCCCTCTATTGTTCAAAGGTTTGTGGTTCCTCATGTAATTATCTCACTCCTTGTCAGAGAAGGTCAATACACACAGAAAACTTAGTCCTGCTAACATTCAATTGTACAACTATGTAAACTATCTGTAATGCTAGATGCGGTTTAAACTAAAATCAGTCTGTGAGTTCCCTTGCCAGCACTACAACAATACTAGAGGTAGTTTATATACAGTTTGAAATCCAGCCAATGAGAACACAGTCTTATTCCACCAATAGTGGCATCTCCAATATCTTACAATGAGTGATCAAGGATACAGTGCCTACAAGTAGTCTTCAACCCCCTGCAGATTTAGCTGGTTGACACATGCGGAATTAACTTGGCATTGTGACATTTGGACTGTAAAGATCAGCCTGGAAGTGGGAAATGCACTGCAGCCAAAAAGATTTTTTAATTTTTTTTTTTTTAAAGCGTTAAAAGTTAATTCAGAGGGTCATTTATTATTCAACGCCTCAAACCACCAGCATTCTGTTTGGTCCCCCTAAAGTATTAAGAAGTAGTTCAGGCACAAAGAACAATGAGCTTCACATGTGTGGATTAATTATCTCTTTTGCCAGCCTTTTCTGACTATTTAAGACCCTCCCCAAACTTGTGAACAGCACTCATACATGGTCAACATGGGAAAGACAAAGGAGCATTCCAAGGCCATCAGAGACAAGATCGTGGAGGGTCACAAGGCTGGCAAGGGGTACAAAACCCTTTCCAAGGAGTTGAAGATAATGATGGGAGTGCTGGTGTGTCACGGTCCGCGCTGCTGTGGTATGAATAAACTCACCAAAGAGACAGCAGTTATTCCATCCTTTATTTCCTCCTCTCTCCTACGCGTTTCAGCGCCACACCCGGCGCCTTCCTCAGGGATGTCCCTGAGGAAGGCGCCGGGTGTGGCGCTGAAACGCGTAGGAGAGAGGAGGAAATAAAGGATGGAATAACTGCTGTCTCTTTGGTGAGTTTATTCATACCACAGCAGCGCGGACCGTGACACACCAGCACTCCCATCATTATCTTGGATTCAAACCACTATCCAGTGGTCGGTGGAGGTCCTGCAGCAGCTGGAACACTGATTCCAAAACGCCTTCAAACCAGTTGTGGGGATCACAACTGGACCAGGTGAGCAGCTTCACAGCACCACCTCCTTACACAAGTGTCATCAGTGATAGGGCACTATTGCGCCTCTTGTCCCCCTCCCTATTTTTCTTTCCAAGGAGTTGGGCCTACCTGTCTCCCCTGTTGGGAGCATCATCCGGAAGTGGAAGGCTTATGGAACTACTGTTAGCCTTCCACGGCCTGGACAGCCTTTGAAAGTTTCCTCCCGTGCCGAGGCCAGGCTTGTCCGAAGAGTCAAGGCTAACCCAAGGACAACAAGGAAGGAGCTCCGGGAAGATCTCATGGATGTGGGGACATTGGTTTCAGTCAATACCATATGTAACGTACTCCACCGCAATGGTCAAGCATGGTGGTGGCAGCATCATGCTGTGGGGCTGTTTCTCAGCCAAGGGGCCTGGCCATCTGGTCCGCATCCATGGGAAGATGGATAGCATGGCCTACCTGGAGATTTTGGCCAAGAACCTGCGCTCCTCCATCAAGGATCTTAAGATGGGTCGTAATTTCATCTTCCAACAAGACAACGACCCAAAGCACACAGCCAAGAAAACCAAGGCCTGGTTCAAGAGGGAAAAAATCAAGGTGATGGAGTGGCCTAGTCAGTCTCCTGACCTTAACCCAATTGAAAACTTGTGGAAGGAGCTCAAGATTAAAGTCCACATGAGACACCCAAAGAACCTAGATAACTTGGAGAAGATCTGCATGGAGGAGTGGGCCAAGATAACTCCAGAGACCTGTGCCGGCCTGATCAGGTCTTATAAAAGTCGATTATTAGCTGTAATTGCAAACAAGGGTTATTCCACAAAATATTAAACCTAGGGGTTGAATAAAAATTGACCCACACTTTTATGTTTAAAATTTATTAAAATTCAAATGAGCAACATAACTTTTTGGTTTGTGAGAT
Source organism: Allobates femoralis (assembly GCA_033576535.1). NCBI lineage: Eukaryota > Metazoa > Chordata > Amphibia > Anura > Aromobatidae > Allobates > Allobates femoralis. Next base: position 218,848,129 of record JARQOC010000003.1, read on the forward strand.
TTATGCTTCTGTTAATAAATCCTACTCTCATTTGCAGTTTGAAGGCTCTAACTTATTTACATCTTATCAAACCATCTAAATCTGCAGGGGGTTGAAGACTACTTGTAGGCACTGTATATAAGCAGACTTGTTCATTAACCAGAGTGATTGAGATTTTGTCTAGTGACCTCAGTCTAGGGATTTCGGCCCTTGTTACACGGGACTTGTTACATGCAGCTAATTTAGGATCTACGGACCTGACTGGCAAGCCATAACCTCAGGCCTAGGTACTTCGGTGCCGACCAAGTGGATCAGGACCTGGATTACAATACTACAAGGACTTCAGCATCGCATGTTCGGATTCGGTTGGGATATCAATAGACTGCATAAGGAAGCAACACAGGTTTGGACAATCCAGTCACCTGGCTACAGACTTTGATGTGCTAGCTCAACTTCCTAAGTCTGGCATTATTCCTTTCTTGGGTGCCTGGCAAAAGCAGGGTGCTGCTGGTTTGGAGTAAGTAGCCTTGGAAGATCTGAGGCACTAATATTTTAAACCCTGGTGAGCCAGCGGAAGGGTGAGACTCTGTTGCCTATTACATTATGTGTTTTGCTGGTTATGTGTTATATGCTGTTAACTGTTTGGGGATCCAATAAAGCCTTAATATTGTGGTTCCCTCACCCTGTGTTGTCTGAGTAGTGTTCCGCCCACAGTTAAAGTGCTCGGGCGTTCAGTTTGGGATGAGCCCTGGTCCATGCTGTCTTCCTAGAGGCGGCTGGGCCAGGGGACGAGAGCTCCCACTGATCCCCGTGTCTCCACACCGGTCATCCGAGAAGACCCGTGGCTGCTGGATTGGGACACTATGTGCGGAGGTGTGAGCAGGAGTAAGGCGAACAAGCAGCGCTGAGCTAGAACCCGAGAAGGAAGGAACACAAAAGGGGTGTCTTGGACAAGCTATCCTGGTTGCTGAGGACTATCCGGACTGCGACTGAACCAGAACTGTACCCTGTGGTGCCAGCAGAGTAAAAGTTAAGTAAACCAGATTTGGAACTCAGAACTGTGTGTGAGACTGTTAATTTCCCACCTGAGTGGTAGACTAATAAGCCGCGCAGGCTGCAGGGACCTGCTTATTGGTGCTCCAATCCCTCTCTCCAGCCAGATCAGCCCCACTGGCCCTCTATCACCAATACCTCTACACGGGATGCCCTGGGGACCTGCTCCACCCGTGGGGAGCGAAACCATCACCGCTGCCATCCCATCATCCCCAGAGTTCCCATACCGCAGCGTCAGCCATTGATAGCCGAATACCATGGGTGGCGTCACGACAACTACCCTTAAATCCCTATAAATCTCCTAGTGCATGAACACTTCTTTTCACCTCCTCTCTTCCAATGTCCCCTTTTATTGACCGCTCTGGGACCATGGACTGAGTCGAGCCACTGTGACATCCCATTGCCCCAATAACTTCGGCAGGCCCCACTCCGAGTGTCCTACAGCCCCCATGGGGCACGTCACATGCCACCGCAGGTGACGGATACTTGATCCGGATGGAATTAAATGTAATAAAATTTATTGTGGTCATGCTAATAATATGTGGGCACCTGGGGAGGGGCTGCATGAGTAGTTTAAAACCACTACTTTACACTGTGTTCCAAATTATTATGCAAATTGATTTTAAGTGTCATAGGGTTGTTTTTTTGTTTTTTTTTTAATGAAAACCATTGATGGGATTGTGTTTCAGAGTTCTTTGGATCACTGAAATCAATCTCAGATACCTGTGATAATTAGTTTGGCAGGTGAGCCCAATAAAAGGAAAACTAGGTGTTCCACAATATTACGCAGGCCACAGTTTTCAAGTAACATGGGAAAGAAAAAGGATCTCTCTGCTGCCAAAAAGCAACAAATTGTGCACTGCCTTGACCAAGGGATAAAAACATTTGATATTTCACGAAAACTTAAGCGTGATCATTGTACTGTGACTTGTGGCTGATTCTGAGCACAGACGTGGTCGTGCAGATAAAGGCAGAATGAGGAAGGTTTCTGCCAGGCAAGTTCATCGGATTAAGAGAGCAGCTGCTAAAAAAGCCTTACAAACCAGCAAACAGATATTTGAAGCTGCTGGTGCCTCTAGAGTCCCTCGAACCTCAAGGTGTAGGATCCTTCAAAGGCTTGCTGTGGTGCATAAACCTACTATTTGGCCACCCCTAAACAGTGCTCACAAGCAGAAACGGTTGCAGTGGGCCCAGACATACATGAAGACTAATTTTCAACCAGTCTTATTTACTGATGAGTGCCGAGTAGCCCTGGAAGGTCTAGATGGATGTAGTGGATGGTTGGTGGATGGCCACCATGTTCCAACAAGGCTGCGACATGAGCAAGGAGGCGGAGGAGTCATGTTTTGGGTTGGAATCATGGTGAAACAGCTGGTAGGCCCCTTTAAGGTTCCTGAAGGTGTGAAAATGATCTCTGCAAAGTATATAGAGTTTCTGACTGAGAACTTTCTTCCATGGTACAAAAAGCAGAAACGTGCCTTCAGGAGCAAAATCATCTTCATGCACGACAATGCACCATCTCGTGCTGCAAAGAATACCTCTGTGTCATTGGCTGCTATGGGCCTAAAAGGAGATAAACTCATGGTGTGGCCACCATCTTCCCTTGACCTCAACCCTATAGAGAACCTTTGGAGTATAATCAAGCAAAAGATCTATGAGGGTGGGAGGCAGTTCACATCAAAACAGCAGCTCTGGGAGGCTATTTTGACATCATGCAAAGAAATACAAGCAGAAACTCTCCAGAAACTCACAAGTTCAATGGATGCAAGAATTGTGAAGGTGAGATCAAAGAAGGGTTCCTATGTTAACATGTAACTTGGCCTGTTAGGATGTTTTGGAGTTAAATAGCTTTTAATTTCAGTGAATGTGACCTCCTAATGCTGCAAATTCAACAAATGAGCATTTTCAGTTCTTTAAAACATATCAAATGTTTAGAAACTCTACTGTGCCTAATAATATGGAACAGTGCATTTAGAGTTTTTTTTTACTTTTTAAGATTATACTGTTATCATTGGGAGGTTTCTTCAATAAAATTCGATGTATATTCTAACGGGTGATGACTTTTATTACACTGTCATTTGCACTGATCATTTAGTAAAATCAGAGAAAAAGAACATTTGCATAATAATTTGGAACACAGTGTATTACAATCAGTGTTTGAAGTCCCGTCAGCTTTTGCTGGCAGAGCAGGGACTTCAACGCACAGAACTATGTAATGTGGTGTAGCTCGTGCTCCTATGCTGCATTTGACAGGTCTGTGCTTAGAGAACTTTCAGAATAGGCATAGATCATTATTATTATTTATTTATAGAGCATCATTCATTCCATGGTGCTGTACATGAGAAAGGGTTACATACAGACAAGTTAAAAATACAATGAACAAAGTGACAGACTGATGCAGAGGGGAGAGAGGACCCTGCCCTTGCAGGCTTACATTCTACAGGGCAATTGGGAGGGAGACAGTAGGTTGGGTCTGCTCGGGTGGTGCTGGAGTGCTAGGTCTGATGGTGGTGGAGCGCCGAGTCCAGTGGTGTTGAGGCGGCACTGTGGTCATTGCAGGTTGTAGGCTGTTCTGAAGAGATGGGTTTTCAGGTTCTGCTTGAAGGTTCTGAGTGTAGGGAACAGCCGGACGTGATGGGGTGCAGAGTTCCAGAGGATCGGGAGTGCTCGGGCGAAGTCTTGCAGGCGGTTATATGAGGAATGTACAAGTGTGGAGGAAAGAAGGAGGTCTTCTGAGGATAGAAGGTAGATCACACTTCTACACTGCATTTGACAGTTATGTGCGTAGAAGTCCCCGCCCTGCCGGCAAAAGACAACAGGACTTCAAACAGTGATTGTAATAAAGTAAATGTTTAAACCACTCGTGCCGCCCCTCTTCACGTGCCCAGGTATTATTAGCATGTCCACATTTAATTTTATTATGCTTTATTCCACCCTCTCCCCAGCCAGATAGGGCATCCAGCACCAGCGGGTGGCATGCGTTTCCAGTCACACACATACAGTTGTGGCCAAAAGTATTGACACCCCTGCAATTCTGTCAGATAATACTCAGTTTCTTCCTGAAAATGATTGCAATCACAAATTCTTTGGTATTATCATCTTCATTTAATTTGTCTTCAATGAAAAAACACAAAAAGAATTGTCCTAAAGCCAAATTGGATATAATTCCACACCAAACATAAAAAAGGGGGTGGACAAAAGTATTGGCACTGTTAGAAAAATCATGTGATGCTTCTCTAATTTGTGTAATTAACAGCACCTGTAACTTACCTGTGGCACCTAACAGGTGTTGGCAATAACTAAATCACACTTGCAGCCAGTTGACATGGATTAATGTTGACTCAACCTCTGTCCTGTGTCCTTGTGTGTACCACATTGAGCATGGAGAAAAGAAAGAAGACCAAAGAACTGTCTGAGGACTTGAGAAACCAAATTGTGAGGAAGCATGAGCAATCTCAAGGCTACGAGTCCATCTCCAAAGACCTGAATGTTCCTGTGTCTACCGTGCGCAGTACCATCAAGACGTTTAAAGCCCATGGCACTGTGGCTAACCTCCCTAGATGTGGACGGAAAAAAATTGACAAGATATTTCAACGCAAGATTGTGCGGATGGTGGATAAAGAACCTTGACTAACATCCAAACAAGTTCAAGCTGCCCTGCAGTCCGAGGGTTGAACATTGTCAACCCGAACTATCCGTCGGCTTCTGAATGAAAAGGGACTGTATGGTAGGATACCCAGGAAGACCCCACTTCTTACCCCGAGACATAAAAAAGCCAGGCTGGAGTTTGCCAAAACTTACCTGAGAAAGCCTAAAATGTTTTGGAAGAATGTTCTCTGGTCAGATGAGACAAATGTAGTGCTTTTTGGGCAAAGGCATCAACATAGAGTTTACAGGAGAAAAAAAGAGGCATTCAAAGAAAAGAACACGGTCCCTACAGTCAAACATGGCGGAGGTTCCCTGATGTTTTGGGGTTGCTTTGCTGCCTCTGGCACTGGACTGCTTGACCGTGTGCATGGCATTATGAAGTCTGAAGACTACCAACAAATTTTGCAGCATAATGTAGGGCCCAGTGTGAGAAAGCTGAGTCTTCCTCAGAGGTCATGGGTCTTCCAGCAGGACAATGACCCAAAACACACTTCAAAAAGCACTAGAAAATGGTTTGAGAGAAAGCACTGGAGACTTCTAAGGTGGCCAGCAATGAGTCCAGACCTGAATCCCTTACAACACCTGTGGAGAGATCTAAAAATGTCAGTTTGGAGAAGGCACCCTTCAAATATCAGGGACCTGGAGCAGTTTGCCAAAGAAGAATGGTCTAAAATTCCAGCAGAGCATTGTAAGAAACTCATTGATGGTTACCGGAAGAGGTTGATCGCAGTTATTTTGGCTAAAGGTTGTGCAACCAAGTATTAGGCTGAGGGTGCCAATACTTTTGTCTGGCCCATTTTTGGAGTTTTGTGTGAAATGATCAGTGTTTTGCTTTTTGCTTCCTTCTCTTTTGTGTTTTTTCATTGAAGACAAATTAAATGAAGATAATAATATCAAAGAATTTGTGATTTCAATCCTTTTCAGGAAGAAACTCAGTATTATCTGACAGAATTGCAGGGGTGTCAATACTTTTGGCCACAACTGTATGTTTCCGTTTTCAGCCTGGCGTAAACGCACAGCAGGTGTGAAACTAGCCTTAGTCTATCACTTTGTGGCTGGGCAGTTGTTACTTTGAAACATTTCCCCTTCCCAGTATTTGGACTTATAGGTGACAGAGAAGATACATTTCACAAACTGTCTTCTCCTGTACATGTCTGTGCCTTGGATTGTTGATAATTATTGTACATGTCTATGTATGTCCCTTTTTCACATGAAAAGCGTCATGAAATAAATGGTGCTATAATAATAATAAAATTGTCTTATGGCAACATTGACCTATAGCATTGTCATATCACTATGTTCAGTATGACTCAAACAACTATCCATATTTGTGTATGGATACTGCATGGCATAATTGCACCTGTTTGCAGTGATGGTCTGAAGAAATCGAAATCAATAAATAGGAGCAGTATCACATAGTCAATATTGTACAGCAAACATAAGAGCAGTATCACATAGTGTATATGGTACAGCAAACATGGCAGCGCTCCAGACGCGAGATGTTGAAAAATCTGTTGTCTTATTTCACCTGTGACATTTCAGCTCTTCAAACTGTCTTTCTCATGTCATGAAGAAAATAAAACCTCATGATCAGCCAAAATGTCATGTAGTAGACATGTTTTTTCAGTATCTTGTTTCTGGAGTGCTGCCATTTTTGCTTTATGTATAAGGAATCATAGAATGGTAGATGTTGGATGGGACTTCCTGCATCATTTGGTCCAGCCTGCTGCTCAAAGCAGGATTCACTAATCATCCCAGACAGATGTCTGTCTAGACTGTTTGAAGACTTCCATTTTAAAGGGATCCTGTCACCTCCAGAACGCCTCCTAAGCTACCAAAACATGTCCCTGCAGCATCCCATCACTAATCTCACACTCCTTTTGTCTCCTAAAAGCATCCTGTGAAAGTGCATAAAAACGTTTTAATACTTACTCATTAGGGATTATAATTAGCAGGGGCTATATTCTTTAGTCACCAGGGGGTGTTGTTTTGCAGCCTGAATGATCCAGCCCTCTGTGCAGCTTCTGCTGTGATGTGGAGCTGAAGGCAGGACTAATGATTTACATTCTGTGAGTGATAGAGAGGAGGGAGGGCAAAGCCCGCACAAGCATAGCAACACAGACAGACAGAGGGTGGATCCTCGAGGCTGCAAAACAACACACCCTAAGGGCTAAAGAAAATAGTCCCTACTAATTATAATTTCTAATGAGTAAGTATTAAAATGTTTTTATGCACTTTCACAGGATGCTTTTAGGAGACAAAAGGAGTGTAAAATTAGTGATAGGATTCTGCAAGGACATGTTTTGGTAGCTGAGGAGGCGTTCTGGAGGTGACAGGATCCCTTTAAGTGAATTCACCTCTCTTGGCAGCCTGTTCCACTCATTTGTGGCGCCCCGCAACGAGTGCGTCACAAGGGAGTATTGCAACCGCAATATTCTCTGACTCAGCAATGAAATAGTTAACTTGGAGATCCAACCCAACATGCAACACCTAGAACAGGGGACCAATCATAGGTCCTGGTGGGTGGAGTGTTAGGGTAGTGTAGTAGAACACAACAATCTAGACAGTGAGAACAGAGTTCGTAGGAGAATCTAGAACCTGACAAGAGCAGACTAGAGCTTGGAGAGGAGCGGGGGCTCCGCACCCCGTGCGGGCCCCTGGGCCGTCACCGGTCGGGTGTCAGCACCTGAGGCCTTAACCACCGGGATTGGGCATATCTACACGGGTTCCCAAAAGACTCCCGTGCCCACAACTCACAGCCGGTTCACTGGTACCGAAGCTGGCAGCAGTTCACCTCTGCCACGCGAACCAGAAGAGTGGAGGATCAGCTTTACAGGAGCACCCCACCACCAGCCAGTTTCCAGTCGTCTAACCAGCGGTGTACCCACTGAGGGATCCAAGGCTCCCCAAAGCATCCAGAACGTACATCATGGATAGGGCATTGAAGCAGCCTCCCCGTACCCGACCTGGTATTCCTGGGCGACGCTGGCAAAAGGAACTAAGTAGGTAGAATGGAGGAACACTGCGGATCTCTGAGGAACACTATCACTGCTGAGTCCACCCGGTCTACTACTCAACCACTGTATACCATGTATTGCCTGCTGGTTACAGTAAAGACCCATTATAGAGACTTTCTGTGTTTGTGCTTCCTTATGAACTGTCCGTCAATACAAAAAGGTAACCGCAGCTGCCGCACAACATCTTGAGCAGCTCCAGCCCCCGGGGATCACCGCTCAGCCTGTGGGGAGCGTAACATCTTGCTGCTGTCCATCCCCCGGGGGTTCCGCAGCGTCGGTAGCCCTTACCGAACTACTCATAGGTGGCGTCACGAAGAAAACAAATTAAAACCCCTTTAATCTGTTCCCGTAAGACGTCTTCACTTTTGATCTGCACTACACCGGGCCCCACTACCGGCAGGCGCGGTCCACCCGTGACAAGGAAGGAGAAGAATCGCCTGTCTAAACCGGAGTCAGCCGGCCGCGGTGAGTCAGAAAATGGCGTCACGAACAGGATACGAGCAGGCCCGTTACCCAACGGGTATGTTGTGCTTAAACTGGACTTTATTGTCTACAATTGGACTTTGTTCGTCCCTAAAAGAACTTTCCCGCCTTTTCACCATTGGGTCAAGATGGCGCCCAAGATGGCGTTCCCGCCACAAGAAGCCGCCACGTGAAGCCCAGGAGTGAGTCAACCCCCCCCTCATCGTGGGAGGGCTAAAGACTAAAGGCGCCAAACTCTTTGTCCGCCCTGATTGCTCGAATCAACCATGGGGGCGGACCCCAAAGACTTTTCCCACCATTGGACTACAAAAGTCCACAGGAAATGGGAGTGTCACAGACAGAGAGAAGATTTCTTCGCCAGCTCAACCAGAACGTCTTACCGGTTGAACGGGTGTGGTTTCCCTCCAAGAAGAATGGCCAGCATGAGACTCCAAGACCTAGTGCGGGAGGTCGAGGCGGAGGCCAGAGCAGCCATCAGCCAACCGGGTCCGGATCCTGCCCTTACCATAGACGGCAGCCCCGACTTCTGGCTAGAGGCTCTACAAGACCTCCGGGTGCGGTTATTAGAGACAGTGGAATGGACGATTCGCAGCTGGAGTGCGACCCTAGGCAGACGACTACACCATGCGATGCAGCAGAGCCGACCGGGTACCGCTACTCCAAGCCCAGACGACGTCACCAGCTTCTCGACCGCCTCACCGTCACCTACCACCTGCCCAGCTTCGTCACCGAAGCCAATAGACTGTATCATTCCCGTGAGGACCACAGCTCAACCCGTTCCAGCGGTCAACACCGCAGCCGATCCCGTTCTTGAGCCGGAGCTCATAACACGCTCCATGGAAGAACTTGAACTTTACCAGGTTCCCACCGAGGAACCCGCGACATGTTTCACCACTACAGAGACAGTCGCTTGTTTTATCCCCGTACCGGAGGCTTCCCTTGCCATTGCCGAGGCCTACCTGGTAACCGGGATTGAAACACCTTTACCTGCGGAAACAGATGAAGAGGCAGGCAGCCTGGAAGCCCTGCAGGACGTCCCTACGGAAGGATCCGCAGCACCACCGCCCTGTTGTACAACGGAACTAGCTTCAACATCTCCAGCCAACGAGCAGCCTGATGTGGTCATCGAGGGAGAGGTCGGAGAGGATGACGACGAGACCCACAGCACCGCTGAGGATTTCGACACCGGGTTCGCTTGGGGAGGCAACAAGGAACTTCCTACCGGGCATACAGCTCGGGTACACTGGTCGGGTGCAATGCCGACACCTTCCCCTGTGCCGTTCCACCGGGTGCCGATACAGACAGCCCGCCAAGTTCAAGCTTCCCGCCAAACCACCAGCTCCATTACTCATCTCTACACCCCGAGCCGTAATGACGGAGATGTACGCCAGAGACGACGAGAGGAGTGGCAAGCCCGAGAACGCGCCAACATGCAGGCCCGTGCCGAGGCTCGCCGCCAGCCGCCGCTGCCTGATGAACTCCGCCGTGAAGGTAGAATTTCCACCTTTAATTTAAATACCGGGTGGGGGTTCGCTTGGGAGGTGGGTTTGAATGAGGAGGTGTTTGTGGGGCGCCGGGACGTTGAGTCAAACTTGCCAAGAGGACATCCCGATCGCGACCTATACCGGGGCGATATTATCACCTACGAGCGCTACGCTTGTGCAGATGGGTGGTTCGCTGTCCGGGTGCGCCATCACCCTCAGAGCCAGTGACTTTAAAACTTGAACTTCCTCAATGACTCTGTTCCCGTTAACCACTGACTGTGTGATCTCGCGGCTACAGCCTGGACTCTAGTTAAAGTACAGCCGACCGCCCGCCGGGTCCGCACAAAGTGATTACCTGTTTCTTTGCTTATGTCACCAAAGCATATCTTTACCTGTTTTTCATTTTAATAAAAGTGTGTCATATATATGTATAAAACTACAAAAACCTCTGTAATGTGAGTAGTGTGACGCTTGGGGACAAGCATATTTAACCAAGGGGGAGTGTGGCGCCCCGCAACGAGTGCGTCACAAGGGAGTATTGCAACCGCAATATTCTCTGACTCAGCAATGAAATAGTTAACTTGGAGATCCAACCCAACATGCAACACCTAGAACAGGGGACCAATCATAGGTCCTGGTGGGTGGAGTGTTAGGGTAGTGTAGTAGAACACAACAATCTAGACAGTGAGAACAGAGTTCGTAGGAGAATCTAGAACCTGACAAGAGCAGACTAGAGCTTGGAGAGGAGCGGGGGCTCCGCACCCCGTGCGGGCCCCTGGGCCGTCACCGGTCGGGTGTCAGCACCTGAGGCCTTAACCACCGGGATTGGGCATATCTACACGGGTTCCCAAAAGACTCCCGTGCCCACAACTCACAGCCGGTTCACTGGTACCGAAGCTGGCAGCAGTTCACCTCTGCCACGCGAACCAGAAGAGTGGAGGATCAGCTTTACAGGAGCACCCCACCACCAGCCAGTTTCCAGTCGTCTAACCAGCGGTGTACCCACTGAGGGATCCAAGGCTCCCCAAAGCATCCAGAACGTACATCATGGATAGGGCATTGAAGCAGCCTCCCCGTACCCGACCTGGTATTCCTGGGCGACGCTGGCAAAAGGAACTAAGTAGGTAGAATGGAGGAACACTGCGGATCTCTGAGGAACACTATCACTGCTGAGTTCACCCGGTCTACTACTCAACCACTGTATACCATGTATTGCCTGCTGGTTACAGTAAAGACCCGTTATAGAGACTTTCTGTGTCTGTGCTTCCTTATGAACTGTCCGTCATTACAAAAAGGTAACCGCAGCTGCCGCACAACATCTTGAGCAGCTCCAGCCCCCGGGATCACCGCTCAGCCTGTGGGGAGCGTAACATCTTGCTGCTGTCCATCCCCCGGGGGTTCCGCAGCGTCGGTAGCCCTTACCGAACTACTCATAGGTGGCGTCACGAAGAAAACAAATTAAAACCCCTTTAATCTGTTCCCGTAAGACGTCTTCACTTTTGATCTGCACTACACCGGGCCCCACTATCGGCAGGCGCGGTCCACCCGTGACAAGGAAGGAGAAGAATCGCCTGTCTAAACCGGAGTCAGCCGGCCGCGGTGAGTCACATTGATCACACTCATTGTCAAAAAGTTTTTTCTAACATCTAATCTGTGACTCCTCACATTCAGCTTCATCCCATTGCTTCTATTGTTTCCTTGTGTAAATGAGAATAAAGCTGATTCCTCTATAGTGTGACAGCCCTTGAGATATTTGTAGACAGCTATTAAGTCTCCTCTCAGACTTCTTTTTTGCAAGCTAAAGATTCCCAAATCCTGTAACCATTCCTCATAGGACATAACTTGCAGACTATCCACCATTCTGGTTGCTCTTCTCTGAACTTGCTCCGAGAGCAAACTGGGTCGACTCCCTGACGCCTGCACCTATATCAGTTTTGTAGTTTTACCTTGAAGATCTATAGTGCCCAATTCATTAAAGTTTTAAAGCAAAAATTCTGGCATAAAAGTTTTGAAATGCTGCAAAATTTAGGCGCAGCTTGGAGATGTCAGTACAATGGAAACATTACACGGACAGCATAGACACAACGTGAACCTAGCCTTACTGAGAACGGTCTCCCTATTCAGTGCTGAGGTCATACATATATATATATATACAGCTCTGGCAAAAATTAAGAGACCTCTGCACAGTTTTCTAAAAATCATCATCTCTACATGTCTGACAGACGTTCCACTCCAGTGTCAGTTAAATTCCAACCAAAGTACACCTCATTCAACTTAATGTGCTTCTCATTAGGTGATCCCTAAACCTGAACCAAATCTTATTTAACGAGGGAAAAAGTTTAAAAAACACTGCTGCAGTCTTCACAATTCTCTTGCAGTAGGACAAGCTGGATGGCACAACAAGTGCTAGGAATAACCCAAAAGTAATTGAATGAAAGAATAACTTTTAACCATGCCAAAGGATTTGAAAAGTCTTTAGTGAGGAAAAGAAGGGCTCAATTCTAGCTTTACTAGCAAAGGAGAGCCAGGCTGAAATTTGCCAAAGAACATAAGGATTGGACCATAGAGGACTGGAGTAAGGTAATCTTCTCTGATGAGTCTAATTCTCAACTTTGCCCAACACCTGGTCGTCTATGGTCAGACGGAGACCTGCACCAACTGTGAAATTTGGTGGAGGATCAGTGATGATCTGGGGATGCTTTAGCAAGGCTGGAATTGGGCAGGTTAATATTTGCGAAGGACGTATAAATCAAGCAGCATACTAGGTTATCCTTGAAAAACACAGTTTTTTCCAGCAGGACAATGCCCCATGACTCAGAGCTAGGTCAATCACTGTGTGCATGAAGGTGCACCACATCAAGACCCTGTCATGGCCAGCCCAATCTCCAGACCTGAACCCCACTGGAATGTAATCAAGAGGAAGATGGATAGTTACAAGCCATCAAATAAAAAATTGCTTAATTTTTTGTGCAAGGAGTGGTCTAAAGTCACCCAAAAGCAGTATGAAAGACTGATGGAAAGCATGCCAAGACGCATGAAAGCTGTGATTAAAAATCATGGTTATTCCACCAAATATTGATTTCTGAACTCTTCCTGAGTTAAAACATGAGTATTGTTTTGTAAATAAATATGAACTTGTTTTTATGCATTATTTGAGGTCTGAAAGCACTGTTTCTTTTTAATTATTTTGATGCAAATACAAAATGTTTAGCTTTGAATTTTGGAGACATGTCCGTAGTTTATAGAATAAAAGAACAATGTACATTTTACTCAAAAATACACTGTGAGGTAACGCAATCCTAGGGCATCCGGAGGACTCACTTGGCAATGGAATTTTGACACAATCACCCGTGATTGTAAAGTAACACTATATACAGCAGTTTATTTATACGACATAAACCGCATACATCACATATATAACAGAATACAATTCACAGTTAACATAACAGAAGGACACATACACTTACACTTATACCTGCCACGGGCTATCATACCTCACAATACCTATAACGAGAAAAATCAGAGAAACTGAAGATTTTGCAGTGGTCTCTTAATTTTTGCTAGAGCTGTATATATATGTATACACACACACACACACACACACACACACACACACACTGCCGTTCAAAAGCTTGGGGTCACCCAGACAATTCTTTGTTTTCCATGAAAACTAACAATTTTATCAAATGAGTTGCAAAATGAATAGGAAATATAGTCCAGACATTGACAAGGTTAGAAATAATGATTTTTATTTGAAATGATAATTTTCTTCTTCAAACTTTGCTTTCGTCAAGGAATGCTCCCTTTGCAGCAATTACAGCATTGCAGACCTTTGATTCTAGCTGTTAATTTGCTGAGGTAATCTTGAGAAATTTCACCCCATGCTTCCTGAAGCCCCTTCCACAAGTTGGATTGCCTTGATGGGCATTTTTGGCGTACCATAAGGTCAAGCTGCCCCCACAACACCTCAATGGGGTTGAGATATGGGGTTGAGATATGGTGACAGCGCTGGCCACTCCATTACAGATAGAATACCAGCTGCTTGCTTGCTTATTCCATAAATAGTTCATGCATAATTTGGAGGTGTGCTTTGGGTCTTTGTCCTGTTGTAGGATGAAATTGGCTCCAATCTAGCGCTGTCCACAGGGTATGGCATGGCGTTGCAAAATGGTGTGATAGCCTTCCTTCTTCAAAAAAGAGAATTTTGTTTACTTACCGTAAATTCTTTTTCTTCTAGCTCCTAATTGGGAGACCCAGACAATTGGGTGTATAGCTTCCGCCTCCGGAAAGTACTACACTTAAAACAAAAAGTGTAGTCCCTCCCATACTGCCTATACACCCCCTTCAGGAGAAATCCCATCAGTTCGGTGCACAAGCAGGAAGGAGGAAAAAGACCCACACCAAAACCGGAAGTCCGGCCAGAACATATCGGCAAACCGATTAACATAAGTGACATGTCTAACACCAGCCACTGAACAGTAAACAAAGCCCAAAAGGCTACAGGGTGTGTGCTGGGTCTCCCAATTAGGATCTAGAAGAAAAAGAATTTACGGTAAGTAAACAAAATTCTCTTTTTCTTTTTCGCTCCATTGGGAGACCCAGACAATTGGGATGTCCAAAAGCTATCACTGGGTGGGAAAAGACCCAAAACATGGCAGCACCCATCATAGGTGAGCGACCGCCGCCTGGATGATCCGTCTGCCCACACTCGCGTCCGCAGAAGCGTACGCATGAACCTGATAATGTTTCGTAAAGGTGTGTAGGCTGGACCAAGTTGCCGCCTGACACACCTGTTGCACTGTAGCCTGGTGACGCAAGGCCCACGAGGCACCCACAGCTCTTGTTGAATGCGCATTAAGACCCGAAGGGAGAGGCGTTCCAGAGGAAAGGTAGGCCTCCTATATAGGAGCCTTAATCCACCGAGCCAAAGAAGACTTGGAAGCTGGATATCCTTTTCTCTGGCCTGTCGTGAGAATAATAATAATAATAATAAAACTTTATTTGTATAGCGCCAACATATTCCGCAGCGCTTTACAGTACAACGGTACATATAAGAAAAATATATGGTACAGAAACGTAATGCAGAACAGTAGTTACATACAAGAAACATAGAATCAACTTAGGAAATACAATAAAAAGGCAGAAAATGAAGGTGACCCTGCTCGAGGGAGCTTACAATCTAAGACGGGATGGGAACACAAAGTACAGGGGCTTATAACAATGAATATCTTACGTCTAAGTGACTACTGTTAGGGAGAAGGATAGGCCGCCCTGAAGAGGTGTGTTTTTAGGGAGCGTCTGAAGCTATGCAAGTTGTGGATGGTCCTAATTTCTTGGGGTAGAGCATTCCAGAGTTTTGGTGCAGCTCGAGAGAAGTCTTGAAGTCGGGAATGGGAGGTTCGGATTAATGCCGATGTTAGTCTGAGGTCACGTTCAGAGCGAAGGGGACGGGTGGGGTGGTAGACAGAGATGAGGGTAGAGAGGTAGGGAGGTGCCGCACCATGAATAGCTTTGTGGGTGACAACGAGCAATTTGAATTGGATTCTATAGTGTACGGGCAGCCAATGTAGTGACTGGCACAGAGCAGAAACATCTGAGTAACGGTTTGCTAGATAGGTGATCCTGGCTGCTGCATTGAGGATAGACTGGAGAGGGGAAAGCTTACTGTGGGGAAGGCCAGCTAATAAAGAATTACAGTAGTCAAGGCGGGAATGAATCAGGGCCACGGTGAGGGTTTTAGTTGTTTCCGTGGTGAGGAAAGGGCGAATTCTGGAGATATTTTTCAGGTGCAAGCGACAGGAGCGGGTGAGAGATTGTATATATGGGGTGAAGGAGAGATCAGTGTCCATCAAAACACCGAGACAGCGAGCCTGCTGACTGGGCGTTATCGTGGTGCCGCACACCGAGAGAGAGATGTCAGATTTAGGGAGGTTGGCAGAGGGTGGGAGCAGAAGAAGTTCAGTTTTGGAAAGGTTGAGTTTCAGATAGAGAGTGGACATGATATTGGAGACTGCGGTTAGACAGTCATTGGTGTTTTTTATTAGAGCAGGGGTAAGGTCAGGGGCTGAAGTGTATAGTTGTGTGTCATCAGCATAAAGATGGTACTGAAAGCCAAATCTGCTGATGGTCTGTCCGATCGGGGCTGTGTAGAGAGAGAAGAGGAGAGGGCCAAGGACTGAACCCTGAGGGACCCCAATAGTGAGAGGAAGAGGGGATGAAGTGGAGCCAGCGAATGATACACTGAAAGAGCGGTCCGAAAGATAGGAAGAGAACCAGGAGAGAGCCGTGTCCTTGATGCCAATGGAGTGCAGCATAGAGAGTAGGAGCTGATGGTCGACAGTGTCAAAAGCCGCAGAGAGGTTGTGGGGGAAATTATTATATTTCCTTATCAATATGTAGCTATTAGAGATCATATTATATGTTAATATCACAAATATAACCAAAGTACTAATATTCTGGATAAAATATTAAGTTTTTCTATATCAATTAATATGTATATTAACAGATAAGAGTTGTTCTCTTCTCTCTCTCCCTTTCATAGTTTCTCTATATGTTTTTCCCCTCTTTCTGTCAGTATTTCCTTCAACTGCTTTCCTGACTATACTGGTTTCCTTTCTGCCTCCATCTTGTCTATTTTCTTCCATATATTTTATATATCTCTGCTTGTTTATCTCTCTGAGTTTCATTTCTCGCTTTCTACTCTGTAATCCCCAACCCCCTTGCTGTTCTTGACTATTTTATGGTTTAAGTTGAGTTTTGCAGAAGCTGTGTAGATCCATCTGGACAAAGGACGTGGGATGAATAGGAAACAGACAGATAAGGTGCCAGGATGAGGCCTGTATTGAAAGGAGTATCAAGGATGGAATGTGGAATGACCTTGCATGTTACCAGCTACCAGCTTGAGGATGACACCCGGCCAGGAGGCGTGAATAAAAGAAAGAAGACAAAGGACTCATTAAACTAGCCAATATACTCATAGACATTAGCTTAAACCCACCTGACTTTTCACATAATCCCACCTTGCTCTCTGATTATGTACGCCCATTCCATGGATTATAAAATGTAGTGTATCCGGAAATGTAGGGGTTGTTGCTGTGATGTTGCCATTGTAGTTACTTGATGAACATAATATAAGTTTGAAACAGATCTCAGTCTGATTTATTCTTATAACGGTACCATATGTTCATAGTCTAATTTGGAATGACTGGTGAATGAGCAAGACGCGAATGCCGTACTAAAGTTACCTCGGCAAGGTCAAGAAGGATAAGCAGAGAGTGGTCACCATTACGTTTTGCTGTCAGAAGGTCATTGGTCACTTTGATGAGGGCAGTTTCTGTAGAATGTAAGGGGCGGAAGCCAGACTGCAATGGGTCTAAAAGAGAGTGAGTGGCAAGGTAATGGGTGAGGCGAGAGTGAGAACGAACAGGGAGTCCGCGAGGCGGAATGAAGCCGTGCGGGAGACATAAATCCTGATAGCCCTGACCAGATCCAAAGTATGCAGAGACTTCTCATACTGGTGAACAGGATTAGGACAAAAAGACGGCAGGACAATGTCTTGATTGAGGTGGAATGGAGAGACCACCTTAGGTAAGAACTCGGCCACAGGGCGGAGCACCACCTTGTCCTGGTGGATGACCAGGAACGGGGACTTGCATGACAGGGCTGCGAGCTCTGAAACCCTTCGAAGAGAGGTAATAGCTACCAGAAAGGCAATCTTCTGGGACAGCCGAGAGAGAGGCACTTCCCGTAGCAGTTCGAAGGGCGGCTTTTGTAACGCTGCAAGAACTAGGTTAAGGTCCCAGGGGTCCAGAGAGCGTCGGTAGGGAGGAACGATGTGACCTGCCCCTTGTACAAATGTCCTCACTTGAGAGAGGTAAGCCAGGCGTCTATTGAAGAGTACTGAAAGTGCTGAGATTTGCCCCATGAGGGAACTGAGTGCCAAACCCTTATCTAAACCTGATTGGAGGAAGGCAAGTAAGGTTGGCAGGGAGAAAGGCCAAGGAGAAATACCCTTGAAACGGCACCAGGAAAAGAAGATCTTCAAAACTCCTTTCCTGGCTTGTCTCATGGTAGCGGCGACTTCCGGAGAAAACCCGAAGGACGTCAGCAACCAGTCTTCAAGGGCCACAAAGTCAGGCTGAGGGCCGCAGAATTGTGGTGGAAGAACGGACCTTGAGACAGGAGGTCTGGACGGTCCGGAAGCTTCCACGGATCCCCTGCCGAGAGCTGAAGCAGGTCCGGATACCAGGCCCTCCTGGACCAGTCTGGAGCGATGAGCAGCGCTCGTTGGCATTCCTCCATGAGTTTCCGTAGGACCCTGGGTAACAGCGGAAAGGGAGGAAACACGTAGGGGAGACAAAACTGGGACCAGTCTTGGACCAGAGCGTCCGCTGCCAAAGCTTGGCGATCCCGGGAGCGAGCCATGAAGGCAGGAACCTTGTGGTTCAACCGAGAGGCCATCAAGTCCACGTCCAGTGTGCCCAATCGGTCGCAAATGTCCTGGAAGACATCTGAGTGAAGGGCTCATTCGCCCACGTCCATGCCTTGTCGACTCAGGCAGTCGGCCTCCCAATTGTCCACCCCGGGGATGTGGACCGCCGAGATGGAGGAGCCGTTGACCTCGACCCACTGCAGGATACGTTGGACCTCTAACAATGCTGAGAGCTTCGCGTTCCTCCCTGGTGGTTGACGTAAGCGACCGCGGTCGCGTTGTCGGACTAAATCCGAATATGTTTCCCCACCAGGAACTTCTGAAAGGCCAGTAATGCCAAATAAATGGCCCGAATTTCCAGAATATTGATCTGTAGAGTGGATTCCGGTTCCGTCCAAGTGCCCTGAGCTCTGTGGTGAAGGAACACGGCGCCCCAGCCCAGGAGACTAGCGTCCGTGGGCACTACCAACCATGAGGGGGGCAGAAAGGATCTCCCCCGTGACAAGGACATGGGAACTAGCCACCAGAGAAGGGAGTCCTTTGTTGACGGCGATCTGCCTGTCGAGAGACGAGGGAGCCTTGTCCCAACTGCGAATTATCTGCAATTGAAGAGGACGCACGTGGAATTGCGCAAAAGGCACCGCTTCTATGGCAGCCACCATCTTTCCCAGAGTGTGCATCAGACGTCTGATGGAGATTGGGTCTGACCGAAGAAGGAACTGAACTTCCTCTTGAATCGACACCTGCTTGCTCGAGGGAAGAATGACTAGAGTCGGGGAGGTGTGAAATTCCATGCACAGATACGTTAGCGTCTGTGCAGGCAGGAGGGAGGACTTTGGCATATTGATCAGCCAACCGAATCTCTGAAGAGTGTCGAGAGTGATCGAGAGACTCTGTTGACACTGGTCCCGTGAAGGGGCCCTGACCAGAAGGTCGTCCAAGTAAGAAATGACAGCGTGGCCCTGGGAATGCAGGATGGCCACCATTGCTGCCATCACCTTGGTGAAGACTCTGGGGGCTGAGGCGAGGCCGAAGGGCAAAGCCACGAATTGAAACTGCTCCTTCCCCACCGCGAATCTCAGCCAACACTGATGCGCAGGAGCAATGGGGACGTGAAGATAGGCATCCTTGATGTCCACCGAGGCTAGGAAATCTCCCTGAGACAGCGAGGCAATCACAGACCGCAGTGATTCCATCCTGAAGGTTCTGACTCTCACATGTCGGTTGAGCAGCTTGAGATCCAATACTGGCCTCACCGAACCATCCTTCTTGGGAACCGTGAAGAGGTTCGAATAGAACCCTTGGAAGCGTTCAACGGAGGGAACGGGCACCACGACTCCGTCCTGTCTCAGGGCGTCTAGCGCCTGAAAAAAGGCAGGAGCCTTTGCCGGCGGGGGCGAGGAAAGACAAAAGCGAGTCGGTGGACGCGAGGTCAGCTCTATTCTGTAGCCGTGGGAAATTACCTCTTTCACCCATCGGTCTTGAATGCTGCTGTGCCAGGTGTCTCCAAAGCGGGAGAGCCTGCCACCGACCGAGGATGCTGCTGGGGGAGGCGGCGAGTCATGCAGAAGCAGTCTTGGAGGCAGAGGCCCCGGCTGGCTTCTTTTGCTGCGCCTTAGCACGCTAAGTACGATTTGGCTTCTGATCTTTGTCCGCACGGGAAGACGAGGATGAAGAGGGCTTTGAGGAGGGACGAAAGGCCCGAAATTTGGCATGCATCTGACGTTGGCCAGACTTCTGCACCTTAGACTGAGGCAAAGAGGTGGTCTTACCACCTGTGGATTCCTTTATAAGGTTGTCTAATTGCTCCCCGAAAAGCCTGTTCCCGGAGAACGGAGTCCCTGTAGGAACTTCTTGGAGGTGGCGTCAGCCTTCCAATCCCGCAGCCACAACATTCTGCGGGCTGCAAGAGAGTTAGCCGAAGCTACAGCTGTACGGCTGGCAGATTCCATGACGGCCGTCCTGGCATAGTTTGTGAATGCGGTGGCCTGAGACGTCAAGGTGGCTACCTCAGGAATGTCGTGTGCCACTACGTTAATCTCTGCCAAGCAGGTAGAGACTGCCTGCATGGCCCACACGGCCACGAAGGCAGGAGCAAACGAGGCCCCTGTAGCCTCGTAAATTGACTTCTGCAGAAGCTCAATTTGGCGGTCGGTGGAGTCCTTTAGAGACGAACCATCTGCAACTGACATCACAGTATTGGCCGATAGTCTAGAAACGGGTGGGTCCACCCATGGTGATACCAACCAACCCTTAACCACGTCCGGGGGGAAAGGATAACAAGAATCCTTTTGTTTCCTAGTGAAGCGCTTGTCAGAGCAAGCCCTGGGCATCTGCACAGTTGATCTGAAGTTAGAGTGATCAAAAAACAAGCCGTGTGACCTGGATGGTGGAAGAAACTGATACAGTTCCTCCGAGAGGGAAGCCTCCACAGGTGGAGGAGGAGCAGACAGGTCGAGCACGGTATTAATGGATGATACCAAATCGTCCACTAAAAGATCCTCCTCAGAGGCCTCATCTGGAGGAGAGGAAGAATTCTGCCGTTCCTCATCCCCATCAAGCTGAGAATCCCCAGCGCGAGACTCAGTGTGATGAGAGGAGACAGGAGAAAGTTCTCTGCGAGGCAGTTTGGGAGGCTGAGGAGAGGGAGCTGGGTTAGATACTTCCGTGATTTCTCCGGAGTCTATGCCCCTGGAAGGGGATGACTTGCTATAACGCCTGCGGCGAGGACCAGAGGGCCTGGGAGCATCTCTCCTTTGACTTGCCTGCAAGGTCTCCTGCAACACTCTGGTCAGGGTTGTCATAGACTGAGAGAAGGAATCCGAGAAGGACTTAGCAAACGCCACAGTCCAGGGAGGTGGCATTGCCAAGTCTTCTGGGACGGTGGAGGGTTCCACAGCAGCAGAGCTGGGGGAAGCCCTGGGATTTGCCTCAGCTAGAGCCTCATGAGTAGAGCAGGCTGAGCAGTGAGGGAATACAGATCCAGCAGGCAGCATAATCTTGCAGGCAGTGCAAGAATAGAAAGTCTGCACCTTAGGGCTTTGCTCCTGGTGGAAGACATATCAGCTTATGTGTGGGTCCTCACAGAGAAAACTCACAGAGGCAAATAGGCAAAGAGGGTCCACAACCGGAATACCGGTGTGGCTTACCGGCCGCAATGAGCGGTTTGTGTGTCCTCCAGAAATCGCGCTGTTCCCACTGAAGCAGCAGAGACTTGTGCTGCTTCAAACCAGACACCGGCAGAAGGTATGTAAAATGGCCGCCGGAGCTGTAATGGGGGGCATGGCTATGTAAACGCGGGAGATCTGGAGGACCAATTATACAGGCAGGGGGCGAGTCCACTATAGCGATGGGAGTGCTCCGTGCTGCAAGACTGCCCGTAATGGCGGACGATCCCGCCAGTCTTACTGCGCAGTCGCAGCGGACCTGGTAGGCCGCGGCGAAGCCGGGGGCTAAATTTCTGCGGCCACCCGGTGCGCCGATGCGGAAAGCCGGCGCGCGAACGCCCACGGCCCGACGAGGTCTGGGCTAGCTGAAGAACAGTGCCAGGTACCTCACCCCCAGGTACCTCACAGTGTGGGATGGTCCGAGGCCCGGGCTGCAGCCGCAACAGTGCATCGATACAAAGTACCTCGTTAGTTGCAGGGCCCGGTCCCTGGGGTGATGTGACTCCGGCCAGCAGGTCCATAAAAGGGCTGTGGAAGGAGTTAGGATTCCCTGTGGCATGGAGAAGGAGAACGGCATGAGGGCTCCAGCCTGTTGTACCAACAATGGGTACCTCAACCGCCCCTGCCCGAAGGTGGGGAAGGAGACACGCCGGGGGTCCAAAAGGACCCACTTTTCTTCCATCCGTCACTCTCCTAAGGCGGCCGTCACACGCTGAGATATCGTGCAAGATATCGCTTGAAAGCGGCAGATTAAACATCGCGTAAGCGATGTCTGTGCGTGTGACGGCCAGATACGACGAGCGATATCTGATCAAATCTCTAAATCGTGATCTGAGGTTCGGTTCTCAGATCTGACGATATCGGCCAATTAAATACGCACAATCGACACGTGTAAATTCCCGACATCACATGAAACGTGTGATTTAAGCGATGGCAAAATCCATCACGTAGGCGTGTCAGGAGTTTCCTATTGCCTGACCTCCTCAGTGGTGATTCGTGCAACGAAATGGTTTCGGATTGGCTGCTTCACCACTAGCTCGCATTGGTGGAAGATGATGCGTTGCCATTGGCTGCCCTCACAGGGCGCCATTTTGAAAGCGCTGTCTTCAGCACCACACATAGGCGTCGGCTGCACAATATCTCCGAACTGTGCACCCAATTGCGTCAACTTGATAATCGATTCTGCGTGGTCCCCGACCCTGCTATATAGTGTCCACCTTGTCATATACCCACACAATGTTGGCGGGCGCGGCACACATAACGCGGCTGTACGTTTTGCCCATTGCAATTTAGTTATGTGCTACAGCACACATATACATTACGATCAATATCACAGGACATTGTGGGGATGAGGCCGCCATGTTTCAAAGGACATCTGACCCAATGAGGACGCAGTACTGAGCACCAATGGTGTAGTGAGGGGCGCAGCTTGGAGCCCATGTACCACGCCTATCGGCTCCAATTACGCCCACATTTGCTCCCACATCGTTTAGGAGATTTCTGTGTGACTTTAGCTGAACGATGTCCACTGCTGATAACTGCATCTCTCAGACGATCGCTGGATGGGGGGATCGGGGAATCGTCTGAGCGATGTCTGTGGGTGTAGCGTCGTGATGAGCGATTTTGCGCGTCGTTCGGACGATATGCAAATTTAACATCGTCTACGATATCTTTAGCGATATCTCAGCGTGTGACGGCCGCCTAAGAGAGTGTGTCTGACTAAAACGAGAGTGGATGAGTACAGTGTGTTCCTCCTTCAACACAAAGCTAAGAACTGATGGGATTTCTCCTCAAGGGGGTGTATAGGCAGTATGGGAGGGACTACACTTTTTGTTTTAAGTGTAGTACTTTGTGTGTCCTCCGGAGGCGGAAGCTATATACCCAATTGTCTGGGTTTCCCAATAGAGCGAAAAAGAAATCCCTTTTACCTTGTACAAATCTCCGACTTTACCAGCACCAAAGCAACGCCAGACCATCACATTACCTCCACCATGCTTGACAGAAGGCATCAGGCACTCTTCCAGCATCTTGTCAGTTGTTCCGCATCTCAGAAATGTTCTTCTGTGTGATCCAAATACCTCAAACTTTGATTTGTCTGTCCATAAAACTTTTTTCCATCTTCCTCTGTCCAATGTCTGTGTTCTTTTGCCCATATTAACCTTTTCCTTTTATTAGCCAGTGTCAGATATGGCTTTTTCTTTGCCACTCTGCCCTGAAGGCCAGCATCCTGGAGTCGCCTCTTCACTGTAGACACTGGAGTTTTGAGGGTACAATTTAATGAAGCTGCCAGTTGAGGAGCTGTGAGGTCTCGATTTTTCAAACTTGAGACTCTAATGTACTTGTCTTGTTGCTCATTTGTGCAGCGGGGCCTTCCACTTATCTTTCTAAGGGGGCCGTCACACGCACAGATATCTTTAGCGATATTGTAAGCGATCACGTGCACGCGCGATCGCTTACAATATCGCTCACATCGCTGGTGAGATGTCACACAGACAGACTCACCAGCGATGCGGAGCCGCGATCTCGCTCGTTACTATGGTACACATCGGGTAACTAGGGCCGCGCGTCGCTTAGTTACCCGACGTGTACCATAGTTACCATCTCCCAGCATAGGCTCTGCCGCTGGGAGATCGTTCATCGTGGTGTTATACACCACGATGAAGCAGATCGTGACATCGTTCATCGCTAGATCTGAGAACCGGACCTCAGATCAGCGATGTCACGATCAAGCGATTTAACATCGTAAATCGCTTGATTACATGCAACGATATCTTGCCCGATATCGCTTAAGCGATCAAAAAGGAGATCGCTTAAACGATATCGGGCAAGAAATCTTTGCGTGTGACGGCCGCCTAAAAGCCCAAATTTTGGCCTGATATAGCTTTACATTTTCGATCATATCTTGGGCTAGAAATAAGCTAGAGAAACAAAATAAACACTATTCTACTCTGTACAGGCTTTCACCAGATATGTCACAAGAGTATATTTGTTAATATTTTACCCATGCGAACACAAACTCAAAATTTTATACCCTTACATTTTCTTATGTGAATAAGGCAGTCAGTCTACATCTTGGAGGAGATAGGCTGGCAGGTTAATAGTTAACATGTCAGCCGAATGTCAGAACATGCTGGGAGACCTGATGTGATGTCACAACGATGTGACTACAATAGGCAGAGCTAAGTCCCCATAGCACATAATGAGTTTGCTCACTTAGCTCCGCCCACTATGGTCATATGATCGTAACATCACACAGGTCGTTTAGACAGACAAGGTAATAGTGAGTTAACTATTAACCTGCCAGACAGTCTACCTCCTCCAAGGTGTAGTCTGACTGCCTCAGAAAATGTAAGTGTATAAATGCTTTCTTTCACCTTTAACATTACACTATGAGCTCGGACAGGGATGATTAGAATAGTAATTTGAAACTGCAGATACAGATAGAGATAGCTGGGGGGGGCGGCATAAACTAGCTAACAGGTTCCCTTTAAAGATTGTGTAAATTTATGTTACTAGTTTAATGCTTTTCTTATTAAGGGCCTAATACACTCGCAGCGCTATTCTGAGTGATCATCGTTCAGAAAAACGCCCCCTATTCATTTCAACGGGGTTAATCAGATGCAGCGTTTTTTTAAACACTCAAGAGTGAGTAAATCACTGCAATAAATACAGCATTTATCACTATTAATATTTTAAAAAATCTGCCACCATTTTCACTTGTGATTAAAAAAAATAATGCAGATACAGTGAACACTCAGTAGAAAAAAAGCTGCCAAAACCACAGCGTTTATCCGCAGACAGAAAAGGTTGTGTGTGCTCTAGCTCTAATACTCACTTTATAGTAACACAGTTCTATCTCAAGTGTACTGTAAAACTTTATTTTTATTACCCATCTTCCTTAAAGGGAACCTGTCAGCTAGTTTATGCCCCCCAGCTATCATTGTCTGTAGCTGCAGCTTTATAATGCCAGTCTAATCATCCCTGTCTGAGCTCATAGTGTAATGTGAAAAAAAAGCATTTATACACTTACATTTTCTTATGTAATGAGGCAGTCAGTCCCCAGCTTGGAGGACGGGGACTGTTTGGCAGGTTAATAGTTAACATTTCAGCCTTGTGCTAGAACATGTTGGGAGACCTGATGTGATGTCACAACCATGTGACTACAATAGGTGGAGATAAGTTCTCATAGAACATAATAAGTTTGCTGGCTTAGCTCCGCCCACTATGGTCACATGATCGTTACATCACACAGGTTCTTTAGCTCTCCAAGTTAAAAGTGAGTTAACTATTATCCTGCCTGACAGTCCCCCTCCTCCAAGGTGGGGACTGAAAGGTAAGTGTATAAATGCTTTTCTTTCACCTTTAACATTACACTCTGAGCTCAGACAGGGATGATTAGAATAATATTATGAAGCTGCAGGTACAGACAATGATTGCTGGAGGGACATAAACCACCTGACAGGTTCCCTTTAATATTAACTTTATTTTTCTCACAGAGCAATGGCTGCTACTTCTCAAGGAACAGCATTTTAGAATATATGCTGTTGCAATCCCTTTAAAAAAAACTGGACACACTAGAAAACAGTCATATGGTGGGTTTACACACACCAATTTATCTGTTCAATCTCTGAACCAATCTCTGGTTGCAGTGAAATCATGGATACATTGCTCCATTTTGTGGCTGTGTACAACATGGAACAATGTATCCATGATTTCACTGCAACCAGAGATTGGTTCAGAGATTGAACAGATAAATTGGTGTGTGTAAACCCACCATTAGGTCAGTCCAAGATTGGATGTTTGATATAAATCCATCATTTAATGCAGGCATAAACATTTGTGACAGTTGTAGAAAGCAACTTGCAAAAGAGAAAAAAGGAGAATTTTGTATGCTTACCGTAAATTCCTTTTCTCTTAGCCTCTAATTGGGGGACACAGGACCGTGGGTGTTATGCTGCTGTCCACTAGGAGGCGACACTAAGCAATCTGCAAAAGAGTAACAGTGGCTCCTCCTCCTCAGTATACACCCCTGGGGCAGGCACTGCCTCCTCAGTTTTGTGCTAAAGCAGTAGGAGAAGTAACAAGGTTAACCAATACCAACAAAGCCTGGCAAGGCCATAACGTAACAATATAAGAGTAACAAAAACCACTAGAAACAAGGCCGTAAGGCCAACAGGGTGGGTGCTGTGTCCCCCAATTAGAGGCTAAGAGAAAAGGAATTTACGGTAAGTATACAAAATTCTCCTTTTCTCCTTCGCCTCATTGGGGGACACAGGACCGTGGGACGTCCCAAAGCAGTCCCTGGGTGGGAAAGACAATGGAACTAATGATACTGAACAAGTCAGTGAACAGAGAAACACCTACAGGTGGGCAACCGCCGCCTGAAGGATGCACCTACCCAGACTAGCGTCCGCCGAGGACTGGGTATGAACACGGTAGTGCTTGGTAAAAGTGTGTAAGCTCGACCAGGTGGCCGCCTTACACACTTGGAGAGCCGAGGCTTGGTGCCGAATGGCCCAGGAGGCCCCCACGGCTCGGGTAGAATGTGCCTTAATCCCCGCTGGAAGAGGAGTAGTTTTCATCTTGTAGGCCTCTTGGATAGCTGATCTAATCCATCTAGCCAGTGTAGCTTTGGAAGCTGGCATACCCTTACGGGGGCCTTCCGTCAGAATGAACAGAGTGTCTGACTTACGGAAATGTGCAGTTCTGGAGACATAGATGCGAAGCGCCCTGACGAGATCCAGAGTATGCAGGGCTCGTTCGAACCTGTGAACCGAAGCAGGGCAAAAGGAAGGCAATGAAATATCCTCATTCAGATGGAAAAAGGAGACAACCTTAGGCAGGAATGACGGCACCGGGCGTAGGACGACCTTGTCCTGATGGAACACCAGGAAGGGTGGCTTACAGGAAAGCGCCGAGAGTTCGGACACTCGGCGAAGAGAGGTGATAGCCACTAGAAAAACCACCTTCAGAACCAGAAAGTGGAGAGAGATATCCCGAAGAGGTTCAAAGGGAGGTTCCTGCAGAGCCGTAAGTACCAGGTTAAGGTCCCATGTATCTAACGGTCGTTTGTACGGAGGGACGATGCGATTAACTCCCTGGAGAAAAGTTTTAACCTGCGGCTTGACAGCAAGTCGACATTGAAAGAGTACCGAAAGAGCCGAGACCTGGCCCTTAAGGGAACCTAGTGAGAGACCAGACTCCAACCCCGACTGAAGGAACCCTAGAACTAGCGGCAAGGAATAGGGAAGAGGGGGTTGATCTCGAGAAGAGCACCACGCGAAAAAGGCTTTCCAGGTGCGATGATAAATCTTTGCCGATGCCGACTTCCGAGCTCTGATCATGGTCTGAATAACGGCAGGGGAGAAACACGCTTGGGTTAGTACCCAGGTCTCAAGGGCCACGCCATCAAATTCAGGGCGTCTGAATTCTGGTGGTAAAACGGTCCCTGCGACAGAAGGTCGGGACGACAAGGGAGGCGCCAAGGAACGTCCGCCGCGAGCTGGACGAGATCGGCGTACCATGCCCGTCTGGGCCAGTCTGGGGCTATGAGAATGAGTTGAATGCCCTCTTGTTTTATCTTCCGCACGACTCTGGGAATGAGAGGCAGAGGAGGGAAGATGTAAGGCAGCTGGAACTGGGACCAGTTCTGAACTAGGGCATCCGCCCCTAGTGCTTGCGGGTCGTGAGATCTGGCCATAAACCTGGGAACCTTCGTGTTGAGCCGAGACGCCATCAGGTCTACGTCCGGGGTCCCCCAGCGACGGCAGATTTGTTGGAACACGTCGGGGTGTAGGGACCACTCTCCCGAGTCCATGCCCTGGCGGCTGAGAAAATCCGCTTCCCAGTTTTCCACTCCTGGGATATGAACTGCTGACAGCGTTGAGTTCGTCGATTCTGCCCAGTGGAGAATGCGTTGCACTTCGTGCATGGCCTGGAGACTGTGTGTTCCGCCTTGATGGTTGATGTATGCCACGGCCGTGGCATTGTCCGACTGAATCCGTACCTGTGTGCCTGCCAGCATGGAATGAAAGGCCTTCAGAGCTAGAAATATGGCCCGGATTTCCAGGAGATTGATGGGCTCGGCCGACTCCGCTGGGGACCATGTTCCCTGTGCTGTGTGACGACGATGTACCGCTCCCCATCCGCTGAGGCTTGCGTCGGTGGTGACTATCTTCCAGCAAACCGGTAGAAAGGACCTCCCCCTTGTGAGGGAACGAGGTTTGAGCCACCAATGGAGGGAACTCCTTGCTGCAGGTGACAAACGGAATAACTTGTCCAGGGCAGAAGGATTCCTGTTCCACGAAGTCAGAATTGCCCATTGGAGAGGCCTGAGGTGAAGTTGAGCAAACGGCACCGCCTCCATAGAGGCAACCATCCTTCCCAAGACTCTCATGGCGAACCGAAGTGAATGAGGACACGGCCGTAGAAGACTGTGGACCCCCTGTCGAAGGGCCTTCGCCTTGTCCTGAGGGAGGAGGACCAGACCCCTGGGGGTGTTGAAAAGCATCCCAAGGAATGTTAGAAATTGTGACGGAACTGGCGATGACTTCCGCAGATTCACCAACCAGCCTAGCCGACGCAGGGTGTCCACCGTGATGGAAACACTCTGCTGACACTCCCTGAAGGAGGGAGCTTTGATGAGCAAATCGTCTAGGTATGGTAGGACTACCATTCCTCTTGTGTGCAGTATGGTCATGACAGCCGCCATGACCTTGGTGAACACCCTGGGGGCCGTCGCTAGGCCGAACGGGAGGGCCACAAACTGATAGTGATCCCGGTCGATGGCGAATCGGAGAAACCGCTGGTGAATTGTCGCGATCGGGATATGGAGGTAAGCGTCCTGTATGTCGATGGACGCGAGAAATTCGTCCTTCTCCATGGACGCTATGATGGAGCGCAGTGACTCCATGCGGAAATGCCGAACCTTCACGAAGGAGTTTAACTGTTTCAGATCCAGAATGGGGCGAACAGCCCCTCCTTTTTTGGGTACCACAAACAGGTTCGAGTAGAACCCTTGGAAGCGTTCGGCTGGCGGTACCGGAATGATGACACCGGCTTTCAAAAGGGAATCGACCGCCTGAAAGAAGGCGCGAGCTTTGGGGGGATGAGCAGGTGGGATTGACAGAAAAAAACGATTTGGAGGATAGGCCGTGAATTCTATGGCGTATCCGGAAGACACCAAGGTGTGTACCCACTTGTCGTCGGTAGAAGCGAGCCAGACCTGACGAAAGCGAGAAAGTCGGCCGCCAACCTGAATAGTGTCTCCCGAAGGGGGGGAGTCAGGAAGAAGAAAATCTGCCGGGCTTTGAACCCTTGGCTCTGGACTGGCGTGAATGGGACTGCCAGTTTGCACCAGTCTTCCGTATCGTCTGGGAGCGTTCCCTACGGGGGGACCTATTGGCCACCGTCGGGGGTTTCGAGACTGACCAACCAAAGGAGTTCCGAAAGGACCGGAAACGGGTTTGTTGGCGACGAGAGAAGGGTCGCTTAATCTGACGTTGTGGAAGAGAGGTACTCTTACCCCCAGTGGCATCTGAAATCAATTGATCCAGTTTTTCGCCGAATAAACGTCCACCGTTGTACGGAAGGCAGGTGAGCGACTTTTTTGACGCTGCATCTGCTTTCCACTCTCTCAACCAGAGGGCTCGCCGGATGGTTATGGCGTTGGAAGCCGCAGCCGCGGCACAGTTAGCTGAATCGAAGGCAGCGTGCATGGAGTATTCGGCGGTCACCGCTATTTGGGCAACCTGGTCTAACAAGGCTGGGTCGACCTGCAAAGCCCGTAGGGCCGAGTGTACGGAATTAGCTCTAGTCATAACAGCCTTTGAAGCCCAAACCGAGGCAAAGGCAGGCCCTAGAGAAGAGCCTGAGGCCTCAAAGACGGACTTCGCCATCTGCTCCACCTGACGGTCAGTGGCGTCCTTTATGGATGAACTGTCCGGTAAGGACAGGAGGGTCTTAGTAGCGAGACGAGAAACAGGAGGGTCCACCTGTGGCGGATCTGTCCAATCCTGGGTGACCTTAGGCAGAAAGGGATAACGGGTTTCCAGCGCCTTACGGTTACCAAACCTTTTGTCAGGGTGTAACCTATGTTTTTTGAGTATTTCCTGGAACTCTGGATGGTCCGAGAAATGCCTATGTGGTCTCCTGGCCCTTTTAAAGGACACCTTATGCTCTGGAGTATCAGCCGGAGGGTCAGACACCTCCAGAACCTGGTTAATGGAAGTAATTAAATCCTCCACCAACGCGACCGTATCGGTCGTATCCAGATCTAGGGAGTCATCTAAGTGATCCTCCGAGCTCGAAGAGCAGAGACCTTCGGAGTCCTGCGCGTCATCTTGACGCCTACGGGAAGCAGAGGCTGCAGAGCCTGCATGGGACTCTGGAGAAGGTGGTGGTCTCTTACGGCCAGAGTCGGAGGCTGACGGGTCAGGGTCAGCAGTCTGTCGCGGTTCCGGGACTTCCTGCTGCGACGCAGAAGCCTGAACAGCGGCTGCAGGTGGCGAACGGGCTTGCATAAACTGCAGCAGTGTGTCAGACAATCTGTCCATGGACTGCGTCATATTCTGAGACATGGCGGTGGCCCACGCAGGGGTAGGGTCAGGGGCACTGTTAGAAGCCTGGGTAGTGGGGGTCTCAGTGTCCGCAGCCTGCGTGCAGCTCTCACAATGTGGCGAGGTGCATCCTGCAGGGAGGTCAGCCTGACAAATAGTGCAGGTAGCATAGTAAGTGCTGGCTGCCTTGGAGCCTTTCTTACTCTTATTGCCAGACATTGTGGTATGGACAGTGAGCAGTATATAAGGTAACCAGGAGTCCCCTGTGTAATCAGGCACAGTCAAGCTGTCCAGCTAGGTGCCTGGGCCCTTAGATGAGGGGCTGAGTAGGGTCACTGTGGTCTAACAGTGCCTGTTGCAGGGGGATACAGAGGGGAGAGATAGAGAGACAGAGTAACCTCTGCAGAGGAGATCCCTGCAGAGGTCTTACCAGCCCCCAGCGCCGCTGTGACAGGCCGCCTGGATCCTGTGTCCCCCCGAATGGCTGAGGCCGGGTCCACGTGCAGGGCTAATGGCGTCCGTGCAGGAGAAGGAGGAAGGGGCGGAGCTAAACGGGCGGGCTCCTTGCTGGAAAACGCGCCCGTTCTCGGCTCCGCCCCCAGTATGACGCGCGTCCGCGTCATCCGGCGGGGCGGGACGGGGGCGGTGCAGGGGTTGCGGCCTCCGCGCTAGGCCCAAGCCGGGGCCTCAATTAGTTGAGGCCTCCGGAAATAGTGAGGGGCCGGCGCGGAGGCGCGAAAACGGCGCTGGGGGGCCCAGAAAAACGGGACAAGAAGCTCCCGGGGGCATAGAGGAAGGCACTGGCGGGGGAACCGCCAGTACATCAGGGGGGTGCTCCACAGTATGTGCAAGCTGCTCCAGTGGATGCAGCTGCACGTCCTTGTGCTGTATGCCCCTCAGCTGTGCAGGCTTGTGCATAAGCACTGGAAGCCTGTGCTGGACTGCAAGGGCCCTCTCCATGCAGCCCCAGCCTCTTGAAACTGCATAGCCTGCTAGCCTGTGCTGCAGGCAGCCGTACATCTCCAGCCCTGCAGCCAGGGGCTGCTGATACCTGTGGTGCCACTGCCTAAAAACACCCAAGGGTGATTAGGGGGACGTCATCTGGCAGGCCGTCAGCTTCTACTTCACCTCAGACCGAGAGAATGAGGAAGGAGGGTGTTATGCTGGGCTGTCTCAACTTTAACCCAGCAACCCAACAGTGGGAGGCCGAGAAAGGAGTACGGCATATGTATGGATTCTCAACCTCAACCTAGCGCCCCAACAGTGGGTGGCCGAGGAGGGAGCATGCCGGGGGTCACACCGGACCCACTTTTCTTCATCGGAAGAAAAAAGGATGAGAGTAAAAATGGACGTGTGCCTCCTTCGACACTAAGCAAAAACTGAGGAGGCAGTGCCTGCCCCAGGGGTGTATACTGAGGAGGAGGAGCCACTGTTACTCTTTTGCAGATTGCTTAGTGTCGCCTCCTAGTGGACAGCAGCATAACACCCACGGTCCTGTGTCCCCCAATGAGGCGAAGGAGAAATACTCTGCAGGGCAGGCAGAACATTGTGAAGAACCTGTTAATCTCTAAAGGGGGATAATAGAGAAAAAGAGCCGGCGCAGATCTAAGTGTAGAGATTATTTGATCTTGGTCTAGGTGGTAATGATCAAAAAATGCTCACCTTTTTGGTGTCTTTTGTTCATATAGTATAAGGTTTTCTCTTAGGCTTGCAGCCTTCCTCTCCGGAGGGATCAGGTCTTCTCAAGGGAGCCTGGTTCGTCAGTATATGGTTTAAATAGCACCGGACTTTGAGGAATAGCGCTTCCTTAAAAGGCACAATAATTTCTTCCAAGAGTTCTTTAATTCATTTAAAAGTCAATAATTCCATATATTGCAGTACAGTACAACGCGTTTCGACTTACATACAAGTCTTCCTCAGGTACATGTGATAATATCATAAGAAATAGATGTGTGCTCTCTTATAGGATTCTCATTACAACTGAGCTTGAGATGTTGGGAGGTTGGTCACTGCCCCAATCTGTAATTGTGGCACACATCTATTTCTTATGATATTATCACATGTACCTGAGGAAGACTTATATGTAAGTCGAAACGCGTTGTACTGTACTGCAATATATGGAATTATTGACTTTTAAATGAATTAAAGAACTCTTGGAAGAAATTATTGTGCCTTTTAAGGAAGCGCTATTCCTCAAAGTCCGGTGCTATTTAAACCACTGTGAAGAACCTGTAACTTCCAACACAGAGGATTTTTATAAATCCTGATTTAACAATAAAGTATTTGAATAAATCACTTTCTAACATCGAAGAATCACAGATTGCAAGAAAAAGAATCCATAATCCAGGTTATTGGCAAAAAAAAAAAATAGAAAAAAATGACACTGATTCAGAAATCATTCTGCAGCTTAAAGAGGACCTGTCACCAAACCAGGCATGGTGATCTAATTACAGCACTGGATGCAGCATGTCTGCAGCATCCAGGCAAGGGGTCCCCCAGCACTTGAGCAGCCCTGTACCCCGACATAAAACACTTAGAAAACTTACATGCTGCAGTTTAAAAGGAGGTGGCTAGGGGCAGGAGCTGAAGGGCAGATTCACACCCCCTGCATGTTTAATCTGCCCACCGCTGCCAATCATTCTCTCCCTCTTCAGCAGCATTAAACAGAGGTTTTTTGGTTTTTTTTGAGAACTTGCCGTTTGGCCCCGCCCCTCAGGGGGCGGGGCCAAACGGCAAGTTCTGGGGAAAAAAAACTCAAGTTCTCAAAAAAAAGCAAAACCTCTGTTTAATGCTGCTGAAGAGGGAGAGAATGATTGGCAGCGGTGGGTAGATTAAACATGCAGGGGGTGTGAATCTGCCCTTCAGCTCCTGCCCCTAGCCACCTCCTTTTAGGCTGCAGCATGTAAGTTTTCTAAGTGTATTATCTCGGGGTACAGGGCTGCTCAAGTGCTGGGGGACCCCTTGCCTGGATGCTGCAGACATGCTGCATCCAGTGCTGTAATTAGATCACCATGCCTGGTTTGGTGACAGGTCCTCTTTAAAGATAAATTTAAAGCCACCCATAGTAGAAGTGAACAGTTCATGATACTGACTACACTACCGAAGAGTTGGACATGCAAAAGAATAGAAAATGAATTTAATTTAATTCATAAATGACCTGTTTAATGATATAATAGAAAATAAATTGTTACATGTATAAATAGGTGTTAAAAATATTGGTTCTTTTAATCTTGTTTTTAATATATAATTAGGATGACACTGTATTTAGAAAGTCACACTGGGAGGATATGATCACCTTTTTTTCTTTTGGTTTGTTCAATGCATTCAGGTTGAAAATGCTGAGCGTTGTGTTCTGATGATTAAGATGTATTTATCCTGGCACTTACAGGATTTGTTTTTTGGGTTTCTTTATTGTTGCATATAAATGTTGAATTCAATAAGTTGTCATTTGAAAAGAAAAAACTCACACAAACATAACATCAGATGATTCAAGGCTTTAAAAAAAATATATAAATTTGATAGGTCCCAAGTTGCATTCCTGTACAAATATGACCAAGAATACAAGTAACACACAGGCATTTTTTCACAATTTTAAAACATACGTTTATTTCACAATTGCGCATTAAAATTTTTAATTTGATTTCTCCAGAACAAAATATAAAAGAAACATATTCTTGTGACATATCAAATGAAAGCCACTACTGTTCTGAGAAAAATTATGCCTCTCCCACCTCATTATCTTAATTCTGGCCCGAGATATGATAAAAGAAAATGTACAACTATACCAGGCCAAAATTCACAATTTTTCAAAACTTTAAAAATCTGTAAAAAATTAACTGATGAAGAAAAAAAATTCAAAACTTTTACTTTCTAATTAACTAAAGTTGTACTTCATATAGAAAAATAACCAAAAAAATCTAAAGATGTCAGGTAAAAAATATATTCATATTTACATCACTTGATATGACGCTATAATAATTAAATATTTTAAAATATGATCCCATCGTGATCCCAACTTGAATTTTGGTACAGATGTGGCCAAGAGCATAGCAGACACATGCATTTTTGGGAATTTTTAATTTATACGTTTTTTTGAAAATGCGTTTTAAAATTTTGCGTTTGCATCCATATGGATAAAATATTAATAAAGATCCTCTTGTGACATATCTGGTGAAAGCCTGAACAGTTCTGAGTAGAATGGTGTTTATTTTGTTTCTCTATCTTATTTCTAGCCTGAGTTATGAGGAGAAATGTAAAGGCAGGCAACACCGAAATTCACACTTTTTCCAAACTTTGAATATCAATTACAAATTAAAAAAAAATTCTCTTCACATTTTGCATTGTCTGAAATGCCATTATTATCAAATAAAATCTCAAAAGAATTAAAAATATAGAGGTAATAATCATTGGTTCACTTGACACGCAATGACCCTATGAGAGTTTCCTAGAACAAAGAGAGGTAATGCTCCAGATTCTCAACTTGCTCAAAGATCAATTTTATAGCTTCTCTAATCAGCCAAACCGTTTTCAGCTGTGATAACATGCTTGTGCAAGGGTTTTCTAAACATCCATTAGCCTTGTTAGGCTGGCTTCACACTATGGCTGGGATCCGATCCGTGGCTGTCCGCTTGAGGTAGACAGGCCCGCACCAGATCAGCACACAGAACTGGAGGACTAATATGGCCTCCGGTCCGGTATGCAGCCGCACGCAGCTGCCGCCACTGATAGGTCAGCACCGCGGCTCGAAGGGAGCTAGCCGCGGTCCTGAACTGTCAGGAGGGGCCGGCGCTGAGCTTCAGCACCATGGAGCTGTCCCCTCTGACAGATCAGGAACGCGGCTCGCTCCTTGCGAGCCACGGTGCTGAGTTATGAAAGCCGAAGCTGTGGCGGCTGCACACCGGACCCGAGGGCAAATTAGCCCTCCAGTTCTGTGTGCTGATCCGGTCCGCAGCTGTCTGCCTCAAGCGGCGGACAGCCACAGATCAGATCCCAGCTGTAGTGTGAAGCCGGCCATACACAGTTAGGGTGCTTTCACATTATGATTTTGTGAAATCCGATGCTGTCCGATATAAATCGGACAGCATCGGATCCAAATTTGCCCCCATGTATACCTATGGGGATCGGACCGATTTGGATGTGCACTAAATGGCATCTGAATTGCGTCCGATTTCTTTCTGGTGCAAAAATCGGAGACTGCTCCGATTTTGGCTCCTGAAAAAAAATCGGAGAGAATAGGATCGGAAGCAAATCGAATGGCAATTATGCCAAATCTGATCCGATGACTTTAACATGGGGCCCTATGAAGCAGGGTCCGAGGGAACATCTGATGTATCCTCGGACCCGATTTTAGTGTACTGAGCATGCTTTGCATATATCTGAGAGGAGGGAAGTGGCTACAATCTCCTCACCTACTTCGCGGTCTCCATAAGGTTGATAGCAAGTTCCCAGACCTTGTCTTAGCCCACTCACACAGCCAGATCAGAATATCCCACACACTACACTGATGAGGGGCAGTTACCCCGAAACACAGCGTCTGTAGTTTGGGGTTCTGATCTGGCACAAATCCCTTAGTCATATTAAAAGCTTGTAGGAAAGCGATTATGACTTTGAGGAGCTACTTAAAGGTGGCACTGGAGTTATTCCACTTCCTTACTGAAGTGCAAATTTGCATATATCTGAGAGGAGGGATGTGGCTACAATCTCCTCACCTACTTAGCTGTCTCCATAAGGCGGCCGTCACACGCACAGATATCTTTAGCGATATTGTAAGCGATCACGTGCACGCGCAATCGCTTACAATATCGCTCACATCGCTGGTGAGATGTCACACAGACAGACTCACCAGCGATGTGGAGCAGCGATCTCGCTCGTTACTATGGTACACATCGGGTAACTAGGCACCGCGCGTCGCTTAGTTACCCGACGTGTACCATAGTTACCATCTCCCAGCATAGGCGCGGTCGCTGGGAGATGGATCATCGTGGTGTCATACACCACGATGATGCAGATCGTTGCATCGTTCATCGCTAGATCTGAGAACCGAACCTCAGATCGGGCAAGATATCGTTCCGTGTGACGGCCCCTTAGGGGGCCGTCACACGGAACGATATCTTGCCCGATATCGTTTAAGCGATCTCCTTTTTGATCGCTTAAGCGATATCGGGCAAGATATGGTTGCATGTAATCAAGCGATTTACGATGGTAAATCGCTTGATCGTGACATCGCTGATCTGAGGTTCGGTTCTCAGATCTAGCGATGAACGATGCAACGATCTGCATCATCGTGGTGTATGACACCACGATGATCCATCTCCCAGCGACCGCGCCTATGCTGGGAGATGGTAACTATGGTACACGTCGGGTAACTAAGCGACGCGCGGCGCCTAGTTACCCGATGTGTACCATAGTAACGAGCGAGATCGCTGCTCCACATCGCTGGTGAGTCTGTGTCTGTGTGACATCTCACCAGCGATGTGAGCGATATTGTAAGCGATTGCGCGTGCACGTGATCGCTTACAATATCGCTAAAGATATCTCACCGTGTGACGGCCGCCTTAGGTAGATAGCAAGTTTCCAGACCGTGTATTTCACATTCATTTAATGTTAGCTTCATTGAAAAAAGAAAAAAAAAGTGCTTTTCTTTCAAAAATAAGGACATTTCTAAATGACCCCAAACTTTTGAACAGTAATGTGTGTGTATATCTATTATATAAAACCCGAAGGCCACTTCCTGAAAAGGCGAAGGCCACTTCCGTGACGGACTTCGCCCAGGGGCTGGTGACATCATCCAGTGCAGGGCCCCCCTGCTACAGGCAGCAGCACAGGAACGTTCCGACCTCGGAAGTTCCGTGTGCCCTACAGCCTCTCCCCTCCACCCTCTGCCATTGCTGTCTGCCCAGAGGCCGCCCCTCATGTATCATGTCCTCAGCCCCTGCTCCACACATCAGTACACTGTCAGGAGGAGGCGCCCGGCAGTGCAGGGGTTACAGCCGAGCCTCCAGTGTGTGCGGGCGGCTCCTCCCCGCTCTCCGCACACACATTCCCCGGGTGCCCGGGCAGTGAGGAGGTGGCAGCGGCAGCACATGGCAGCCGGGGGGTAGCTGCACTGACAGGAGGCGGCTGACACTGGAAGCTGACACCCGGGATCATGCTGCACAGCGCAGTCTCCACAGCTCCGCACTGCTGACACCGGGGAACACCGCGCTCAGCACCGGGAGGGGACGCAGAGGTGAGAGCCGGGCTGCAAGGGATTAACAGGTCCTCTGCCCCCATGTCCTCTACGTCTTATGCCCCCTCTGTGTCCTCTGCCCCCTGTCCTCTGCCCCCTCTGTGTCCTCTGCCCCCTCTGTGTCCTCTGCCCCCTCTGTTTCCTCTGCCCCCTCTGTTTCCTCTGCCCCCTCTGTGTCCTCTGCCCCTCTGCGTCCTCGGCCCCCTCTCCTCTGCGTCCTCGGCCCCCTCTGTGTCCTCTGCCCCCTCTGTGTCCTCTGCCCCCTGTCCTCTGCCCCCTCTGTGTCCTCTGCCCCCTGTCCTCTGCGTCCTCTTCACCCTGTCCTCTGCGTCCTCTGCCCCCTCTGTGTCCTCTGCCCCCTGTGTCCTCTGCCCCCTCTGTGTCCTCTGCCCCCTCTGTGTCCTCTGCCCCCTCTGCCCCCTCTGTGTCCTCTGCCCCTCTGTGTCCTCTGCCCCCTCTGTGTCCTCTGCCCCCTCTGTGTCCTCTGCCCTCTCTGTGTCCTCTGCCCCCTCTGTGTCCTCTGCCCCCTGTCTTCTGCGTCCTCTGCCCCCTGTCCTCTGCCCAGCCGCCTCTGCCCCCTGTCCTCTGCCCAGCCGCCTCTGCCCCCTGTCCTCTGCCCAGCCGCCTCTGTCCTCTGCCCACGCCGCTGCGCTGACCAATCTCACCGCACTCACTGCTAACCACTGAGCCACCGCACTCACTGCTAACCACTGAGCCACCGCACTCACTGCTAACCACTGAGCCACCGCACTCACTGCTAACCACTGAGCCACCGCACTCACTGCTAACCACTGAGCCACCGCACTCACTGCTAACCACTGAGCCACCGCACTCACTGCTAACCACTGAGCCACCGCACTCACTGCTAACCACTGAGCCACCGCACTCACTGCTAACCACTGAGCCACCGTATACTGTGCTACCCACAGAGCCGCCTGTATACACACAATTCATTTCACCGCACTCCCGTAACTATTAGTAAATAAACTATATATGGATTCTAGACTACCCGATTCTTTAGAATCGGGCCGCCATCTAGTGTGTATATATATATATATATATATATATATATATATATATATACTTACATACATATACATATACACCATAATAGTTAGGATTACACAGCGCCATCTGCTGGATCACATTACATGCGTTCACTCGTCCCCCGGCCGCTGAGCTGTGCTTTCCTCCACACAGTGTATACAGCTCCCACTCGTGCTCACACATCCCGGGTGGATAATGGCGGCCCCCGTCCTCACACAGACCCGCCGCACTCTGCAGCCACAGAAATAAACTTTTTCCAGTCACGGATATAAAACTTTATTGAAAACGGGCAGAGAGCTCCTCACCAGCACAGGCCGCGCGGCCGCTTCCTCTGACGTCACCTCCGTCGCATCACGTGACTTTAACGGGCGGAATTTTCAAACAACAACTTCTAGTTGCGGGAATGGGACCGAGAGCCCCGAGCCGCCCCTCCGCCGTCCTCCGATCACAGACACAGGCCCGGGTCGTGCAGTGAGCAGCGAGGATGAGCCATGGCGAGCAGCATAGGCGGGAGGATAGAGGTGGGCGCTGCCGGTTGCTATGGCGGCGGGGAGCTGTAGTTACTATGGCGTCCCCGGGGATTGGCATGTTGTGCTGTCAGTTGGGACAGCGGGAACAGCACCGGGATGTGGAGCCTCACTAGTGTCTGCACTCTGCTGCTGACAACATGCTGGAGCGGGTCCTCACCTTCCTCTTCCCCAACCTGACCTCCAGGGAACCATCAACAGGGGGAGATGGAGAGCAGCAGGGCAGAGGGGGCTGCAAACCCCTGCTACAGGGGGAGAACAGCATTGAGGTAATGAGGGGGCTACAGGGGGAGAACAGCATGGAGGTAACAGGGGGCTACAGGGGGACAACAGCATGGAGGTAATGAGGGGGCTACAGGGGGAGAACAGCATGGAGGTAACGGGGCTACAGGGGGAGAACAGCATGGAGGTAATTGGGGCTACAGGGGGAGATGGAGAGCAGCAGGGCAGAGGGGCTGCAAACCCCTGCTACAGGGGGAGAACAGCATTGAGGTAATGTGGGGGCTACAGGGGGAGAACAGCATGAAGGTATCAGGGGGCTACAGGGGGAGAACAGCATTGAGGTAATGGGGAGGCTACAAGGGGAGAACAGCATTGAGGTAATGGGGGGCTACAGGGGGAGAACAGCATGGAAGTAACAGGGGGCTACAGGGGGAGAACAGCATTGAGGTAATGTGGGGGCTACAAGGGGAGAACAGCATTGAGGTAATGGGGGGCTACAGGGGGAGAACAGCATTGAGGTAATGTGGGGGCTACAGGGGGAGAACAGCATGAAGGTATCAGGGGGCTACAGGGGGAGAACAGCATTGAGGTAATGGGGAGGCTACAAGGGGAGAACAGCATTGAGGTAATGGGGGGCTACAGGGGGAGAACAGCATGGAAGTAACAGGGGCTACAGGGGGAGAACAGCATTGAGGTAATGGGGAGGCTACAAGGGGAGAACAGCATTGAGGTAATGGGGGGCTACAGGGGAGAACAGCATTGAGGTAATGTGGGGGCTACAGGGGGAGAACAGCATGGAGGTAACAGGGGGCTACAGGGGGAGAACAGCATTGAGGTAATGGGGGGGCTACAGGGGAAGAACAGCATTGAGGTAATGAGGGGGCTACAGGGGGAGAACAGCATGGAGGTTACAGGGGGAGAACAGCATTGAGGTAACTGGGGGATACAGGGGGAGAACAGCATTGAGGTAACAGGGGGCTACAGGGGGAGAACAGCATTGAGGTAACGGGGAGAACAGCATTGAGGTAATGGGGGGCTACAGGGGGAGAACAGCATTGAGGTAATGGGGGGGCTACAGGGGGAGAACAGCATGGAAGTAACAGGGGGT
Organism: Allobates femoralis; assembly: GCA_033576535.1. Classification (NCBI taxonomy): domain Eukaryota; kingdom Metazoa; phylum Chordata; class Amphibia; order Anura; family Aromobatidae; genus Allobates; species Allobates femoralis. The sequence continues at coordinate 218,889,080 of JARQOC010000003.1, forward strand.
TACAGGGGGAGAACAGCATGGAGGTAATTGGGGCTACAGGGGGAGAACAGCATTGAGGTAACGGGGGCTACAGGGGGAGAACAGCATTGAGGTAACGGGGGCTACAGGGGAGAACAGCATTGAGGTTACAGAGGGAGAACAGCATTGAGGTAACGGGGGGCTACAGGGGGAGAACAGCATTGAGGTAACGGGTGGGCTACATGGGGAGAACAGCATTGGGGTAACGGGGTGGGCTACATGGGAGAACAGCATTGAGGTAACGGGGGGGCTACAGGGGGAGAACAGCATTGAGGTAACGGGGGGGCTACAGGGGGAGAACAGCATTGAGGTAACGGGGGGCTACAGGGGGAGAACAGCATTGAGGTAACAGGGGAGAACAGCATTGAGGTAACAGGGGGAGAACAGCATTGAGGTAACAGGGGGAGAACAGCATTGAGGTAATGGGGGGCTACAGAGGGAGAATAGCATTGAGGTAACGGGGGCTACAGAGAGAGAACAGCATTGAGGTAACGGGGGGGCTACAGAGAGAACAGCATTGAGGTAACGGGGAGAACAGCATTGAGGTAATGGGGGGCTACAGGGGAGGAACAGCATTGAGGTAATGGGGGGGCTACAGAGGGAGAACAGCATTGAGGTAACGGGGGGGCTACAGAGGGAGAACAGCATTGAGGTAATGGGGCTACAGGGGGAGAACAGCATTGAGGTAACGGGGGGGGGGCTACAGAGGGAGAACAGCATTGAGGTAATGGGGGACTACAGGGGGAGAACAACATTGAGGTTACAGAGAGAGAACAGCATTGAGGTAACGGGGGGCTACAGGGGGAGAACAGCGTTGAGGTAACAAGGGGAGAACAGTATTGAGGTAATGGGGGGGCTACAGGGGGAGAACAGCATTGAGGTAATGGGGGGGGCTACAGGGGGAGAACAGCAGTGAGGTAATGGGGGGGCTACAGAGGGAGAACAGCATTGAGGTAATGGGGGGGCTACAGGGGGAGAACAGCATTGAGGTAATGGGGGGCTACAGAGGGAGAACAGCATCGAGGTAATGTGTGCTGCAAACCCCTGCTCCAGAGGGAGAACAGCATCAAGACAATGGGGGCTGCCCCTGTACACCGGGTTCTCCACAGTGCCCACTAACAATTCACCTGCCATAACACTAAGAAACAGTACAGCCTTCCACCATGATGGCAGCTGGTCCAGCGATCGGCCATTCTTGCTGACCCTCTCCATCTGACCATGTCCCACATTCCTGACACCTGCTGTGCCTTCACTGGGTGATTGATCCTTTTTATCTTTTTGTCCTCCAGGACTTCAAAGTCCTCAACCTCCTGGGAAAAGGCTCCTTTGCCTGTGTTTACAGGGCACAGTCCATAAATACTGGCATCGAGGTTGCTATCAAAATGGTAAGTCCCATGTAAATGTCTGTAATGTATACATTTCCAGTGTGACATTCCTTTATTATCCTTTCTTATGTCATCCTAATCTACATTGATGTCTTCTTTTTCCTACTCTAGATAGATAAAAAGGCAATGCAGAGGGTTGGCATGGTGCAGAGGGTGCGCAATGAGGTGGAGATCCACTGCCAGCTGAAACATCCGTCTATCCTGGAGGTAAGAGCTTGTGGTGCGATGTTGTGCTTTTACGAACACTTTTTACAAAATATCATCCACTTTTTCCCATTTTTTAGCTTTACAACTATTTTGAGGACAACAACTATGTCTACCTGATATTAGAGATGTGTCACAATGGAGAGATGAACCGATATCTGAAGAACAGAAAGAAAGCATTTACTGAAAAAGAAGGTGAGTGGGAGATGCAGTCATAGGTGCTGAATATTATAAATGATAGATTGTACTGTACACCTATAGGACAGAGCCACAACTTAGGATCCGTCCAGATCTGTGCTGCTCTTAGAAATCTGGTAAAATGCAAGTCACAATGGCAGAAACCACATGACCAAAGTATGGCCAATAGGGTCTGTGGGCGCTGCTGTCGGGCACTCGGGGCCACCGCACTATTATATATCAGAAAGGTGTTAACAGAGTCCTACAGGTTGCCTTTTCTACAGTGTACCTTCACCTTGCAATGTCTTAATGTCTTGGACTTATGCTTTTGTGAGTTTCATTACATTCAGACCTGTGTTAGTGATAAACTCGGTACCTTTCAAATATACACAAAAAAAAAAATATATATATATATATATATATATATATGTACATATGTACACATACACACATTTTTTTCTTCGGCAAAGACTTTCACAGCCATCTAAGCCCAAAAAATGGTATGCATACTGTGAGAATCATGTGGGATTAGTGGATGAGGGCAGCTACATCTCGCCCGGGTATCTGTCCCATGTAACATAGTAACATAGTAACATAGTTTTTAAGGTTGAAGGAAGACTTTAAGTCCATCTAGTTCAACCCATAGCCTAACATGTTGATCCAGAGGAAGGCAAAAAAAAAACCCATGTGGCAACACTAATCTCCACATTGGGGGAAAAAATTCCTTCCTGACTCCAGATACGGCAATCAGACTAATTCCCTGGATCAACGCTTTATCAAAGAATCTAGTATGTATAACTGGTAATATTATAGTTTTCAAGAAAGGCATCCAGGCCCCTCTTAAATGTTAGTAGTGACTCACTCATTACAACATCATGTGGCAGAGAGTTCCATAGTCTCACTGCTCTTACAGTAAAGAATCCACGTCTGTGATTATGATTAAACCTTCTTCCCTCCAGATGTAGAGGATGCCCCCTTGTCCCAGTCTCAGGCCTAAGAGTAAAGAGATCATTAGAAAGGTCTCTGTACTGTCCCCTCATATATTTGTACATTATTATAAGATCACCCCTAAGCCTTCGTTTTTCCAAGCTAAATAACCCCAAGTTTATTAAACCTGTCTTGGTATTGCAGACCCCTTAGTCCTCTAATAACTTTTGTCGCTCTTCTCTGGACCCGCTCTAGTTCAGCTATGTCTTTCTTATACACCGGAGACCAGAATTGTACACAGTATTCTAAGTGTGGTCGCACTAGTGACTTGTATAGAGGTAAAATTATGTTCTCCTCATGAGCATCTATGCCTCTTTTAATACATCCCATTATTTTATTTGCCTTTGCAGCAGCTGCCTGACACTGGCCACTAAATGTGAGTTTGTCATCTACCCATACACCCAGGTCTTTTTCAGTGATAGTTTTGCCCAGTGTTTTATAATTAAGCACATAATTATGCCCTTTGTTTCCTCTGCCCAAGTGCATGACTTTACATTTATCCCCATTAAAGCGCATTTGCCATTTAGCAGCCCAAGCTTCTAGTTTACATAAATCCTCCTGTAATATAAAATTGTCCTCCTCTGTATTGATTACCCTGCAGAGTTTAGTGTCATCTGCAAATATTGAGATTCTACTCTGTATGCCCCTACAAGGTCATTAATAAATATATTAAATAGGAGCGGGCCCAACACTGACCCCTGTGGTACCCCACTGTTAACTGTGACCCATTCTGAGTGTGTTCCATTAATAACCACCCTTTGTTTCCTATCACTAAGCCAGTTCTTAACCCACTTACACATATTTTCCCCTATCCCCATTGCCCTCATTTTATGTATCAACCTTTTGTGTGGCACCGTATCAAAAGCTTTTGAAAAGTCCTTATACACCACATCCACTGCATTTCCTTGGTCCAGTCCAGAACTTACTTCTTCATAGAAGCTTATTAGATTAGTTTGACAGGAACGGTCCCTCGTAAAACCATGTTGATAATGGGTCATGAGGTTATTTTTGTTCAGATACTCCAGTATAGCATCTCTTAGAAAACCCTCTAGGATTTTACCCACAGTAGAGGTTAAGCTTACTGGCCTATAATTTCCAAGTTCAGTTTTTGTCCCCTTTTTGAATATTGGCACCACATTTGCTATACGCCAGTCCTGTGGTACAGACCCTGATATTATGGAATCTTTAAATATTAAAAATAATGGTCTATCTATGACAGTACTTAATTCCTGCAGCACTCTGGGGTGTATCCCATCTGGGCCCGGGGATTTGTCAATTTTAGTGATTTTTAGACGATACCGTACTTCCTCTTGGGTTAAGCAGGTGACGTTTAATTGAGAATTTTTGTTATCACTGATCATATTGTCTGTCATGGGATTTTCTTGTGTAAATACTGTTGAAAAAACGTCATTTAGCATATTTGCTTTTTCCTCATCCTCATCCACCATTTCACCCAGACTATTTTTAAAGGGGCCAACACCATCATTTTTTAGTTTCTTACTATTTATGTAGTTAAAAAATATTTTGGGATTCTTTTTACTTTCTCTGGCAATGAGTCTCTCTGTCTCAATCTTTGCTGCCTTGATTTGCTTTTTACAAATGTTATTTAATTTTCTGTATTTATTTAATGCTTCATCACTACCTACTTGCTTTAATTCCCTAAATGCTTTCTTTTTGTCACATATTGCACTTCTTACCGCTTTATTTAGCCATAGTGGTTTCCTCCTATTTCTAGCATGCTTATTCCCATAGGGTATATATTGTGCACAGGTCCTATTCAGGATGCTAATAAACATCTCCCATTTGTGTTGTGTACTTTTATGTCTCAGGACATCGTCCCAGTTTATTGCACTAAGATCATCTCTCAACCGTTGGAAATTTGCCTTCCTGAAGTTTAGTGTCCTTGTGGCCCCTCTACTACACGTCTTAGTAAAGGATACTTGAAAGCTTATTAAGTTATGATCACTATTACCCAAGTGACCTCCAACCCGTATATTTGATATGCGGTCTGGCCTGTTGGTTAATATTAGGTCCAGCAGTGCCCCCCTTCTTGTTGGGTCCTGAACCAGTTGTGAAAGGTAATTGTCTCTTATAGTTTTCAAAAACTTATTACCTTTGCTAGAACTGCAGGTTTCTGATCCCCAATGTATTTCAGGGTAGTTGAAGTCCCCCATAATAATGACTTCTCCCTGAGTCGCTGCTTCATCTATTTGCTTTATGAGGATATTCTCCTCCACTTCCATTATTGTTGGGGACTTATAACAAACCCCTATCAGATATTCTCCTCCACTTCCATTATTGTTGGGGACTTATAACAAACCCCTATCAGTAATTTATTATTTTTTTTCCCCCTCCCCTTATCTCCACCCACAGAGACTCTACATTTCCATTAGATTCACCTATATTATCACGCAGGATGGGTTTTAAGGATGATTTTACGTATAAACATACACCTCCTCCTCGCCTATGTGACCTAGCCTAGTCAGTATCAACTGGCTAATAATGAATTAATGGGAGGCGTTGGGCGGATATACAAGGAAGCTAGGAGGCCGGGTGTGTGTCTCAGCCTAGGAATACAGAAAGTCTGTGTGTGAAAGCATTGCTCAGTGTTTATGTGGTTTAGCTGGTAGGGAGAAGCCCTCATGTCTGCTGTTAGGATATCATCCTGTATAGTTAGAGCTGGACAGGCAAGAATTTATTTTGTTGCTGTTTTGTTTCTTTTTTTTTTTTTGCTTTCACCTAAATAAATCTGACCCAGTGTCAGTTGCACCCGGATCTCTGCTGTCCGCCTAAATTGAATGCAGAAACTACATGCCCTTTGACCCCAGCAAAGGTGATCCCTGAGCGTGTTATCACAATGTATATATAAATATACATAGGCTTGGATGACCGTGCACCTCTTTGAGGAGAAGAAAAAAAACTTGGATGACGCCTATGGGAAAAAAAAGTGTTAGTTCCTCCTAGATGATAATACAATTGTGCTTATAACCTTATAATCTGCAGCAACACAGGATATATTTTATTTATTTTACAACCAGTATTCACAATGGAAGCCCAATCCATTTTTATCTATTTTGTTTTGTTTTTTAACATGATGTTCTTTTTTTTTTTTTGCCGCAGCACGTCACTTTATGGAACAGATAGTAAAGGGGATGCTGTATCTGCACTCTCATGGCATTCTGCATCGGGATCTCACTCTTTCCAACTTGCTTCTCTCCAGCGACATGAACATTAAGATTGCAGACTTTGGACTGGCAGCTCAGTTGAAATTGCCGAACGAGAAGCACTTCACAATGTGCGGCACACCAAACTACATAGCTCCTGAAATAGCCACCAGGAGCGCTCATGGTCTTGAATCGGATGTGTGGTCTTTGGGTTGCATGTTGTATACTTTCCTTGTGGGGAGACCTCCTTTTGACACTGACACTGTGAAGAACACTTTAAATAAGATAGTTTTGGCAGACTATGAGATGCCCAGTTTTGTATCTAGGGAGGCTAAGGAACTGATTTTTCAGTTGTTGCGCAAAAACCCTGCAGATCGGTTAAGTCTGTCATCTGTGCTGGACCACCCATTCATGACAGGGTATTCTTCCACCTGCGATATCGGAGCTGTTGAAGACTCCATTGACAGTGGCCATGCTACTATCTCTACAGGATTTACTGGTTCTTCTGGGGTTAGTGTTAGTGGGCGATTACAGGAGAAAAGGATTTTTTCAGGACCTTCACTTCCCAGCAAAATGAATGTCTTCCAGTTCAAGGATAGGCAACCAAATGATGTGCAGTCAATGGATAGTGGAAGCTTTCACAACTATCAGAGAGAGGAAAATGACTCTTCTGAGAAGAGGGGGAGAAAAGCAGTAACCAGTGAAGACAGGCCCCATTCTCGCTACCTGCGGAGGGCTCATTCTTCTGACAGGACAGGGGCCTCTCGTAGCCAAACACACAGTAAACCAAATAGCTTTGTGGACAGATGTCACTCTGTGGAGACATTGAATAAAGCTGGTCAGCTGAGTGGGTACCGGATCTCTGCATCTTCTGCCAACAGTTATGATGATATCCCCCAGATGTTTACTGAAAAAGCTGCCCACGGCTCCTTGGATAGACTTACCTCTCCCCCAGTCAAGGAGAAAACTCCGTAAGTAAAGTTTATTTAAATATCTGTTCATCAATATAGCAACTACTAATGTAAAGTACATAGATCGGTATTGTAATTGCCTTAGTCAGCCAAAGCTTTCCTCCTTTGATGGTCTATTGGTCAGGAGGAGGTACTTTAGAGAATAATCATAAGGTCTGTTTCACACATCCGTGCCTCTGGCACGAATGTGGTGAGTGCCAGCACATGCCGGAGGCACAGACATACGGGGACACATGATCCTCTATGGCCCCTTTCTGATATCCGTTATTCAGCACAGACCGTGTCGCTGTGTGGAGCATATGCGTATCCGTGTGCTTCACACGGCAACATGTCGGTTTTTCAGCAAAAGCACATACCCATGGACCCATTCAGGTCAATAGGTCCGTTCAAAAACGTCCCGCACATGGATGTCATCCATGTAACATCCATGTGCATGGACCAGAACCAAAATTTGTAAGATAGAAAACAAAGAATTTCATACTTGCCTCCCTCCAGCGCTGCCTGTTCCTCTAACTTCTGGGGCCACTCATTAGTCTCCTCTAATATTCACTGCTCTCAGAGCTACTGCGGCCCAGGAAGAAAGAAGAACAGTCAGCACACGGACAGCCTGTCATTTCATACTCCCATTCCTCCTGTGCTATCTGGATAGTGCACTGACAGCACACTTATGTCACACAATTCGTGACACACGGAAACACCGTCCCCAAAAACAGCCTGACTCGCACGTGCTTGTTTTTCACGGATGTGTGAAACATGCCTAAGGCTGCTTTCACATCAGCGTTTATTTGAAATCGCGGCAGATGCGGTGAAAAAACCGCATCTCCCGCGATTACCACATACCGGCTGCACTTGCGGCACGGTTGCGGCAAGCCCCATACAATGTATAGGCGGGCTTGCGGCAAGTGCGGTTTTGGCACTTGCGGCAGGTGCGGCCGCGAAAAAAACGCGGCTGACCGTGGTTTTTTCGCGGCCGAACCTGCCGCAAGTGCCAAAACCGCACTTGCCGCACCTGCCGCAAGCCCGCCTATACATTGTATGGGGCTTGCCGCAACTGTGCCGCAACCGTGCAGCCGGTATGCGGTAATCGCGGCAGATGCGGTCTTTTCACCGCATCTGCCGCGATTTCAAATAAACGCTAATGTGAAAGTACCCTAAGGCCCCTTTCACATCAGCAGTAAACGCTGATCGCGGCAGTTGCGAGGAAAAAAAAAAAACGAAACTGCCACGATTACCGCATAACGGCCGCACTTGCAGTTCACTTGTGGCAAGCCCCATACAATTTCTATGGGGCTTGCGGTAAGTGTGCGGCAGGTGCGGTTTCGGCAGGTGCGGCCGCGAAAAAAACGTGTTTTTTTTTTTTTTTTTTTTTTTTTTTTTGCGGCCGCACCTGCTTCAAGCCCCATAGACAATGTATGGGGCTTGCCGCAAGTGAACCGCAAGTGCGGCCGTTATGCGGTAATTGCGGCAGTTGTGTTTTTTTCACCGCAAGTGTCGCGATCAGCAAAAACTGCTGATGTGAAAGGGACCTTAACCTCAACTGCCGCGATTACCGCATAACCGCTGCACTTGCGGCACAGTTGCGGCAAGCCCCATGCAATGTCTATGCGAGTGTGCGGCAAGTGTGGTATTGGCAGGTGCGGCCGCGAAAAAAACGCAAGTGCCGAAACCACACTTACCGCAAGCCCCATAGACATTGCATGGGGCTTGCCGCAAGTGCAGCAGTTATGCGTTAATCGCGGCAGATGCATTTTTTTCATCGCAACTGCCGTGATCGTCGAAAACCGCTGATGTGAAAGGGCCTAAGGCTGTGAAAAAAACCGCATCTGCCGCGATTACCGCATAACTGCTGCACTTGCGGAACAGTTGCAGCAAGCCCCATACAATGTGTATGCGGGCTTGCGGCAAGTGCGGATTTGGCACTTGCGGCAGGTGCAGCCGCGAAAAAAACCACGGTCAGCCGCGTTTTTTTTGCGGCCGCACCTGCGGCAAGTGCAGATGCCGCACTTGCCGCAAGCCCCCATAGACATTGTATGGGGCTTGCCGCAACTGTGCCGCAAGTGCAGCGGTTATGCGGTAATCGCGGCAGATGCGTTTTTTTCACCACATCTGCCGCGATTTAAAAAAACCGCTGATGTGAAAGCAGCCGACAGGTTTTTTTTTTTTGCAAATGTAATGGAATTGTATCTTTATACCTGTATTAGGGCTGAGGTTCCCAGTCCTAGGAGCAGTAATGAAGGGAAACTTTTGTCAGTTTTTGTACCCCAAGCTGATGTAATCTATGTTAGGTCGCTGCAATGCAGATCAAATCCATGTCTTTGCTTTGATCCCTATTTGACTTGATTGGCCTACATTTACAACTCTCTGCCACTCTTGTTCTTTCCCCGGTCTTCTGACTGACATATCATTCTTCTGTATGTCCTGAAACACACACCCCCAGCGAGAAAAAAGGGCATTCCCAACTCCCAAGATCCTATCCCAATATGTTGTAGTAGTACTGCTTTCTCGAAAATAAGACAGTGTCTTATATTAATTTTTGCTCCCAAAGATGCGCTAGGTCCTTTTTTTTTTTTTTTTTTTTTTTTTTTTTTTTCAGGGGATACTTATTTTTCCATGATCCCTCTCCAATATCCCCATTATGATACCGTGCATTCAACAAATAAAACCCACACACTCGTACACCCTTTTCTCATCGATCCTCCGTGGAAACACCGTACGTACGGGAGGACGAGGAGGAGTGCAAAAGCGGCGGGTCACCCGGACAATGGCGGCAGGGGGCTCCTCTTTTCAACAGGAATGCTTTAAAAAAAACAAAAAAAAAAAACTGCTAGGTCCTATTTTTGGGAGGGGGCTTATATTTAGCAGCCTGACAAAACCCCCACTAGGTCTTATTTACAGGAGATGTCTTATTTTCGGTGAAACACCAGTAATAATAATAACCATCTTAATATTAGCAAATACTTTCAATTAGAAAAGTACCGTAGTACAGTTCTCCTGGTTAGCCATATCTCTTGCCTCATGTACTGTGCATTGTCAGTAACTTGGGTATCCATGGTTACAATCACTCATAAAGTGACAGCTGCTTGTGGCTGTAACTATGGATACCTAAGCTACTGCAATGCCCAGTACATGAGGCAAGAGATATGGCTAATCAGGAGAACTATACTACATTGCTAATATTACACCTACTACATATTGGGATGGGATCTTGGAGATGGGAATACTCCTTTTAAGAATTGAAAAAGGAATGGATTTATTCTGTATTACTGAGCTACTTGGTAGTAGTCAATCAATGTTTGTCAGTCCTTTTTAAAAGGAATAAACACAGCCTTGACCCTACAGATAAATGATGAATCCCTGCTGAACATGGAGCCTCTTCTGATGCCGTGGGGCCTGATATTGCATTTGGGCACTAGATATAATGTAGAGGTGTATGCAGATGGTGGAGTCCCCTGTGGACAGGTAATGGGTATCTCCTGCAGATGGTTGTTGAAGCCCAGGGGAATTCAGTAATGCTCCTGATATTTGTGATGGATAGACACATCTCATTTAGATTCCCAGTTTCATGAAGGCAGCATGACTGTATGGTGCTCCGCAGGTTTGGGGAGGTAAATTATCTGTAGGATTTATTGTTGCTAAACAGAAAATGTAAGTGTGTTGGTTTTGCTGTAATAGAGGTATAATTATAATGGGAATGAAATATTGCAATGTTTGTTTGTCCCTGTAGTTTGTTTTCTTTATTGTCTGGGTTCTAGCTAGTATTTCTGGCACAAAGATACTAAGTGCACTTCCGGTGTTAAATCGTGTCTTTCCAAAGTCTTGAGTCTTTCTTCTTTTGGTGTCACTTGCCAGAGATGCTACTTCACTACAGACTACATGGGTGATCAAGAACACCACAGAACCCCTGGTCTACATGGCTGGGGACCTGGTGAGAACGTGACACTTGCATTTTAGAGCTCATGCAGACGTCCGTGTAAAACGGTGTGATTTAGATCGCAATGCACAGACTGGCCGCAGGTCTCCCTACTGGAGCATGGTGGCTTCATGTATTTCTGAGGCTGTGACACTCTGGTCAGGAAAGACATGGCAAGTCCATGCAGAGCAGGCGGAGATCAGACCAGTTTGCCCAGATGTTTGCATGAGTTCTTAATGCTTCACATCGATGTCACTTAAAATTGATATCATTTGGTTTCCCACATCAGAGCTCTCTCTCAAAGTCACCACTTGTCTATGGCGTACACAGGCATAAGCAGCCTATTTTTATTTGATAATGTATATGCAATATTTTAAAGGGAATCTGTAATCTGGTTTTTTTCTATGTAATCTGAGGACAGCATTTCAGCAATGTCGCTTATCAAGTTGTTTACTTCAAATGATTATTTTAGCGCCAGGAGCTTATCTTGTTTGAACTACAAAAGCTTCAGTAGGCCTGTCTTATGACATCCCCTGGAGTGATGAGCAGTGCATTATCAATACACAGTGTACATAGAGAGCCTGGAGTGAGCAAGGGCAGCTTTCCCAGCTCTGCTTTATCCTACATCTAACAGCTGTGTCAGAACTTCTGTTCCCTTTAATCTAAGTAATACATTATTGGATTCAAGATCTTTTTACCTACTTCATACTGCTCTCAGGTGAGATAGTAAAAACCTCCTGGCAGATTCCCCTTATATGGGGATGTTTGAAATTAGAAAAAACATGGCTGCTTTTCTCTATAAACTGCACCTCATTTCTCCTTCTCACAAGTGACATTGCCAGTTCCAAATGTGTTTAGTAGATCTGCCTGGTCCACAGGATCTCCCTGGCATCGTGGTGTCCACGGGATCTCCCTGGCATCGTGGTGTCCACGGGATCTCCCTGGCATCGTGGTGTCCACGGGATCTCCCTGGCATCGTGGTGTCCACGGGATCTCCCTGGCATCGTGGTGTCCACGGGATCTCCCTGGCATCGTGGTGATTTCTGTGTCCCTAAAGTCCTGATTTCATGCTCCGTAGTCTGTACATTACATACTGACCTTCTACTGTTACATGACCCTTTTCTTCATTTTTAACATGGCTTTTTTTTTACTTTTGATTTAAGGTCTGAATTTTTCTGTCCTCCAAAACTCTCAGGTGTCCAGTCTGATGAAAGGTGTCAAGCTGAAACTGTGCAGCAATGGTTTGGAGCCATGCAATTAAATGGTATGTGTTCATTGTGGTGTGAGATTGAATAATCAGGTTTTAACTTTATGTAGCCACAATCCTGACAGTTAGTAAGTCTTCCCAGTTATTAGAGTAAATGTCGTTTTAAAGCATCACTCCAGTGAGGTTTTTTTTGTTATTGCATTACTGTAGTGGTGCTTTAAATGGGAGTTCCCTGACCGCTGTCTTATACTCGCCTGCGGCCACTGTCTACGTCTTTCTCCAGCGACGCTCCGGCTGGTGTCCGCCGTGTCCGGTGATTTGTGACTTGCTGGCAGCTCCAGTGCTTTATGGAGTGTGCCGGAGGTCACAACTCTATGTATCTCTATGGGAGCCTTGTTCTTGTCTCGTAGAGAAACATTGAGTTCGTGTGAGGTCATTTCTGATTTCTGGATATTCAGAAGTTGCACAAGATGGGACCGCTGGACTGGAGTGGCTGTGAAAATGATGAAGCCACTGGAGGTTGAGTATACAACAGTGGGCAGGGGACTTACATTTAAAGGGAACCTGTCACCCGGTTTTTGCAACCTAATCTGAGGATAGCATAATATAGCACCGGAGATCCTGATTCCAGCGATGTGTCCCTTACTGAGCTGCTCAGTGTAGTTTTCATAAAATCACTGTTTAAGCAGCTGGAGATTATCATTAGCAGTCCTCTTGGCCTGCTGCCAAGTGGACTGGTATATTCACAGACTGCTAGATCTGCAACAGAGAAAACAGTAATTTTATCAAAATGACAGCAAGCAGCTCAGTAAATGACACATCACTGGAATCAGGGTCTCTGTCTCTACATTATGTTGCTCTCAGATGGGATGGCAAAAACCAGGTGACAGGTTCCCTTTAAAGCACCACTCCGGCACTGAACACACACCCCCCCCCCCCAAAAAAAAAAAAAAAATATAAAATTCTGCTGGAGTGGTGCTTTACTTTTTACTACATACCGGTAAATCAATTGTGCATATGAAAGCAAGAATCTAATATCTTATCATAGAAATCTTCCCAATATGATGCTGGGAAATGGCAGTTGGTGCTTTTCTAGACTTATGGAGAGGGAGGATCCAGATGCAGATAGACATTCTGCTGCAAGTCCTCCTGAAATCACTGTTCCAGTTCTCCGTTGAACTTTATAAGCACCAGCTGACATCTCCTATCTTCATAATGAGGAAAATGTTTTACTTTTGAAACTGATAAAGTATGATCAGCCCTGGAGGAGAAAGGAGATGATTTCTTTAAATAAGATTTATTACAATGATTCTTATTTTAACATGCATAAATGATTTATGAAATATTAACATAAAATGCTGGTTAGCTTTAACCACTAAAGTGTGCCCAGTTTATATAAAATGTATGTTTGTGATGTGACTAAGTGAAATGTTTAATTTCTTATAGGGAGCTTTCTCATTGTAAGTGCTGACATTTTACTAAAATAAAGCGCTTCTTGATTAAGATTCCATTTGTATCATAATATAAGATCTTTCTCTACTCAATGCCATGAAAACTTCATCTGGGAATACTCCTATTTGAGACCATTTTTTTTTTTTTCTGTTTTTGCACATACAATTTTATACCACCCTTCTTCCAAGGACCATAGCTTTATACTTTGTGTCCTTTGATATGGGTTTGTGTTTGTGGTGGAGAATCTGCAATTCTGCCATAGATTTTTTTTTTAGATTTGCCTTCAGGCTGGAGTTACACTGGAGTGTGACCCAAACGAGTGCAGTGTGAGGAAATCTCCCATTGTACTTGACCCCATGTTAGACAATCAGGCAGCTCAGATCTGAGTTTTTCCTTAGCCATAAACAGACTCAGGAGCAAATCACAGCATGCTACAATTTGTCTGCGAGTCTCGGCTCACTCACACCCATACAAGTCTGTGTGTGAGGGAAACATCTCAGTGCAGTCTCTGCACACATCCGAGTGCAACACGATATATGCTGAGACTGGTAATGGAGGAGATGGATATTAATCTCTCCCTTCTCTCCGCAGCTGTAATTAGATCCTATGATCGGAGCACAGTAGATGACTCTTGGTCATGCTCGCAGCAGAGTCTGAGCCGAGTGTCGCTAGCATATTACATCTGATGCCATACACCAGTGTGACATGGCAAAAGGATTATACGTCTCGCTACAATGGCAAACTTGTATAGTGTTGGATTTTTGAAAATCTTGTGGACCTGGTGCCCATGGTGAGCTGTTCATGTGTATTTTCACTTCTGCAGAGTCTTGCAGCTTCAGCCGTTTTTTTTTTTCCTTTCTTAAAGAGGACTTGTCACCAAATCAGGCATGGTGATCTAATTACAGCACTGGATGCAGCATGTGTGCTGCATTCGGGCAAGGGGTCCCCACACTGAGCGCCTGTACCCCGAGTAAATACACTTTGAAAACTTGCATCGTGCAGCCATAAAGGAGGTGGCTAGAGGCAGGAGCCAAAGGGCAGATTGAAACCCCCTACATGTGTAATCTGCCCACCGCTGCCAATCATTGTCTCCCTGGGGGACCCCTTGCCTGCATGCAGCAGACATGCTGCATCCAGTGCTGTAATTAGATCACCATGCTTGGTTTGGTGAGAGGTCCTCTTTAATACCTTGCCATAAAGAAGTAATATAAGTTGGTTAAGAAGCTGAATGTACCCCAAAATGATGCCACTGATTAATACAACTCGTCCTGCAAAGACAATCCCTCATGTGGTTTCATTAAAGGAAAAATAAAAATGTCCCTGCTCTTTTGAATGCGACAAAGAAAAACATGTATTGAAATCTGTTTCGTCCTAAAGGGGTTAATGGAGCTGTATGAAAGGTTTGAGTGTCAGTTGTAGTTTTTATTGTCGTCAATTTGGTGTGTTACATTTTTTGGGGGAAGGTGCTGTGACTTAAAAAGGGCAATTCTGGAGGTTTTTACATATTCTTTTTCCTAATTTTTAGCTATTTTGTATCTTTTTTTTTTTTTTCTTGGGATCTAAGGGAGTGAATGTGTGATCACATATACTTCATCACTTTAGTGGTGATTTGTATAGTGCAGCTGTAGGCTAGGCTTAAGGCTGGAAACGCACTGTCCGAGTTACATGTGAGTTAATCGCACGAGTCTCGGATCATTCACCCGGCATGACCCCTGCCTCCTTGGACGGGATACTGTCAGCACTGTTATTCTATGTAGCTCCACTGCTCCCGTCCAGAGAGGGGGAGGCCATCCCGGGTGAATGATCCAAGACTCGTGCAAGTAACTTGCATGTCACTCGTACAGTGTTTTTTCCAGCCTAATAAGAAGTGTACCAAGATGGCAGCAGCCTGGCCTGCCAAAAAAGATCTGCCCCAGGATTTAAGCCGCTCGATGATGCCCTTGGTTTGGTCTTTTGGCCCCCGGTGGGGGAATATACACTTCGGCTACATTCACATTTTGGTTGGGGGCTCTGCTTGTTTAAAACAAACAACAACTTAGGCAATGTTTGCGGACTGCAACCTTCAATTTTATACTAGTATTTTTTTCCATTTCCTGTAGGTCAAGTGCAAAAATCCCATGATGTGAGCAGTATAAGCAACTCTGCAGCCAATTACTATGGCCAAGCAGCCACACAGCAGGACGCCCTCCTGTGCAACTGGAATGAGGTGAGGATGAAAAAAGGCGCAGACTCTTCTCTTTGTGGAGCACAGAAAGCAATGAGGAAATATCCAGTATTAGAAGAAAATCCACATAATATTAAGTCAAAAATCCCTCAACAAGCTGCGAGCTTGAGAAGCATCATTTCTCCACTTAATGCAGAAAGATTGAAGCCAATCCGACAGAAAACCAAGAATGCGGTGGTATGTGCTTCTGGCTCCTAAGCTGAGATTTTCTTTATATGGTTTGGGAACCGGCTCGTTTGTATGATATGTGAATGTTATTTGCAGGTGAGCATTTTGGGTAACGGAGAAGTTTGCATGGAGTTTTTGAAAGAACAAAACTCTCAGGAACGAGTGAAAGAAGTCCTCCGCATATCCTGTGATGGCATTTTGGTAGGTGTCTATATAGTTATGTACCCATGGGGCAACACCAGCTACCCTGTAGGAAAGTATAGCAGGATTATTATTCATAATTAACAGGATTTTCCAGGTTCAGAATATAGCTATTCGATGCTCTCCTGATGTCTATTAAGTAGTGGCTATGCTGGGAATTTGAGCATTTCTCCACTCAAGTGAATGGGTCCACGGTGGTATACCCAGCTCAGCCATTACCGTACGGATCGCATGCAAGTCACGGTAAAAGAGGCTGCAGTCCTCTGGTCCCTTCATATAACTGGGAGGCATCCATAGGTTTTAGCGGTTTTAAAGGGTGTTTGTCAACCCAAACTGACAGTGTAAACTAAGTGCGTAGCTTTTATAAGGGATATAGCCCCTGTGGGAATTGCACTTTATGTTGGAATCAATGCAGTGTCTGCCTTGTCTGCCCTAGGCAGAGCTACTGGTGGATAATGCAATGTACAACATTTCCATTGATGCCCATTTCGCCTTCATCTAATTTCATGTAGCGCAAAAACCTGTAGTTTTTATTGGACAAGAAAGTTCGCTGGTGGTCGTATTGCTGCACGTTCAACCTTTGGCTTTACTTTGCTTCTTCCTGCTGCTGCCACCCTATGTACCTGACTGGCAGCGGAGAACAGAGGTCAGCAGAGCCTCTGTGATGGGTGTGGCACTGGCGAGAAGAAGCAAAGAGGAGCCGAGGACCATGGCTATTGAATCAGCAAGCCAAACCTCCGACTCTAACTCTGTCTCAGACACCACAGCCCTGCCAAGGACAGCAAGTGGACTGATACTCCCACTTGAACTTTCTAGCCTAACGTGCCATGAATAAAATGTGAGACTCTGCAGTACATTGCACCATAAACATTGCATCCACTGAGATATTTTAACTGCAGTATCCAGCACTTCATCTACTGGCCTTGGGCAAATATTAAAGGAAAGCTTTCAGGTCAAAAATCCATATGTAACTGCTATCATTTTCGAATTCCTCGCTCTAAACTCTCTCTATTGATGTATTTCTTTTATTTAGATTTCCCTCCTATCTTCTGTAAACTTCAAATAAAGAGATTCATTCCATCTGTCACTCATAGTTAATGATCCACTTAGTTCTCTGCTGTCCACTCACCATAAGCATGAATATGCATGTCACATACTCGCACCACATCACTGCACAGGAAATCACTGGGGGGCTGTATTCTTCTTTCTGCTCTGTTTGCAGCATCACAAGAGGTCAAATACAACACAGAAACTGTCACAGGACAGCAGGATATCTGCTTACAGAAACAAATGGAGTCTAGATAAGGCAGATCTGTAATAACTCTCTCCCTCCACGGTGTCCTCAATAGAACCTGTGAAACCTGACACTGCACTGTTAGCAAAGGGTTGAGGAGGAAGGAGCTGCTGAGAGGGAGTGCATAATTACATGACAGTTTATACAGCAGCAGGACTATTCCTGTTTGCTTATAATGGAGAGAACTAATCCAGGAGCTCCCTGCAGAGTCTGATAATGCTGATAACAACATGGAAACTACAAATGGTTCAATAATGATTTTACATATTTTTAAAAGGTCTGCCCACGCACTATTCATGGGCAATATTAGTATCACACTGAAAAATGACCTGACAGTGTCCTTTAATAATCAGTTCCTTCCAATCATGTTTCCGGTGGTGTAGCCAAGAGGCTGAGGGCACAGTTATCCCCACTAGGATTTGTGCCCCCACCTCTGTCACTGGTAATTGATGGCACAGACTTACTTGAGCCTATTTTGCACTGCTCACTTCAGGCACATCAGTGCTCACAATCGCCATTGAGGGAGGTGGGGACATGCAAACCAGTGCCCTGAGTTTCTTGGCCACATCTGCAGTGTGCTGAAGACCCTAGTTGGCACATTTGATTATAGGCTATGTTCTTGGTTTATACTATCAATCTGGCTTGACAGGCTCCATTTTCAGGGTTATTCCATCTATATATTCTCAGATAGTGCATGTAAAAATAGAAACTTTAGGAAATCGCATGATAAAAGAAGATGGTAATAGCCCTTAAAGTAACTGACTTTCTTTTCTTAGGTTTATATTTATCTTCCCAATGAAGGCAAGGGGTTTCCTTTGGTTGATCGTCCTCCATCTCCCCTGAAAACATGTTAAGTTATACATTTGACAGCTTGCCAGGTAATAGACTTCTCTGTATAATCTCTGAGCCGTTGTCACATTTTGCAGCTTTGACAGTCAGAATACATTTAGCAGACATTCTTCCATCACATTGTAATCTTTATAATCTACCATTTTTAGTGCAGTTTATGGGAAAATAAAAATGTATTGAAAAGTGGCACAAATAAAAACAGTGCCACCTCTGTACGCAGGGGATGTGTGGTATTGCAGCTATTATGCTATATTGTCTGCTTAACTGCAGACACAAATTGTGAAAAAGTGAGGTGTAATTCTGCTTTTCCAAACCTCGAACTCCCAGAAAACAGTTGTCTGACTCCATTTATTTCTGAGGATGGACGCATACTCAACTGGTATCGTCATCGTGTTCAAATCAAATGAATATTACAGATGTACGATACCTACAGATCATACATGTGTCCCACCATGTATAAGCTCAACTTGTGGTGCGAGACATCCCATTTTACAATAACTGCTATATTTTTTTATAATTAAATATTGATTTATGCTGGCTTAATGCTATGTCTTTAAAAAAAAAAAAAACAACTTAATACTATAAGGGATGGAAATTTGTCGGGCTGATGATTTACTTATCATTACCAACGTTATGTTCATGTTTTATTCTTTCCATATAGAAAGGTACTGGAAAAAATACCAGTATGCATCAAAGTTTATCCAACTTGTAAGGTCTAAGACCCCAAAAGTTACCTACTACACCAGATACGCAAAATGCATGTTAATGGAGAACTACCCCAATGCTGACGTTGAGGTCTGCTTCTATGATGGTAAGTCAGGAGATCCAACACATCAGGGGAATAATACATGCCCTAACTCTAAGTACCCATCTCAGTCTTCTTTTACTGATCTTGTAAAGTTTCAGAATATTTCCAGTTATTAGAGTCTCTGCATTCTGAATTGCTGGAGTTAATGAATTCCATATTCTTGTCTGTAGCATTATAAATCAGAAACCGAATGCTCATTCCCATTTTATGTAGTTCCATCAAGTAAATCACCGTATATTAGTAGAAATTTACCTTTATCAAAGTGAGACTGATGGAGCTAATTGTATGTCATCCACTCCACAGATGCTAGTCTTAAAGGGGACACAAAAAACTCCCAACTTACATTTCGATACAGGGTTAATCTGCCAGTAAATTAACATTGCTGCCTCACTGATTTTTCTCCTGCCAGGCTCCTCCTGGGAGCCACCAGTTTAATCAGAGGACGTGCGTGGAGGGACTTCAGTTACTGCTCACTATACTGTGTCTGTAAGCATGTCCTGACACTCTTATTGACAGATGGCTCTGCAGTTCATCTGTGCATAGTGAGCTGTCAATCATAGTGACAGGACGTGCTTACAGCCACAGTATAGTGAGCAGTCGCTGTGGCCTGTCCATGCACGTCTCCATGACTGAAAGCCAGCAGCTCCTGGGAGGAAATAAGTTTTGTTTTCTCTCAGTTGCCGCACATTCAATAAGGTGGTCAGACAACATTATAATGCTATTTAGCTGCAGATTAACACTACATATGTAAGAAAATAGCATTTTCTAAGGTGGCTGGTTCCCTTTTAGGAAGGTAATAATTTCTATTGGTGATGTCTGCTGCATCTCTGTGTGGGGCATATTAATGTACCTCCAGCAGCAGGACATACTTGCTATAAATATCCAGTACGTTTGTCATAGAGGTTTTAATGATTGTAGCCAAACTTACTGTAAAAAGTTTTTAGTAAAAATGTATATGTTGCTTTACGTGCATTTTTTAGGAGCAAAAATTCACAAGACAGGTGACCTTACTCGGGTAATAGAAAAGTCTGGAAAGTCCTACACCCTGAAAGGTGGCAGCAGAGTGAACGGCATAAGTGATGAAATAAAGTGTTATGTGGATCATGCCAATGAGGTAAGAACTATCCTCAAACAGAGTAAAGACTACACTGAGCGATGGAGACGTGTATGGTATACAGTTTTAGGGTATTTGCCAGTGTAGCCCCTAAACATGAGCTGAACAGAACCAGAGATCGTTTATTCAGTTAAACACGTTTAAAGTCTCCCAGATATGTACACCAGATAGTGAAGTGGGGACCCCTGAATTTGTAAGGGCTCTTCACCAGGGATGGTAACACTTAAGGGCCTGTCACACGTGTCAATGTCGCCCGCAATATCGCTCATGCGTCACAAATTATTAATCGCCTGAGCGATGTGGAATTATCGCAGGTAAGATGTCACACGCGTCAATATGACCCAGCGATGCGGTGATGTCGCCATCTTGCGAGCGATTTTATTAGTCGCTTGTACGTTGTCAAAATAGAAAATAAATCGCTGAGTTTAGTGTCACACGCAGCGATGCACAAGGTCTACTGAGCGATGAGCGACAGGTTTTACATCTGGCAGTGAAACCTGCGATCAGCGACATGTCGCTGGTTGCATCGCTTGGTCACACGCTTCAATGTCGCTCCTGCGTCACTTTTATGTCGCTCGAGCGACTGAAAATCCGTGACGTACGAGCGACATTGACAGCGATATTGACGCGTGTGACATCCCCTTTAGTCCTTTGCTTTGAATGGGATGTGAAGAATCAGCTGCCACATGAGATCCTCCTGAATCCTTTTACTATAGTGATCCTATCTGATAATCGCTTATCTGCCGTGATTATCTATTACAGAGCCATCGGATTTGTCTTTCTTTGGAATCCGCTATCAACATAGAAGAAAAAAAGGGAGATAATATCTCATTGTTTCCAATCACCTTTGGGAGGTAAGACTTCGTATTTTTCATATACTTAGGTTTTTGTATACTTTTCTTTGATTGTTCGGTCTGAGGGGCCCAATACTCAATATATAGCTGTTGGCTGCATTCACTGGCATACATTTCTCCCGTCTCTGCCGAGCGCTTCAGTATTACAAAAGTTAGAGGCAGGGGCGCACTAATGGGTAAAATCTGGTGGTCCAGTGGGGCAAATGGGAGGGGGTGTGGAGGGGAGGACTTAAGGTGTCTGCTCACCTTGCTGGGTTGAGCACTCCTGCACAAAGCTGGGAGAAGCCTGGGTGGCGCTGGAGGCCGCTGAGCATGCTGGAGCCGGGGGTCATGTGACCGTAAATGATGTCCATCCTCAGAAATAATTGGAGTCCGACAACTGTTTTCTGGGAGTTCGAGAATTGGAAAAGCAGAATTACACCACACTTTTTCACAATTTATGTCTGCAGTTAAGCACCACAGATATTATAGCGTAATAGCAGCAATACCACACATCCCCTGCGTACAGAGGTGGCACTGTTTTTATTTGTGCCACTCAAGTCCTCAAATTCAGCTAGCATGAAGCTCCAATCTCCATGTCTGCTCCTGCCGCAGAACCAGCAGAGAGGGCTAAAGGCAGGAAAGTTAGAGATCGTGCGGTCTGTGGAGCTCTGGGTGGTCAGAGGGGAGGAATTTAGGAGGACAAGGGATCCTTATTTACAAACCTTTATTAAGGATTAGTATTCACAATGTGTTTCAGCAGTGGATTACTACCTTCTTCAGGTCATCACCTGAAGATCGCAGTAATCAACTGCCGAAACGCATTGTGAATATTAATCCTTAATAAAGGTTTGTAAATAAGGATCCCTTGTCCTCCTAAATTCCTCCCATCTGACCACCCAGAGCTCCACAGACCGCACGATCTCTAGCCTTTTGAGAGCTTCAGTATTCTGAGACACCCATGCTCGGACTCCTCTGACAGTGGCTTATCTGGACGAAATCAAAAAGATCAATAGGACAAATTTGGACGTGGCAGATCATTATCTTCTCCAACATTAACTGTTGGGGTCCCATTCACTTTAGTCTGTTGGCTGAGCACAATAATGTTGGGGGTTTTGGCTGATGTTAGGGCCACTTTACACACACCAACTTCTGTGACCAACTTCTGAATAGATCTCTGGTTGCAGTGAAATCATGGACACATTGTTCCATTTTGTGGCTGTGTTCACATGTAACAATGTGTCCATGATTTCACTGCAACCAGGGATCTGTTCAGAAGTTGGTGTGTGTAAAGCGGCCCTTAGCCTTTGCCTCTACCAGACCTCAATGCCTCATACCGTGTGTAATGAAAGCAGCCCTGTCCATATACCATATGTTTAATTCACATGTGGCAAAAGTCTTCATTGGACCCTGTTTTATACTACATTTTTTTCTACAGGAGTCACTGTATTGTGTTGCTGTATCCTGTAGACATGGCATGGATGTTGGTTCTGGACTTACGTCTAGAACGAAGGCCTCCAACCCCTATCTCGTGGCTTAAAATAGTTCATAAAACTTCTGACCATGGTTTGCTTGTAGTGAGTAGTGAACAGTTCAGTATTCAGGTTTGGATGAGTCTAACCGAATACTTTTTACTATTTAAATATTCATCCCGAATAGTGAACATAATGCAAGTCAATGGGGAACTTGGATATTTGTGTATAAGATTCCCCAGGCAAATATCCGAGTTCCCCATTGACTTGCATTATGTTTACTATTCAGGATGAATATTTAGATTTTGATTAGACTGATCCGAACCTGAATACTGAACTGTTCGCTCATCACGATTTGTTTGCATTTTTTTCAGAACTTTTGTAGGAGGGAACGAGTGGGTCCCTCTTTTAAGATCTGCGCCTATAAGACCTTAATGCCACATACATAGGATAACCCCTAAATGTATAGGATGGGAATAACCTGTTATGTTATACATTTTGATTTGAGCATGAGCTGCATGGATGTGGGAGCTATTTTTGTAAAGCAGCTCTGTCACCAGGTCAGAAGTGTCTGATTTTTGCTCTTATTCGCACTACTTCCCTGAATATTCCACTTTTTTCATTTTTTTTTAAATCTGCCATACAGTTCCATAGATTATTTAGTGCTGATTTTTCTTGCCCTTAGTATGTGGCATGGCACACTGGGTTCTCTAGGGGATTGTTTTTAGGTTGCTCTGCATTACTCTTGAGTCATGCCTGCGTTAAAAGATCTTGAAAACTGACCCTTAACTAAAACAACCCATGCAAATCAAATACGTATGGAGTTACCAGAGCTGCTGCCACTGGATGAATGTGATACATCTGAAGGAGGGGAGAGTGAAGCCAGCACTGATTAGCTGCAGGTATTAAAGAGGTCATGTGAGCCCTGGGAGAGGCAGTGCTGACACTGGAGGTGGGGATAAGTGTTATTATTTCACAAGGGGAAAACGTACGGATGGAGAAGGGTTTATCCTATTAGTGGATGATCCATTTAAAGAGAAGCATCCCTGAATGCTCAGAGGAGTAACGGCAATAAAATTCGATCAATAACTTGACTCTTGACTTGGTGACAGGTTCTCATTTAAAGGGAACCTGTCACCTACTTTATGTCCCCAAACCTATCACTACCTAGTACATCCCTAAGCATCTTTGACCTAATACTGTACTGTAATCGCTGAGAAAAATCATTTTCTAGCTTGTATGTCCAAATGGTAATTAGAGTGATGTCTTCGGATTGCTGACACTTTGGGTACTCTCTATGGGTCTATGTTTCCCTTTGCTCTGGGGGTATCATGCCCCAGTGGGCGTGATAACCTAATTTCCGAGCTTGTTTCCTGAGTTTAAAAGCTATGGGCTGATCCTTCCTTTTATGACTCATGGTCTCGTCATTTCTATCCCTGTGCATTGTCTGCAATCCGAAGACATCACTCTAATTATCATTCGGGCATGAAAGTTATAAAATGATTTTTCTCAGTGATTACAGTACAGTATTAGGTCAGACAGGGATGGGTAGGGATGTACTAGGAAGCTGCAGGGACAGATAGTGGTAGGTTTTGGGGCATAAACGAGCTGACCGGTTCCCTTTTAAAGGGGATTGTTTCTCCTTAATGTACTGATTATAGTGGAAGCTTCATATTCACATATTGTTTACATGTGGCCTCTGATTTTTGGCACAGGGGACATAGCTTTGGATCAGCAGGTTATCACCTGTTCAATGTGTCAATAATGAGGGGTTGACGTACAGTCAGTCCACAAGACTCGGTAAACACCATAGGGCCACAGATGTCTCATTGTGACACCACCCTTCCTTATCCATTCTGTGATGGCTTGTATGCTTTATGTACAACAATTTTTTTCTTTTCTATGTCAAATGGTTAAACTGATATTTAAGATTATTAATAACCATGAGTTACACTTTATTCTTTTAAATACAGGAGACCAATAAGCACAGATTCCCCAAAACCACCAGCACAAACTGTACCTTCTGTGGAGTCAGTGTCTGGACACAAGGATCAAAGCCCTCCTAATGGGGCATTCGTCAGCTCGTCCTCACCACACCAGATGTCTAATATCAATCCTTCTGTGAGTGACTTAGGACATGGATAAGTATGCGCATTAATCACTCACACATCAGATGAAAAATAGATAACTGGTCCAGCTTCCGGTGTTGAATCAATGCAGTTTATATCAATAAAGTCGGTATTCCAATAACTATGCAAGGCAGACCACAAAGAGATGGTATATGGCGAGTGGACGTGCTGCCACAGGCAACGCTTTTCGGTTGGTGCAACCAACTGACATTTCTATTTCCTGTTTCACTCAGCTCCAACACATATGTGCATTGCATTCTTGGCACTTCCTTGCATTTAATTATGTGCAACTGTTAGGCTGCCTTCACACTTGCAGATGCATCTGCAGCGTTTTGCAGATGCATCTGCAAGTATCAGCATGCAGACCGCGGTCCCTATGTTTATAATAGGGCGCACCGCGGTCTGAATGCTCTCATTGATTCCTATATGTGAGCCGTAAGCAGGCGTATGCCTGCTGACAGATCACACACTCCCGCCCCGCACCTTGGACGCAACATCTCGCGTCCATAGTGCGGGCGGGAGAGTGTGATCTGTAAGCAGGCATACGCCTGCTTACGGCTCACATATAGGAATCAATGAGAGCATTCACACCACGGCCGTGGTCTGCATGCTGATACTTGCAGATGCATCTGCAAACGCTGCAGATGCATCTGCAAGTGTGAAGCCAGCCTTACTGATTGATTTGATCTGCATGTAGTTGCGAGCTGATGGATCTAGTACAGGCTTGACAAAGGAAAGAGAAACTATCTGAAACGTGTTGCCTACAGCAGCATGTGCACCCGCCAAATACATTCTTTGTGGTCTGCCGTGTATCGTTATTCAGATGCAGTGTATGGAAAGGAGTGCAAATAGGGTATACCTGTGTGGTCAGGAGGAGAACAAAATAAGATATTGCTCACCTTTTCCAGGTTGTGACAGGCACAACCACACCAAACCACATATGTGGATTTTAATCCTGATGATGGTCTGCAGCAGCTCCCCCAACTTCTAAAGTGAAAAGCAGGAAAACAGTGGAACAGGCTATCCAAACCACGCTACCGCCCGAAGAAAATATTCCCTTCCAAAACTCAGAAAATTTGACAATGATTTTTTTATTTTCTACGTGTTTCAGGGGGTACCAGCCCCCTTTTTCAGGAAAAAAAAATCAGATGTACCCGGAAAAAAAAAATCACAGAAGTATCCTGAAGGGGGCTTGTTCCCCGAAACACGTAGAAAATAAAAAATCATTATCAAATTTTCTGAGTGTTGGAAGTGAATATTTTCTTCAGGCAGTAGCGCGGTTCAGATATCCCGTTCCACGGTTTTCCTGCTTTTCACTGTATCGTTATTGGAATACCGACTTAATTGAAATAAACTGCGTTGACTTAACACCGGAAGCTGGACCAATTATCTATTTTTCATTGAATGCTGGGCGCTGTCGGGACGCTGGGTCCTTGCATGCCGGTTTCACCCAGGTGAGCTGGATTTGCCTTCTCACATAATCAGATACAGAAGATCAGCAGGGGACTGTTCATATTCTAGAAATAATTTCTCACTTGTTATATTACAAGTAAATGAGCTTCTGAAGATCACCAGCTCCTACTTTGTGCTTTATCCAAAGACACTGTCTACATTAACCACTTCCCACTATGACCAGTTTTCATTTCACTTCTTCGTCCCGTATTATGGTTCTTCTTCTTTTTTTTTCTCTCCCTTAATGGGACAGTTGTAGTTTTGATTGACCTCCTTCATTTTAAAATTCAATACACTGGAAAACTGAAAGAAAATCCAAGTCTATTGAAATTTTCAGCAGCTTTTGTTTCAAACGAAATTATCGATCTGTAGAATGACTCGGCAATATGATTTTTCAGGTCCATAGTGAGCCGATGGGGTTTGTTTTAATCTCATTTTAGGGTCAATGCATATTGATTGTTTATTGCCTTTGTTTGCGATTCGTGAGGCAGCTGAAAAATATGCAATTCTGCCTTGTCAATTTTCTCTTTACAGCATTTACGGATTGTGTTAAGTAACTGTGTGTTAATAAATTTGACTTTAACGCAGAGGTCCCCAACTCCAGGCCTCAAGGCCCACCAGCAGTGCATGTTTTCAGGATTTCCTTGGCATTTGACAATTGGAATCACCACTAGTGCAGGAGATTGAATTACCAACTGTCAAATTTCTAAGGAAATAATGAAAACCTGGACCGTTGGTGGGCCTTGAGGACTGGAGTTGGGGACTTCTGCTTTAACGGATGCTGTGATACGTCATACGTTTTATATTATTTCCTTACAGTTATTGAAAAAGAGGTGTGAGCCAAGTTTTTTTTTTCTGCGCTTAAAAAAGTTAACTTTTTTTTTTTTTTAAGTTCTCTTAAGGTACCGTCACTCAGGGACATATCGCCGGCGATGTTGCCGGGGATCGCGGGAGCGCGCATCCCTGACAACATCGCCGGTGAGATGTCACACTGAGCAACTTACCGGCGATGTCGCCGGCTAGTTGCCGCGGCTATCGCTCGCTGGGTTGCCCAGCAACCCAGCAAGCGATCACTCGCAATGTTAGATATAGGCGGAATCGCCCGCAACATTGCAGGTTGCCGCGTTACACAGGGCGATCAGGCAGGATCGCCTGAGCAATATCGCCAGGTTTCCCAACATTGTTGGGAAACCTGGCGATGTGACTCAGGCGATTCATCGCCTGATTATCGCCCTGTCACACGAGGTAACTCGCCGGCGATGTCGCCGCAACCTGGCCACGCCCCTCAGTTGCCGGCAACATCGCCGGCGATATGTCCCTGTGTGACGGTACCTTTAGGGGACTTCAACCTGCAATCATAAAATCACTTGTACAATATACTATATAGTAAAAATTGCTGTCTCTTATAAACATCAGCTATATGCTTGTCCTGTCATGGCGGGTACATTGGAACCCATTGGCCACAACACAACTGTATTTTATGCTTTCCTTCCAGATTGTACCCTTAAAATGCCACTGTTAAAAATTGGCAGTGGCATTTAAAGGGTCTACAGTATCGGGTACAGCTCAGTTCTACTTGCTGCAGTTTGAGGTAGAAGCTGGCTATATACCTTAATTTGCTTGAAATAATGCAGGCCAGGCCCAACACATGACGTACTATTAAGTCATACATGGGAAGGGGTTAAGATGTCCTGAATAAAGCTACAAAGCCAGTCATATAATGTTTCCATCAGTGTATCAAACACAGCACCTTCATTGACCATGTTTCCCTGCTGAAGTTAATGAATTCGGAGGTGTGGTATTTACTACTGTGGTTGTGACTTGGATATATTGATATTCTTTTATAGATTCTTTCCTATGAAGGGTCTGTACTTTCAGCTGAAAGTGCTCCTTCCTCCAAAACATCAAAAAGTCACACTCCAGATCCTGGACAAGTCTTGAAGTCTGTTTTTGTTAAAAATGTTGGCTGGGCGTCCCAGGTGCGTACGTTTTGTGGTTTTGATTAACCAGTCACACAGTATATGTAGTTAGCACCAGGTAACAAAGTAATCCTATAAATGATTTGGAACTGATGTTCATGTCACCTTCTCCTTACAGCTGAACACTGGGGCTGTTTGGGTGCAGTTCAATGATGGCTCCCAGTTGGTTGTGCAGCCCGGAGTATCATCTATTATATACACAGCACCGAATGGACAAGTGACCAGGTGAGGAGAAAAGCCTCTATACACTTACCCTAAGTTCCACTCTTTTGATGGTGAGTCGATAACACAGAAACCAGAGATCGGTGCACATTAGATCTGAGCGGCTGCTAAATGATCCAGAGGTGATACTAATCAAATGGTGATTTTATTCTGCGCACTTTAAATCGTATCCCTGTTTCTTCAAGAAATTCACCAAAAAAAGCCTCTATATACACTTATACTAGGTTGTACTCCATTGATGACCTTGTACCAAATTATTTTTAACCTATTCTCAAATAGTCAGGAATTTGCAGCTCTCTCATGCACCCTTTTTCTGCTGGGCAATCGGAGTATTGACACAGGATAAGAAAATGAGCACAGCTGCTCTGATTTATGTTGAATAATATATATTGGTGTGACGGGATGTATATATACCACCTGTTCCAGCTAGGAATATATATATATACCTTGGTCTGGTCACTACCAAGTCCACCATATCCTGTAAATATGAACATTATGCTGTCACCACAGATCATTTGTAGGTGGATCGGACACCCTTTTGGTAATGTGAAGCGTGCACGGGGGTCATGGCGTTTTGTTTCTAGAGCAAGAAGATTGACGCTATTAAATTTTATAGATTTAATCCGAAAAATTGGCAGTGTTTACAAAAGATTTAAAAATATTACAAAAGAGAATTTACAATATGTATAGTATAAACAGTTATTAAAATTAAAAGGGATTAAGGTAAGATAAAGGGAAGAAGACATTCCATAGAAACGATCCAGTACCACATCATAGTATTACACTGTCTCTTCATGGCTCTGAATAACCTCCCAATCCAGGTGCCTGGCTTTATGCTATTGGGACTCTCACCCTTCTGAGCTCATAGAAATGGGCTATCACTGGGAGGTACAATTGATTCTGAAAATTATCAATTTCCAGTTTCGCCCCCATATGTCGGGCCTGGACCCTTAGACAAAAGATATAAAGATCATTCTTCTGCTGCTAATTTTATCCTTCCTTTGAGTCTAAACATGATACGGTAGCGAAATGTGGATGAGCAGAAATGAATTTCCTGGGGTTCTAATAACCCTCAGTGGAGTAAAATCGCTGCCATGCGTACCCCAAGACACGTGGACTCTGAAAATCTAATTGATGTAATTCTGGTTCTTCTGGAGTGTAAAAAATGTGAGGGGAAAGAACAAAGAATTTTGTGGACAGTTTTTGGAGGGAAAAGCCCATTTTCTGGTCATCATAATGGGAGACCCAGACAATGGGGTTTAGGGCTCCGCCCTCCGGAGGTCACACTAGGTACTACAAGTTTGTAGACACCGCCTCCTCCGCTTATAAACCCCCACCGTAGGAAACATCCTCAGTTTTAAACTTAGTGTGCTCGGAGGATCACGCTTTGCTTGCACTTCACTGCATTCTCACAGCTTACGTGATGGCGTATGAAGACAAGGTAAATGGTCCCGGTTGGGACCCTCGACAGTCTCCCCGCTCACCCTTTGTGGAACACGCTGGTGGAGGTACCGGAGGGCTTTTTAGCCTGGACACTTGCTGTTCTCCCGGTACGCTGTCGAGCTCCTTCCTTTCCATCCCTCCATGGAGGCTCTGGAGAGGGGGAGCCTGGAGCCTTGCACAGCTCCGCTCCGTCCGAGGCCTCCCTAAATGGTGCTTACAGACCGGACGGAGCCAGCCCAGTCCGAGGCCTCCCTAAATGGTGCTTACACTCCGGACTGGTGCTGTACCCCCGTCCGAGGCCTCCCTAAAGGTGCTTACAGACCGGACCGGCACTGAGGCACCTGGTGTGTCTCCTGTGTGCCTGGGGGTAGTGTCTGTCACTTGGTGTCATGACACTCAGACCGCGCGGTTACCCTCGGGTCCGCGGTTCTGTCGGTGTACCCTGTGCTGGGGTCACTCTGGCTGACCGCCCTGTGTGTCTCAGGGGCTGAGGCTGTAGACTGCTGATGTTTGTTTTGTACATGCAGTCGGTGTGTGTATGTGCATTGTTACACACTCTTTTCCCGCGCTGCGGGCTCTGGCACCTCCATTACTGAGGCTGCTTGGAGGAGGAGGAAGCAGCTCTTACGGTGACATCACCGATGGGCGTGTTTTGTGTTCTCCCGCGTGTTCCTGGCCACGCCTATGACTTTACTGTCGGCGGCCATCTTCTCCCTCTCTTCCCGGCTGGGATCTGGCTGCAGCGTGTGTCTGCACTTTCCAGGGGAGACCGGAACTCGCGGAGGTCACACACGAACACCGCTTCCTCCTACCGCTTACTGCGGTCGGTAAGCCACCGGGATCTCCGGTTTGTTTGTTACAACTTGGCTTATTTCCCCCTACTGTGGCGATGTCCTCAGTAAGGAAGCATGCTGCTAAGACGGCAGATGGCACCATTACCTGCGCTACATGCAACGGTTCACTGGTGGAGGGGTCCTGCAATAATTGCGGACGCCCAGAGACCCGGACAGTTACTGTTGGATCAGAATCTGCGGGTCTGTACCCTGAGGTTCGGGTGATCCCAGGGACATGGGAAGCACAGAATAAGATAAATGAATCTCTGCTGTCCCAGATGTCCTCCATGTCGCAATCCCTGGAGGCACTTCATAGGAGGCTGGAAAACCCAGCTACTCCTCCCAGTTACCCCGGGTGCTTCTGACTTCTTCTGTGAGACCCCCTAAGCGAGCTCGTGAGGCCTCTCCAGAGCTCCAAGCTCTCTCTGAGGAGGAGCGTTCCTCTGATGGTGAGGAAGATGATGGGGGTTCTACTCTCGGGGCTGTCTCTGAACCTCCAGATGGGGTGGAGGATCTGGTGTCCTCCATCAATGAGACATTACGTCTGGTCACTCCTCCTGAGGAGGTGACTGTTCACCCCAAGGAGTCTATCAATGGCTGCGGCCGGAGGCAAGACCAAGTGGGTCCTTTATGGACCACACTAATTTTGGAAGGGTGATTAGAGCTCCCAGGTTACATCCTGGGCGGCGTTATGTCCGTAAACCTAAGGACAATTGCTTCCCCTTTCCTCAGGAGGTGCTTCTGGAATGGTCACAGTCCCCTAAGGTGGACGCTTCCATGACTAGGATTGCTGCACGCTCCTTGTTTTCTGCCTCTGATAGCTCCTCATTGAAGGATGCTACTGATAGACAGGTCGAGCAACTCGCCAAGTCTTCCTATGAGGCTGTGGGGTCTTCATTTGCCCCTAATTTTGCCGCGGTCTGGACCCGACAAGCGATTACCTCCTGCTTGGATGGTATCTCTGATCTAGCTAGGGCCAGCCCAGAGGTCCTGGCACTCTCCGACAGGGCAAGGGCTTATGCGGATTACGCCAGGACGGCAACTTTGGAAACTGCCACTCGCTCGGCCGTGGCTTCGGCCAATGCTATAGCGATCCGCAGGTTGTTGTGGCTGCGTCTTTGGGACTCAGATGCCACGTCTAAGAAGATTTTGCAAAATCTTCCGTTTGCTGGTGATAGGCTCTTCGGCACCGAGCTGGACAAGCTGATAAAGGATTCTGCTGAGTCTAAGATACCGCAGAATAAGCCTAAGCCACGGTATACCGTGAAAAGGAACCCAAAACAGTGGTCCTTTCGCCCCAGCTCGCAGTCATCAGCGGCGTTCGCTCGCGCGGACCGTGGGGGCAAGCCCTCCACTCAGTGGCGCAACAAAAGTCGCCAAAAGAAGCCGGCAGGGGCTGCAGCTGCCACCCCTAAACCCGCTTCGGCATGACTCGCTCCTTCATCCTGTCTCCCCACAGGTGGGGGGCCGCCTGTCTCTTTTCCAGGACAGATGGCTTCTCCACGTCCAAGACCAGTGGGTCCGAGACGTAGTCTCAAAAGGCTACAGGATAGAGCTGACGTCACAGCCGGCACACCGATTCCATCGGTCTGTTCCATCCCTAGACAAAGCTCAGGCTTTTCATCTGGTGTTGGAGGGACTCCGCAGAGACGGAGTGGTGGTCCCAGTACCCACGGGAGAGAGGTTCAGGGGTTTTTACTCCAACCTCTTTATTGTCCCAAAGAAGGACGGCTCTTTTCGTCCGGTTCTGGACCTCAAGTTGTTCAACCGCCACGTGTTGGTTCGGAAGTTTCGTATGGAATCCCTGCGCTCCGTGATCGCGGCTGTGTCACAGGGAGACTTCCTGGCGTCCATAGATATCCGAGACGCCTACCTTCACGTGCCCATTGCACCGGCTCATCAGCGCTGGTTGAGATTCGCAGTGGGGGAAGAACACTTCCAATTTGTGGCACTGCCATTCGGGCTAGCCTCGGCACCGCGAGTGTTCACAAAGGTGATGGCCTCAATGATGGCTCTCCTGCATGTGCAGGGACACGCCGTCATTCCCTATTTGGACGACCTGCTGGTCAGGGCGCCATCGGAAGACCTTTG